>KN839840.1:153780-222734 GCA_000827185.1 Hydnomerulius pinastri MD-312
GGCCACATATGATACCTTGAAATGCAGTCCAGCAGGCGTGACGTGTGTGGGTTCAAATATTGTTACAATCAAACCGTTGCACACGTCGAGCACTGCTAATCCAGTCCAACGTGAACCTAAGGTGCTGCGGCTCTACCGGGTATGATAATGTCTCCTCTCGGACACCTGCCGCCCTTGACTCCAGATGATCGGCCACGCCGTCAGGATCATCACGATTCCAAAAAACGGAGCCATCACTGCTAACGTGGCCTTGTCCTGAGAGCTGAAGACCATCATGGACAATGCGACTGCGAACGCCACCATTCTGCGTCGGAAAATCAGTTAGGAACAAGACAAAGGAGATTGAAATTGAAGACATAAACAACTTACGACCAGACTAGCAGAGCGTAGGGAAGGCTATACATCACAGCAAGCGCTTCTATCCCAAAAATAAGGTGTGTTATACGTGCCATATAAGCCGCCTATTGCACAAGATGAAAACCATGAGACAGTCTCAGGAAGGAGGGATGCAAGTACTCACACCCTCATCAACAGACTCTATCTCATATCGCCGTATCTGATCGGCGAGGACAATAGATACCACGAGGGTACATAATGAAGTCATCGTGGACACATAGATGGCGACCGCAGTTGGCGTCTGGTAATAATCGTTGATGACCTCAGGCACAGCGAGGAAGCTGATATCGACAGCCAGTAACACGGTCGACTACGTGTATCCGACAATGGAAGAGTCAGTATACCGAGCGAAAACAAGCCTGAGATGCATACGAAGATGGTAAAACCGTTCCACTCGTCTTTCAGACCGCCAATAAACCCTTTCCACCTGGGCGCGTTGATGACCTGATCTACATATATCCTGCGAAGCGTCTGGGCATGCATTCGAGGTGCATTGAACAGAAACAAATTCATGAAGTTAAATAATGGGGAGTCGTAGCCTTCTTCACTAGCTCGACGCTTAGTGTACACGGATTGATCGGCATCTAGGCGAGCCCCAGGTTGACCGAAAAAGTTGAGGAATTTCGAGTGCGCTAGAATGAATCATCAGCAAATACTCGCAGCCGAGTTAGGAGGTGGCATACTGAAAAGTCTCATCATTCGGGCTAAAAGTTGCTGTCAGGACCATACCTAGTTACAGGAGCGAGGGGCATACCGATAGCACTCATTGAGTGAGCATGGGACTTTGAATTCTCGATGCTATCTGCTGGTCTTCAGCACAAAACCTGCGAAGGCGTCCCCAGAAACACGCACCCTTGATAGCGGCTACCACATCAAGCATCTTCAAAAGATCCTCCGAGGCAAATGGGGCCAGTGATGTATCAGAAAGGAGCGAATCTAGGCAGTATGGTAGGTTACGGACAAAATCCTAGGCACTCAGGTAGACGCACCGGTGCTTGCGTGAATGAGAGTTTCTCGGAGGTCATTGAGGTACTCGGGCCGCATAGGTACCGTGTTAGAGAACCTCTCGCAGTGTAACCTGTTAATCGGCATATCGGTTCAGTTCAGAGCTGTAACGGTCAGCGAACTCACCAGTATTGTGCCTCAATAGCATATTCTGAAAAGCACCCTTCAACAAACATCCGATGCAAAGCAAGAAAAGGATCCTTACTGATATGACTGCCTTCACTGACAAATTTCACACCCCCGCACAAGTCAGCTTTGATAGCTGCACGCGAGAACTCGTGAACCCAGAAGAGCAGCTTCGCCTCGTGGTCAACGAAGTAATACAAGGTCTCTTGTTTTCCATGTCCCCGAGGGTTTTCGTTGGACAGCTCCACTACAAGCCCGAAGTTGTCACTTGGAGATATGCGGAGGTTCTCGGCTCCCTCGATGAGAGACTCCACGGAGAGGTTCACTTCGTCACAATTCATCTGATTTGTCAAGTCGGTATCGGTCAGAACAATCTGAGGAAATATTAGCAAGGTGGGATATGGTTGACAAGGAATCAACTACCCATTGATTAACATTCTTACGATAGTACAATGCGCCTTCGGGATGTACGACAGGCTCCCATCCAGAAACCCCATGTCTGAGCATCGGAAAGCGTCGTGATCGAGTCATTACAACAGCGGTAAGAAACCTACCTCTGCAGCGATAGACGTCCAGGTGGTATGGCTGATGGTAAGGCCGAGGTTGGAGACGGCTTGGGGCTGTAGGGATCGGGATGAGATTGAAGAGCAGTTCGACAACAGAGACGACGCACATCGGTACAGCCCGTTTGTAGCGTTTCATTGACTCTGGCAGCGAAGGCTTGCAGGTTGGAGTTTCAACGTCCTGCTGAGAAGGTTGCGTATTGGTGCTTGCTGTCGAGTGTGGGATTAAGGAGATGTTTGATGGCTGGGCGGAGAGACTCGAGGTTGGGGAGAACAGGGATGAGGACCCTGCTTGGCTACTTGAGCCACCTTTTGAGCGTAAACATTCAGAAGAGAACTAATCTCGATGACTGAAACTTACTGCTGGACCCGTGCATGGGAAGCAGGGCTGGGTGCGTCATCGCTGAAAGGGTTGAGGTCTCACCCTCGTTTGTGGTCTGGAGCCGATAATGTTTTGTTTCCCAGTTCTGTCTTCGAATGTACAAAGCTCGGCGCAAGGAGCATGGTACCTTGAGTAGCAGATAAGCTAACAGCCGATGGAGGCTACAGGTAGCAATTCGCAAAATGGCAAGCAGTTGACGGACGAGGTGTTTTAGGTGGCCAATGGGACGATGCATACGTCGTCGTTAGAGAGCACAGTAGTGGACAGGGAGCAAGGCGCTCAACGCATGGCAAGAGCCTTACTAGTAACCGGCGCCCAGAGCTCACAGGATGTGACCTGCCAGTGAGCCTGTGAGCCTGCTAAGTCTTAGTACATGGGCGCTTGCCAGAACACGCACTGCAACAGCCACCAGCAGCCACCACACAGAAGCCGTACCGGCGTGACGCGTGCACCACCACTGCCTGCCTTGTTTGCTCTTGAGCTGCACTCGACTGGAACATAGGTATTGTCAAGCTAAAGTCCCGGCCGCGGCCTTATCCAACCTTTGCCACGTCCAACGCAGAAATAAGCAAGCCCCGGCTTTCAGCAATTGTTACAGGATGAGTGCAGTATGGTTTACGGACACCATCCACTCTCCTTCGTCTGAAGACAACATTATGTGCAACGGGATTATACACGCTATATATCACGACTCAGTTCAATATATTTAATATCCAGTTCAAAGTTGCTCCGAGTTAGGATGCGGCAGATGCCAACCTCTTCATCCCCTTATTTCTTGAGAACACCTATGCAGAACACCAAGAAGCGAGTTGCTCGCGATTCCGCTAAGTACGGACCCCATTTATGGCTGGGAGCACTCGGGAACGCGAGGTCCATAACATATCCACTTAGGCTGGCGGCCAATGTTGGCGGTTGAGCCAGTTTCCTCCGGGTCGTCCCCTCTTCTCTGGAGACCACCTGTGCAATACGTCTGATGGTACGTCAAATGCCCGGCTGATCATGCTGACCCCATTTATTTCTGGGATCTACGCCTATTTCCCCTCTTCTAGCGAGAGCAATCGGCCCCGCTTGCACTGAGGGTACGATGAGGCATGGCAGCAGCGCAACGATGTACATACCGAGAATTTTGAACTGCATGATTAGTACAAGATTAGTATGTAAGCTCTACGAAGAGGTGAGGTGTGCAGTTGCTCTTCTACGCATCTCTGACTCTTATACCATGTCGGCAAAACAAATCAGTAGCTTCGAACATCGGTACACAAGGAACTGCCGCTTTACCCCTAGAAAGTGAACCGAGTAAATGCTGTCCCTTACCATCTGGCTATCCGCGGTGATGGATAAACCCCTGCGCCACGAAGGGAAACTATTCGAACGCCACCTAGATGGCCATTCTAGGAACAACCGCAGACCTTGGACTCAGATTTGGGCTTCATTCATCACCTCCACATGGTCTAGGTGTTCATGCTTTGTTGCCGCCTTCGCATCAGAGCTATAGGTTTACTATACCGGTATTGGATTTTTCCAGTCAGCCCGAATCGAAGAGAGCGTAGCTACCGGTACATTCATCGTCGAGGCTCTGGGGCACCAACTGTGTGCGGATTGATAATTTATACACCTTGCGTCTCTCCTTTAGGTTCCACTGGTGCTGGACGAAATCAGGCGCAATAGATCCTACCATCATAGCCTGACCATACTTCATTTGAAGTTAGGGAGGATATCTGGAGACTCCTTATGCGATAGCCCCTTCTTAAAACGCCCTGAGGCTGTGAGAATCCAGCTGTTTGTTAGCGGATCCTTGACGGAGCAAAATAGTACTCGACATGCCAAAGTGCGTAAGTGGTTCGAAACTGTAGCCGAGGCACGAGGGCGGCCAGCGCGAAGCACTGATGAAAGCATCCATCAGCACTTCCATATTGAATATCCACTGATAGTTTGTTGTTCATCGGCTCTCTGAGGCTTTGTGAATCGCGCCCCAGTGCCTAGATCATAGTGCATTTACTCACAATATCCGTAGATGGTGGAAGAGCACAGAAGATCTGGTACATGCTTAATGCTATTGCATAGGCAGCGACTTTAAATTGAACACCGATCGTGACTTACAAGCGCAGGAATATCGTGAGTGTTAGGGCATTAGAAGCGACATTCGAGCATGCTTTGCTGAGGCTCCCCGACACCGCGGCTTTCACTAGACTGAGAGGCCTCTCGGAATGCAAGAAATCGCCACTCAACGCTCGACGAAACACATTCATCAATCTGGGGGTAATGTATCATGGTGAATCGAAGAACAAAGGCGGGGAAGCAGGTGATTTTAACAAGTCCATTGTAGCATGCCAACGACCGAACGAAGGAAAGTTGCGTCGTTTGACAGAAACGTATACAACAATGCCTCTCAAATGCCGCATTGCCTCTCCAAGCCAGTCACTTTCCTGCTGCAATCCTTTGCTGGAAAACTGTGTCGTACCCGACGCACTTCATACACCATACGCGAACAACCTGTGGGATCGGATTTATAATTATACGGGTCTTCAAACGGGCCAAGCGGAAAGATTGCTCACGGCTCGACCTTCATCGCAAGCTTGCAGTATTTCGTCGGCAGTTACTTTGAACACCTCACCAGAACGCACAGCATTCTTAATTTCTTGTGCAGATGGCTCACGTTGAAGACGTTTCCGGAGAATGATTTTGGCCTTGACGCCGCCGTCACCCTTCTTATCTACCAACCTTGTCGCCCAGATTTGCTTGGTCTAGAAGACGCGGTCGTTAGGGCAGGAATATTGCACCAACAAGCACACCTTTCACTTTTGGTGCTTGGGCATTCCACTCTTCTGGAGTCAGCGGGGGAGCCCGTAACATCTTGTACTGTCCCATGTATTGCCAGCTGTTAGTCCTCAAACGTACGATGACGCGCTGGATTTTATCAGGCCAATCCGGTCCATCGTCTCTAAACCTGAACAACAACCCGGGCGCCCCAGGCCAGCGAGGGGCATGAGGATTGAAGAGAAGATTCGTATACATAAAGTCATCGAGACCATGAGTGAACTCTTTGCCGATTGTTGGGAACAAAGCTTGCGTGTTACCGCCCCATATCCGAGAGGTGAACTCTCGGGTTGTGGTGGCGCCCAGGATATCCGGCGCGAGCTTGATGTCCAGGCTTTCGTAACCTATGATAGCTAGACGGCCACGGACGAACTCCTCCGACATGACTTCTTCTTGTTTTACTTCGACCTTGATCTTAGCCTTTGGCGGCGTAGATTAAGCATTCGCAATAGGTACAATCATCGCCGCACATACATTCAGGAGAAAATAGGTCTTCGCATCTTCCTCCACCTTGACAGTCGGAGCAACGTATAGTTCACGCGGGTTGGACGCCGGAGGCTCATGTGCCGGTCTGGCTAGGGCTGTGGGGGCCTTCCTTCTGCCATCTACCACTTGCAAAGTCGGAACAACGACTTCCATCCTGAGAGTCTGCCGAGGGCGCTTTGTAGATTTAAATTTGATCTCCGGGTTGTCGTCCATGTCACCGCAACTGTCGTCGTCGTCCTCCAGATCTGCCCTTTGAACACGTTTCAAGGCAGACCCCCTTATACCAGATGTTGAATTTTCGAGCACTTTGAACGTAGGGCGGCATATGCGGCGCGGACGCTGCGATATCGGCCCTATCAGCAATCCTTTGCATTCAAGAACGAGGCATGATGGGCACCGTCGCAGCCTCCGACTCCACCTTTGGGACTTTGTCAGGGGTTAAGCTCAGGAGCATCTTAAAGGGTTTCGTGGGCGATATTAAGCAGTTTATCGGCTATCCAAAGTCGTCGAAACCGTCGATGATTAAACAGTGGAGAAGATTACGATTGAGGAGGGGCAGAAGTCAAAGTTAGACGTCGTAGACAAGGATCTTGGGTACGTGGTCACCCCTGAACTGGTTCGGTTACTTCATGTGTGGCCACCACAAATATTTGGTGCAACACCTCTATCAGTCGGCTGTTCTACTAACGGCCTCCCCGTGATGGCTTCGCAATCTCTCCCCGAGTCCCTACGCAACATGTTAGTCATTTCGAGGTATCATGGTGTTCTAGTAGCCCCTCCCAAGCGTCTATCCAGACGAGGCTTTCGAATTTCCTCTGATTCTCGCTCTTGCCCTAGTTCCCTTTACCATAGCGTGTCTGTGCTCCTCCACCTTGAGTATCCTGACCACCTTCCTCGCAGCTTCTATGTCACCGCGCAAATAGAATGCCTTGATGAACGTCTTGTACAATGGCCTCGAATGTCGCTCGAAAGAGATGAACGACGCAAGCTTCGAGAAACCAAGCGAATTCGGAGATGGCCTCGGTGGCGTCCCAAACGGTGGTCGTTGAGGCGTGAATTCGGCAGCAGGATATCCACCCCTGACGAGTTGGTCAAATAGTGCACGAAGTCGCCGGTGATCAAACATGGACCACCAGGTCACCATGGTTTTGAGCATGATGTTAACTGTGACTCTGTCAGGCTTGAAACCGTGTTTCTTGACAAGTTCTTCGAGGAGCGTGAGGATCTTGCGAACACGCCGTCCATTACGTGGAGTGGGTTGACGGGAAACACCGTGGAGAAGGAGATTCCCTAGAGCAGTGCAGCGCTTAGAAGAAATCGCGGGGCTTGCACGAGCAAACGCGTGTTTAGCTGCGAGAACCCTTCCAGAACTGAGAAGTTCTTCCATCATGAACTCAAGTGCAGATCCATCGTAATTAGAACGCCGCAAGAAGGAAGATAGTTGAAGCGATGTAGGACCACGGAGGACCCCACGCAGCGCATCACTCGTGTCGAGAAGACGGCTAAGGATCCTTCTGGTTGATGACGTCGAATGCATCCTGGCTCGTTGTGCTACACGGAGAGCCCTGGCTTGGATCACGGCCCTCAGAACAACTACGCCTAGCCGCCGGGCGACTCGGGGATGCGCTGTGATGAGGATCATGGGGAGCTTGGCAGCAGCGTTGAACTGTCTCTGTCGTAATAAGACGACGGTGCAACGCGTATAGAAGCGCAGCTGAAAATAACTGGGTGATTCTCGCAAAACGGAGGTCACCACCCGGATCGCTTGAGACACTTTTCCATACTGACATAAAATAACCAGCAGTTCTTCAAGGTGTCCACGAAAGTGTTCTGGCGGGGAATGTGATCGGTATAAGGCCACAAGTTTGTCGGCAAGAGGTGTAAGGATGCGGCGGTGACGGATGGTCTTATCTTCCCGGAGCCGACCTGTGATAGCGGCTACGAGCGTTCCAAGCTGTTCAAGAGAAAACCGGTCATCCTCAAGAAACCGGGTTGCATGATCAAGTGCCCCACGTTGAGCGAGAGAGACAGCGAGCGTGTGAGTAGCTTCGGGGGTAATTTGTCTTCTGCCTCGGAGGGTAATGTCATAGAGGGTGTGGGCAAGGGAAGGTTCGATGGGTGCCAGGGCTTCTACAGCAAGTGTCAAGACTTCGCTTTGACGCGGAATGTCTGAGAAGCCCTTGAGCGTTCTGAAGACCATGTCTTGCTTGGCGCCATGGGCACGAAGCGACGCAGCGAGGTATTGAGCGGTCATGAATCCGTCTGCGGGGTCATGATGAGCCCCGAAGCCACTGCGCAAGTCGACGAGACCTCCGCATACATCGAGCAGCGAGCCATCCGCCAGGACACTCGCCAAACGAAAAAAGGATGCTAGGACTGCGCATGTAATATAGGGAGGCGCCACACGGGCTTCCATGATTGGCATCCATGTGCGGTGCAGAGCGAGCGCCGTGTCCCGAACACTCTCCATTGGCAGAGATGCCTCCGATGGCGAAGTAGACTGGTCTCGCAGAACTTTCTCTATTGTAGCCAGACCATAAGTGACTTCCCAACATGAAGCTGCAATTGACCGCGAGTGCTCGACGACAGCGCTGCGGAGCGCGACATTAGGGGAACAGGTTTCTGATGCGTTGAAGAGGGCCAGCAGGATGAGCGCCATCCAACGTTGAGGAAGTGTATGAGCGGGAGAGAAGACAGCAAAGAAATGATTCATCGACCCCGAGGTTTGGCTAGGAGATTGGCCACCCTTAGAGCTGAACAAATCCGCCGAAAGAATCCGGGCGAGTGATGTGGCATCCAGGGGGTTAGGGCAGTTATCCAAACGTTCTGTGCGTTGGTTACCGATGTCAGGATCAGAATGCGATTCCGAAGCGACCTGGCGAGCGCGATTCCAAACCGCCGAAACGATAGCGTCTTGAGACTTCGTGGAAAGGTGCGCACCATGTTGAAGAACCAAGCAATAAAGCACATCCAGCAACTTCGGATGACACGTTGAATGAGTCCGTAGAAGAAAGGCAAGATCTTGAGCAGCAAAGTCGAGATGTCGCGGGTCGCGTGTAGTCAACAGCATCAACAGATATGGCACGTGAACCTCGGGATGACGGGAATGACGTCGGATTATGTGGTGTTGGGTACGAGCACGGGAAATTGCGCGGATAGCCTCCTCTGGAAGGGCTACATGGCCGAATTTTAGCATTTTAGCGCGAACAACAATGATTCACTTACTATTCCGAGGTGCAGTGTCGATGAGAGCTTGAGCGTTGGCGAGCTCGGCTCTCATCAACCAAAACCGATCCGAGTCGCCAAGTGTCATTCCGCTCTGCTGCTTGTACTTCCCCAATTTTACGACAAACGCCCAATGACTCCTCTTTACCGAATCTCCCACCAGATGAGATGCCAAAGGAACTCTATATACAAGTGATCTAGGAGGGTCGATCGACAAGGACCCAAATAGACTGATTAAAACGCTGAGCATGTTAGAATCCAGTTTCCCAAGCTGGTCCCTCGACTCCGCAGAGTAATAAAAAGAACGAATAGTGTTTGGCGTGTAGATGTGGGGGCAGCTGGATGTGACGTTGTTTGGAGATAAGAATGCCCGCAAGGTATCGATAGCCGTGGTATTCGTCTGAGTATCGGTGGTAGTCGGAGAGCTTGAGACGCCGTCTCGCGGTTTCATGTTCTGCTCTCGGTCGAATAAATCGCGACCGCTGAGTGCTACGGGTCCGGCACCCACGTCGCTGACCTTGTGGGCACCCGCAGGGAAGGTAGAAGCAAGTGGAGTATCCACGGCCTCTACAAACATCCCTGCATCATTTGGCACGTCGTTAGGCCGTCGACCGACAGCATTGTGCACTCCATTGGAATGAAGAGTTTGTGCGCAAAAAGAGCGGATAAACCTAGAACAAAGTCGGCTTTGAGAGCACCTTGAGACAACGGTGCACTGACCTTCGATGTGAGGTGCTGTCATGACCGCCAAGAGCTCGGACGGTTGACAGACTCCATCGCAACATTCCATTGCA
Organism: Hydnomerulius pinastri MD-312; assembly: GCA_000827185.1. Classification (NCBI taxonomy): domain Eukaryota; kingdom Fungi; phylum Basidiomycota; class Agaricomycetes; order Boletales; genus Leucogyrophana; species Leucogyrophana pinastri. The sequence continues at coordinate 163,575 of KN839840.1, forward strand.
TGAACAATGTCGGAACACGTCGCGTTGCGGTCCTGCTGAGGCGCCGAACTTCGTAAAAGCTCAGGATTTGAGCCTGAGGAAGGTTAGTTGTTGAATCCTGTGGTCACTGTGTATAACGATGTGCAGACAAGGCCCCTCCACCTCGCCCGACCAAAAGTGCTGCTACCGAATGTGTTGAGCAAACACTTCAACTCGAGCCAAACTTGTCCTCCAAACTTGCGCCAAACATCCGCCAAATCCCGAGCCGGGGCCCGCCGTCGGGGTTCCCCGATGGAGCTTTAACCTTAATCAAGAACTTGCACGGCATCTCCCGGCAGGTTGGTGATCGAAAACCTTCGTGATCAAAGTCCACACATTGTATATCCTCGACCAGTCGCCTTGAAAAATCCATTGGCACCTTGTTGGTATGTTCTCGTTGCCGTGAAATATGTGTTCATCTCACCTATATCGTGCAAGAGGTCAATCGGGAGGCACTAGTTATCTCATCAAAATCATCTGTATCTACTATGTGAGTCCGGTCAGGCATACACACCTACACGAAACTTAGGTGTATGTGTTCAGTAAACAAAAATAACAATGGGAGCTACTCGTGCCCAAAAGGAAGTCTACTTCGTTAAGCTCAAGGAGCTCATCGCCAAATATCGTACGTGCTGCCTGAACGGGTGCCTAGAAGATTGCTGACACGATTAAATCAGCCTCGATCTTCTTGGTCAACGTCGACAATGTTGGCTCCAACCAGATGCATCAGATTCGTACTGCCCTCCGTGGCAAGGGTGTCGTCTTGATGGGCAAGAACACCATGGTCCGCCGCGCCATCCGCTCCATTCTCGCCGAGTACCCCCAGTTCGAGAAGCTCCTCCCCCACGTCAAGGGTAACATTGGCTTCGTTTTCACTGCCAGTGACCTGAAGGATATCCGTGACATCATCGTCGCCAACAAGGTCGCTGCCCCTGCTCGCGCTGGTGCCTACGCCCCCAAGGATGTCTTCGTTCCCGCTGGTAACACTGGTATGGAACCCGGAAAGACCTCCTTCTTCCAGGCCCTCGGTATCCCCACCAAGATTGCTCGTGGTACCATTGAAATCGTTTCCGACGTTCAGGTTGTCACCGCTGGTGGCCGTGTTGGAACCTCCGAGGCTACTCTCTTGAACATGTTGAACATCTCCCCCTTCACTTACGGTATGACCGTGGTTCAGATCTTCGACTCGGGCAACGCATTCGCGCCCGCTGTTCTTGATATTGACGAGAAGGAGCTCATTGACCGCTTCATGTCCGGAATTAAGTCCATTGCTGCCATCTCGCTTGCCCTCAACTATCCCACCCTTGTCTCGGTCACGCACTCCCTTGTCAACGCCTACAAGAACCTCATTTCCGTTGCTTTGGTCACCGACTACAGCTTCGAGGGTGCTGAGAAGGTCGGTGTCATCTTGCTGCAAGCCCTTATATTCTTGATGCTTTTAACAAATTTATCACACTGAAAATGCTGATTCAAACGATGCATACTTCATTTATGTTCCTGATTTTTCTTGCTTCGCGCTTTTCAACCGAATCGTCTTGCTCAACTGCGTTTTATCTAGGCCAAGGCGTACTTGGAAAACCCTGAGGCATTCGCCGTTGCCGCTGCACCCGCGGCTGCTGATGCTGCCCCTGCGGCTGCCGCAGAGGCCGCTGAGGAGAAAGCTGAGGAGAAGGAAGAAGGGAGCGATGACGACATGGTAAGCCACCAGACAACCTATTCGTGTATCTTTACTCACCACCATAATGCAGGGCTTCGGTCTCTTCGATTAGATTATAACTTGTCATGTTACCTACCCTCGAGCACCACGTCTAATGCAGATGATAAAAGAATCATGCGTCTGAAGCTCTGAGCACAACTTTTTAAGCGTTCTAATTTTGCTACAGCCAAAGGGAGGATGTCGGGAGTACGAGACGGCGGTCCGCGCTAGCGCATGACCAGGTATATACAAGAGCCCAATTGCGCGCTGGCGTCTAGAAATATGCCCCTTCTCTCCCGATTCTTAGGAACACGTTTATCGATGTGGTCCTTTCCCAATGATGTTTAGCAGAAATGACACGAGGAAGGCGGGGGAGACCGGGCGGACTACGCCGTGGACCCTGTATCTAAGTATTTTCAGTGAGTGGGGGAGATGACGGCTTGCTGAGAGGAAACCAGCACTAAGTACTAAGTAGCCATAGTACTGCAATCTTAGCAGCTCGGAGGGGCTTGTTTGACAATTGAATTCCCCTTTAATCCGAGTTTCAATTGCTCATCGATCCGTACAATCTGTGCGATACGGCCAGCAAACGTTCGCCAAGATTACTCGCCCATCTTCCTAAATCTCCTTCGCTTTCCGAGTCTTCACTACAGAAGATCCGATATTTTCCCTAATCCGGTCTCTCCTGCATGATTTCTGCAGGACCCTCCTCTAAGTTATAGTACTTATAATCTTCGACTCGCCAGCGATGCCATCTTCACTCTTCCCTTCTGACCCCAACCTATCCGACATGGACTTTGGTCAAGGAACCCATCTCATCGTCGTTTCAAACCGACTCCCTATCACTATTACCAAGGATGCTTCTGGCGAATACCACTTCAAGATGTCCTCGGGTGGACTGGTATCCGCCCTCTCAGGCTTCAAGAAATCCTTGAACTTCACTTGGATTGGCTGGCCAGGATTCTTCATCCCTCCTAAAGATCGCCCACATGTCGACAAGCGGCTCATGGAGGAGTACTCTTGCCAGGCCGTCTATCTCGATGACGACATCGCCGACCGCCACTACAACGGCTTCTCCAACTCCATCCTGTGGCCGCTGTTTCATTACCACCCTGGCGAGATGAACTTTGATGAGGAAAATTGGATGGCCTACCGTCAGGCCAACTTGAAATTTGCAGAGGCGGTTCGCTCACAGATCACCCCTGGAGCGATGGTCTGGGTGCAAGATTACCACCTTATGCTCCTCCCCATGATTCTTCGTGGCTTAGTTGATGGCTCGGCCAGTGGAGACTGGCAAAAGCAAGAGCTTTCCAAGATAACAGAGGGAATTGAAGAAGAAAACTTTTCGACGAACACGGAGAAGATTCCTGGCGTCAAGATTGGTTTCTTCTTACACACACCCTTCCCCAGCAGCGAGATTTACAGGTAAGGGACTCGTATCTGTGATCAGAACGTTACTCATCGAGCCTAAGGATCTTGCCTGTTCGGCGGGAGATTCTGCTTGGAATTCTCTTCTGCGACCTCATCGGGTTCCACACATACGACTATGCTCGTCACTTCCTGTCTTCGTGCACACGCATCCTCGGTCTACCAACAATGCCGAACGGCGTCGAGTTTGAAGGGCGGTTAGCGCACGTTGGCACGTTCCCAATCGGTATTGAACCGGGGTCGTTCATTGAGGTAAGGAAATGAGCGCTATTCCCGTTCAGAAACCTCATCAACACGCGTTTAGAACTTGAAAAAGGACTCTGTGAAGTCACGTATCGCTCAACTGGAGCAACGTTTTGCTGGCGTCAAACTCATTGTTGGTGTGGATCGTCTCGACTACATCAAAGGTGTCCCACAAAAGCTGCACGCGCTTGAGTTGTTCCTCACACAGCACCCCGAGTGGATCGGAAAGGTAAGTCTCTCTAGGCCTACACGGGCTTTTCATTTGCTGACGGGGGTTTCCGCTAAAGGTGGTGCTAGTGCAACTTGCCGTTCCATCTCGTCAAGACGTAGAAGAATATCAGAACCTGCGGTCAACCGTAAACGAACTCGTTGGGCGCATCAATGGACGCTTCGGAACTGTGGAGTTCATGCCCATACATTTCATGCACAAGAGTTTGGCATTTGACGAGTTGTGCGCCCTGTACGCTGTCAGTGACGTTTGTTTGGTGTCATCCACAAGAGATGGAATGAATCTCGTAAGGGTCTGATTCTCCGCAGTCTGACCACACGCTGACGTCAACGCTACTCCAGGTCTCATACGAGTACATTGCCTGCCAACAAGCCCGTCAGGGTGTCATGATCCTTTCCGAATTCGCAGGAGCCGCTCAGAGCCTTAACGGGTCCATCGTTGTCAACCCGTGGGATTCCCAGCAAGTCGCTGACGCCATTCATGAAGCAGTCACGATGGATGCGGAGACATGTGCTGAGAACCACCGCAAATTGTTCAAATACGTCAACAAGTACTCCGCGGCCTTTTGGGGATCCAGTTTCATCCGGGAAATGGGAAAACTGAAACAAGGCGACATGGACAAGGAAGGCCAGGCGGAACTGAACCCAAGGAGGGATGAGGGGCCAGGAAGCGATTTGGTGAATGGGCAGGTACCTACCTCACAGGTGGTAAGCCCCTCGCCATAAAGCTTCAGAAGGGGAGTGACTTTGCATGTATAGGTATTGGCACAGACGATGGCATTACATACTTCCCTCCGTTCATCAGGTCTATCTATTCGCTGGCTTTTCTATATGATTATTCCTTTTTTGCGTAGGTTCCTATAGGGATATAGCGAGCCGATTTTCTAGAAGCTAGACGTCGATATTACGCGTTCTTTGGGTCATTCCTTCTGCTAGAATTTTCTCCATGGTCAGCTTACACAATGTAAAAACAACATGCGGACAACACGCTTTTTTGCAGGGACTACGACGGCACGACCCACGCAGTCCTCGTGTTCTCAATTGGGCACTTGTGACTCGTGAGACCCTGAGAGGCCAACTTGAACTCAGGGGAAGTCGTCATTATTCAGGTGCGGTTTTTTTCAAAATGGAACAATCTACTAGTCTCGAGCTCTCCCTGCGTGAATGTGGTCTTCGGGTGGAGTCGCAGCTCTGGTATTACACCCCTTTGCTGCGGCTTCCAGCTTTTGTCACTTGGATGTGAGTCTTCCATTGTACATTCAATAGGAGCACTTGCACTCAGTCAGCGCAGGGCGCGGTCGGTGGATGATGGCAGAAGCTTCTCATGCTCACGTTGCAGCACCAAACGGCCCCCTAGCGATCATCAAGCGAGCATCAGCTCATCTCAGGTCTGTATTGTTGATCGAACTGAAGTCCTGGCGCCAGTGAAATACCTTTCCTTCAGTCATGAGAAGTCCTCACATGCATCCTCTCATGCTCTTGTACACGCGATCGGCGCATGGATCTTCAAAGCCTCCGTCGGCAGACCGTGTTGCCATCCGGTGTCCTGCGTTGCAATGCCGGGCACCGCACACTGTTGCGACTGAGAGTCACGAGAGGAGGACGAAAACTTTCTGTGATATCACATGATCCATTTTTGGTTCTCTAGCGACGCCAATCAAGACGTCCACAGAGGTTGGCGAGTTACGGGGTAGTCAACTCTGATTCTTTGTTCTTTGTAGACGAACTACGGATTCCCCGAATGAATAATCGGCGGCTTCCGGTGGGCGATCACAGAGCCTTGCCTTTGAGGAACTCTGCGGTTCCCTGAATCTCGAACCCGTATCTGCTGCGGTCAAGTTCCCATGTCCTCGTAATTATTGCTGAGTGGTGGTCACACAGATTGATTCACGGGATCCTCCTTCATTACTTTCCGCTCGCAGGTGGTGGTTTCTTGGCTACTAGTAGGTGGGTCTCATGCGCGAGGTCTACTCGGGAACATGCACTTTCCTGGCTGGAGCCTGTAATTATTGCCGCAGCCTAATACACGACGCATTTCCCGCCTTTGCTTACTATCTAGAGCCAATCAAAAACCTTCATCTCCTCCCCCCCCTTCAACGCATTGATGGCGATTTTGGCTGTGTACAGCCTAGAGACGCAGCGTCCATGGTGTGATGGTTAGATCACCCTTGAACGTTTTATGCCGCACAAGCTTGCCTCGAAGCTACCATCAGTCCGTGTAAAAAGACACTGGTTTGCTCCTGCCCTCGCCGCCTGCAACGTGAAGTGACAACGCGCACTACATCTCCTGGCTTCAACGTTTTATTTAACTTTCGCTCCGCCACACCAAGATCCGCATGATACTCTCTAACCGCGTATAGACGATGTCCCTGTGGTGGCGGACTATTGCAGCACATTGCTTTTCATTCAGGCCGTGACGACATCGGCATACCCCTTATACTATTCCCGCGCACGCCCTTCGCGTCGAGTGAGGGGGTGAATGACCAGAGTGCCAAGTGTATCACCATCCCCAGAAGCTCACAAGTTCCTTTGCACGATTGGCAGTGATATAGGTACTGTGGTACAGCATATAGGAGCGCCGCACAAAATCAACACTTGATCGTGCCTTTCGCTAGTTTGCGTCTGTAGCGGAATTGCCCCTGGAAAGTGATCTACTGTCCTTTGAAACCCTACTTCTCTGACTCCTGCACTCGCGCCGCCTGCGTCATATATCGGCCATTGGAGTAACCCCGGAAGGATTTGTGCGATATTAGAATTCTGTGCACACCAATATCACCAAAGACAAGAAGCATCTCAGCCAATAAGTATCTCCGCTGACACTATCCTTCCGTTCGATTGATCCAGCAATGCCAATGACAGATGCGTCCATGATGCAGTAACCCCTTCTCAGCATCTGTCAAACTCAACAAAGGGTGCAGCTGACCTCCTATTTCTGTGGTGCAGGAGCAAGGAGATATCGGTCATTAGGCCCGACGCTCATGAGTGGCAAACGCGGCGGCAACCACCTTGTTTGATACGAGGAAATAGTTTCCTGAATGATCTCCAAGATGAGACAACCCTTGTCGAACCCTTCTCCGAGAATGCCCTGTGATGTCAGCTCGTGCCTGTCAATCCCTCTGCCTCGAGTGATAAGTAATGAATGGTGGGTGCGCCCTCCATACATGAGCCGACCCCAGATTGAAAGAAGTCTTCTTTCTGCCAACTGGCTCGCCGAAGGCTCGAAAGGAAGATGATTCCGAGTGCCAGCAAGCTGATAACGAACATTCGAACGACATGCCATCTTGATACTTATTCGCCGCGACGGAAATCGAGGCCAATAGTCGGCGCAAGAGCCTGAAGAATGTTCCACACGGTTCATTCTTGTCTGATTCCGTAGAAAGATCGATAGCAACACAATAGGTCCGCGCCTAGAGTGCGACAGCAAGCAGAACATTCTTGTGGAACGAGGTAGGCTGTGCGACGTGACTACTAGACCTTCCATTTTGAGCATATGAAACGGAATCAACTGCATGGTGCAATTTGAGTACGGAATCCCATCAACACATTTGGACAAGATTACAGTCACTCTGGCGCCTGCCATACGCTGAGCATAATGGCAAATTACTGACTCGGCTGCCCCCATTAGAGGTGGGGATGCCCACACACAGCCATGTCCAACTGCGCAAGGCGCGGATCCGGATGACGGCCGCCCCGAAAGCTGCCTAAGCCAGTGGGGCATTCATTTGAAGAATAGTGCACCTGATCGCAGCGCCAGACCCCAATCGATTCTTCAAACATAGTGCGAACCACGTCCTCGATCGGTGGCAGGTTGACATTGATACTAGTATAGAGTGAGAGATTAGGGTTGTTTCCGCATAGTAGATCGATGAGTACTTTATGCTTAAGTGGAGTCGCGATAGCTGCATAGCCTACTCCCTTCACCCGTACTCATGCCGCAGCGACACGCAAGGGGCATCAAATGATGAAGGCGGATGTCGGGTGGTCGAGCCGGACAGAGGACGGGATTGACAGGAGGACGTGTGAGCTGCGTGATGAAACTCATCAGATCTGAAAGCCATGACCAGAACGCGTATATATATTCTCCGCACAACGCGCCCACGGGGTTCTAGAATGTTCAGCGAGTCACAAGAGGGAGCTCACTTGGCTGCAGTAAGTGTTCCTCTGAAGGTGATGTCGGGACTGATGCGTGCGGGGCGAGATTGCAGGGATGGCATGCACCAGCGCACTGGACGATCTTTGACCATTCTCTCCAGTATCCTGGGTGAATATTCACAGGTACTTGGAGGCAAAAAGTCAAATACACGTGGCAATGAACACATTCGTGCTATTGATAGATCTGCCATGCTGCACGTGTATGTATCATAACTGCGAAGGGTCCGCGATTGTGATGATGATAACTCGCATGGATGCTTAGCGTGTGTTCAGAGGCGCGCGAGCCAGGCATTTTACAGCAAGTCGGTGATGAGCTTACAATGAGCCTACTCCCAAGTTGGCGCGAATCATATGAAATTACCTGCGTTCGGAACACAACATTGATTATCAGATACAATGGTCCAAACTTGGCAGACCCAAAGATACTTACTAGGTAAGTGTGCGCGAAAGTGCTGTATGGCGTATTCGCTTGGCAGATTGTTCGTCAGAATTCTTCTTTAGAATGACGACACATTATTGGGAACTTCGGAGCGGAAGGTGATAAAGACGGGATGTTGCGTGGGTAAGCGTGACTACTGGAATGTTCGATTTATAAGGGGTGGGTTCTGACCATGGCAAAGTATATTTGCGGTGGGTGAGGGATGTGGGGCAAGAACACGCAATTGCTGCATGCACGCGAAGATGTACGTCGGAGCTCGTGAAGGAGTGGGGGTTGACAGGCGGAAAATTGCACCCGGTGAGAGTGCAGCCTTAATAGATAACATGAGGTGAAGCTGCGTCGCAGGTTAGCCGTCCTCGGAACACATGTAACGACGACATGCTGAATGGCCATTGGCATGAGGCCAGCGTGAGCATTACCTTTCCGAGGACGCCAAGTACATAATAGCCGTGTAATAAAAAGCACGCAGATGTTGCGTCTAGGGTCAGGTTGGATTTGAAGGGAATATTTGAAATCCTTAGAACGCGCGAAGGCCGTAGATCAATGAAAACCGTACGTCAGCTGTAGTACCCATGGATAGACTGTCCGAAGAGAGTGCGAGATTGTTATCCTGGGAAGCATGGCATAGGGGCGTGCAATCGAAGCCAAACCACTTTATTGACAGCAAATAGTACGGCGGTCCTCGTTGATAAGGTCCCAATCAAAAGCAAGAGGATGCGACCCCGTTAAATTTTCGATGGGGCTCCAAGACAGTGACAATGCGATCGACACGGATGGCTCCACAATACCGGTATGATTCAGACGGAGTCTTGGACGAGCCAGAATCACATGAAATATATGCTTACCCCAGCAAAGCTCGCAACTTGGCGTATAGACCTGTGTCCATTGGGGTGAGCGTAAGCAAGTGTAGGCTTGGAGTGTACCTGATGCTGTCAAGCGGGAAAGAGCCGCAGCTGAAGCCGTGTGCACTGCGTATGTGTGGCGGATCCATTGCGCAAAGTATTTGTGAATCCGCCCAGAATCGCTTGGATGAACCTGTGTGCAATGCGAAATGGTGACCCATTGACCGTCCTGACTCCTGAGGAACACGCCGGATGCAAACGTCGGTCAGGTAGCCGGTCAAGCCACATGCGGTGCGTGGAGAAAAAGATTTGCGCCCATAATTGGGAACTGAAGAAGAAAAGACAAATTGGTGATGCCACTGTGATGGCCCTTCAGCAGGTCAATGAGTTCGAGCGTTCGACATTGTCAACAGTAGGGAGCGTCCTTTTTATCTTTCTGCAACAGATCGAGGGCGGCTATTATCATCGGGGAACACGCAACAAGCATTGTGGCAGTGTCCCCGTGCCTGTAGACGTTTCGATGGAAGAAGGCTGTGTGTTCCAAGCAGAAGGTTCCATACTCATAATCGAACATTCGAACACCTCCTGCCAGCTGACAACCATTTATAAAAAACGAGCGGCCAAGTAGCTGCAAGCTTTCTCCTACCTTCTCGACATGGCTGGCGGTTCGTCAAACATTCCTGCGATTGTCACAACGGATTTATCCTCAAAACAATCCTTGAACGACCAAGATACAGTCGCTTCAGTCCCACATGACCAATTTAACCAGGACACGCATTTTCCTGACGTCCCCCCCGCTCACAACTTCTCTCATGCAATTTATCCACCAGTGAGAGGGTCGAGTCCCCCCGCCTTTCTTTCCCCCTACGCAAATGGAAATTTAGGTCCGCGTCGGATATCATTGGACGTCCCCCGATCCCTTTCCCCTTCCCCAACGTTTGTCTCATCTAACGAAGGCTCCAGCTTCGGAGTCCCCCCATCGCCCACTTTATCAACCCAATCATCCGTCCAATTCGCCACATCTTTAACCCTTCGCGATAACAAACCAGATGAACGTTCCGGGATCTCCTCGCTTCACCTCCTCAGTCCATCTGACGCTGATGGAGCTGCGCACCGTAGAAAGGGCAGTATAGCCACTTTCGCTAGCTCTCACGAAGGGCATAGCAGCCTTGATGAGACGGAACCTGATCATGGCGCTGAATTCCATCTCCATACTCTTCGCCACGCGAAATCAGACGCCACTAGTCTGACAGTGGCTTCACCGACTCACACGCACGTAGACAGCGCCTCCGAGCGGTCCAAGTCACAGACGCGCTCCACTAAGCTCGTCAGCGGTTATTCGGACGAAAACGTTGCCACAACGAGTTACATCCCTCCTGGACCTCCTGAAGTTTCATCTGGGACGCGAGGTAGGAAGAAATCTGACGACGAACAATCTACAACTATCGCTAAGCTGGATGTTTTGCAAGACGAGGCAGTTGACTGTGGTCCATTTTCCTTCAAGCCCTACGAACTCGCAAGTCTCCTGGATCCGAAGAGCCTGGATGCGTTGGAAGCTCTGGGAGGAACCGACAACGTCCTCAAAGGTCTCGGCACTCACCCCACGCGCGGCTTACTACTCGGTACCCCCGACCATGGTGGGGGGCATCCATCTGACGGCAGACCAGGAGCTGGCGCTGGCGCCTCCCAGAGGCATGATCGAAGCCCCAAAGCCACCGAGAACCCGCCCATAGCGATGAGTATTCAGGATCGCCACCCGCATCCGACCGCGTCCGCGGGTGGCGGCGACGATGGGCATGGGTCCGATCCATCCCAGGCATCATTAGATGAGCGGAAAAGGGTCTTTGGCGAAAACATCCTACCACAACGGCCAATAAAATCTCTGCTTAGTTTAATGTGGCTCGCATTAAAGGATAAAGTACTGGTAAGTCTAAGATGCATTCTCGCTTACTTTGTTCGTCGCTGATCGTCCTGCTAGGTATTGTTATCTATAGCTGCAGTCGTATCACTGGCGCTTGGCCTATTCCAGGACTTCGGCACGCCTCTTCCTCCCGGCGAGCCACCTGTGGACTGGGTCGAGGGCGTCGCGATCATGATTGCGATCCTTATCGTTGTAAGCTTCTTCCCTGTATTCTATCTATACTGCTTAATCACATTTCCGAAGGTTATCGTCGGCTCACTCAATGATTGGCAAAAGGAGCGCCAGTTCAAGGCACTGAACGAGAAGAAAGAAGAGCGCGGTGTCAAGGTCATACGCAACGGTGTGGAACACGTCATCGATGTCAAGGTATGACCCATCGTCGGCGACGGTACTTTCATTTACTCACATCTTGTACGCCTTTAGGATGTAGTCGTCGGCGACATCGCCTTGCTCGAGCCTGGGGAAATTGTGCCTTGCGACGGCATCTTCCTGTCCGGGTACAATGTGAAGTGCGATGAATCCGCAGCTACGGGCGAGACCGATGCCATCAAGAAGCTGTCGTACGCAGAGTGCATGGCGCTGAAGAATACACGGGACGGTGTGCGTGCAGAACACGGCGGCACCTTCGGAGGAGACATGAAAGATACACGCGCGCACTCATCTCATACTGACTGCTTCGTCGTCAGCGGTAGCAAGGTATTAGAAGGTGTCGGGCGTTATCTCGTGGTTGCTGTAGGAACGAAGAGCTTCAATGGTCGGATTATGATGGGTGCGATAACCATGAATTTTCTTTGCTATCCGTCGTATCTAAATTTATGTCAGCATTGCGCACCGACGCTGAGAACACCCCTCTTCAACTCAAGCTGAACATCCTCGCGGAACTTATCGCAAAAATTGGAAGCATAGCAGGCATTATCTTGTTCGGTGCCCTCATGATTCGGTTCTTCGTACAGCTCGGTACTGGAAATCCAGAAAGGTTCGTGTGCTCGACTTTAACACCTTTGAGGCGTAGCCTAATCGTCCCAACAAAGGAACGCAAACCAGAAGGGCATGGCTTTCGTGCAAATACTCATTATATCAGTCACACTAGTGGTGGTTGCAGTCCCCGAAGGCGAGCACACCCCCGCCTCCCCGACGCGTTCGCTCACCATCTATTCACAGGTCTCCCTCTTGCCGTCACGCTTGCACTTGCGTTCGCGACGAAGCGCATGACCAAGGAGAATCTCCTTGTTCGCGTCCTCGGGTCATGCGAGACGATGGCCAACGCCTCTGTCATCTGCACGGACAAGACCGGCACTCTGACGCAGAACGTCATGACCGTTGTTGCTGGGTCCATCGGCATCCACGCGAAGTTCGTGCGCAGGCTTGAACAAAATCAATCGAGAACGAACGCCGCCGACGATCACAATTCTCGCAAGAGTGATGACTCGGGTATGGCCGTTGGCCACAGTGGCGACTTCTCCATCGATCAAAGCAAGTTGAACACCGTCCTGTCACCCCAACTTCGGAAACTCTTTAATGCGGCAATCGCCGTCAACTCCACCGCTTTCGAGGACGAAGACCCGGAAACTAACGAACTCGTCTTCGTTGGTAGCAAGACCGAGACCGCCTTACTAAGCTTCGCTAAGGAGCTTGAGTGGGCCAACTACAAACAAACTCGCGATGCTGCTGAGGTCGTTCAGATGATCCCCTTCACTAGCAAGCGCAAAGCTATGGGCGTTGTCGTGAAGTTGGAGAATGGGAGCTATCGGTTGTACGTGAAGGGTGCCAGCGAGATCCTCACCAAGCTGTGTACGCGGCACGTTGTTGTTTCCTCAGACGCCGATCAGACGGTTGATGAGAATGCCGTTGTGGAGACCGCGGAAATCGACCAATCCTCCGAAGCGAACATATCCCGCACGATTATCTTTTACGCCAACCAGACGCTGCGAACGATAGCCGTTTGCTATCGCGATTTCCCCAGCTGGCCTCCCCCAGGAACATCGAAGAACGACGATGGAGAGGTGCGGTAAATTAGACTCGACGTTTCTAGTTACTAATAACTTTATAGATCCCCTACGACGATATTGCCCGCGAGCTGACCCTTATTGGCATCGCCGGAATCGAAGACCCCCTTCGTGATGGTGTTCGCGTGGCCGTTGCCGATTGCCACAAGGCCGGTGTCACCGTGAAGATGTGTACCGGCGATAATGTCCTCACCGCACGCTCCATCGCGTCGCAGTGTGGCATTTTCACGGCAGGCGGCATCATCATGGAGGGACCTGTCTTCCGTCAGCTCAGTGACAAGGAGATGCTCGAGGTCGTACCCAGACTGCAGGTACTCGCGCGTTCATCCCCAGAGGACAAGAAGATTCTCGTCGAGAAGCTGCGTGCGCTCGGCGAGATTGTCGGTGTTACAGGTGACGGTACTAACGATGGGCCCGCACTCAAGACTGCACATGTTGGCTTTTCAATGGGTATCGCCGGTACTGAGGTCGCGAAGGAAGCCTCAGACGTCATCCTCATGGACGACAATTTCTCCTCGATCGTGAAGGCTATCATGTGGGGTCGCTGCGTCAACGACGCCGTGCGCAAATTCCTTCAATTCCAGATCTCCACCAACGTTACTGCGGTGGTAGTTACCTTTGTCACGGCCGTCTCATCTGCGTCAGAGACATCTGTCCTATCGGCTGTCCAGCTACTTTGGATCAACATCATCATGGATACATTCGCCGCCCTCGCCCTCGCCACCGATCCAGCCTCTACCGCTCTTCTCGACCGCAAGCCCGACAAACTCAGCGACCCTCTGTTCTCAGTCAACATGTACAAGCAAATCTTACTGCAGTCCACCTACCAGATCATCGTCACCCTCATCTTCCATTTCCTCGGCCTGCAGATTCTCGGTTTTGAGAGCAGTTCCACCAATGATTCCATCATTCAAACGCTCGTTTTCAATACCTTCGTATTTGCCCAAATCTTCAACTCCGTGAATTCACGACGCCTGGACCGCAAACTCAATATCTTCGAGGGCCTCTTGCGTAATTACTACTTCATCGCCATCACGCTCATCGGTAATTCCTTGTTTTGCTGCCGGCTTAAATCCTGGCTTATATCTGTTCCTTCGTAGAAATTGTTATCCAGGTTGTCATCGTGTTTATCGGTGGGGCCGCCTTCCAGGTCACCCAAATTGGCGGTCGGGAATGGGGTATATCTCTCGCTCTCGGAGTCGTTTCGATCCCCCTTGGCGCCCTTATCCGCCTGCTCCCTAACGAGCCCTTCGAACGCCTCTTCATCACTGTGCGACTTCTCCCAAGCCGAGAAGCACTCCCCACCATTAAGCCCGATGCAGAGTGGAACTCAGCAATTGAGCTCGTTCGTGATAATCTGGCGACCTTCGCGGGGCTTCGTGGCGGACGTCTTCGTTCATCCTCATTCGTTGGGAAGAGCCGTTCAGCGCGCCTGCACGAGGAGCGCAGGGTTCCACTGTTCGTTTATCAGTTCTGTAATGCCTCTTATTGTTTACTGACACGATTGTAGCCCTTCAATAATGACGATGGTCCCGACTCTTATTGCATCTTCCATTGGTGCAGGTTGGGCTCCGCAAGCTCATGGTACGCTATCGGACCCAGCACGTTATGATCCATCAAGGTCCTCGGCTGCTCTCTGGGAGGGCAGGTTCCAAATTCACCCTGACACGAAACCCGACGACCCAATATTCCATAAATGGGGCGGTCGTGGTAGATCGCGGATGTCACCTTCACCGGTATAGGCCACCCGTGGTGCGCTTAATACACGGATACTGGACTGTGCCCAATTCGCGGATGATCGTCCTCGTCATCATCACTCAGAATGCTCTTCGGATAATCCACGCACTATCATATTAACGTATATAAGTGATGCCGCACGATAATTCAAGGATACGCTGCAACCTTTGGCACGGGTCTCACGAAAGGGAGGCGGGACCCTCTCCAACTTTCCGACAACGACTCCTGATCAACCTTCATGGATTCCTCCTTTGATGTTTTTCACGTCCTTTATGGTTTTCATGCTCTCACCCTATCCCCACCCATTTCCCTCTTACGATCATGGCATCATGGCATCCTCAATCGCACTTCATGCACATTCTTCCACGTCAATATTTTATCAAATCACCTTAACCATTCAGTCCATTACCGTGTATATGATGGATGTAATTTATGAGCCGCAATCATGGTCGAGCTAGAGTCCTTCACATACCGCTCAGAAGCATGGTACTCAGGATGCTTCTTAGAGAAGCACACAACGCACACTTTGGTCCTACATATAATAACATCTTACTGCATTCACGTGACAGATAGACACCCTGTATCATATCTCCACACACTCATCTAATCATTGTGTATCCACGTCAGATAAATAAACTGATTGTTCATGGTTGCTCACTATGTACGAACGCAGGCGATCACAGTTGCCCGATAGCCATTGATCCCGGAGGGGGGGGAGCAACCAATAGCGCTCATGCACTCTGAAACGTTTTCTGACCCGGGCGGGGTTTCGTACTGGAACCACTTGTTCAAGGCAAAGTGATTTTGCCACTTGCATGATCTGGTAATGTCGCTTGTAGTTGACGTGTGTCGTGCGGTGAAAACTAGTGCCGTCAGGACAACACGTTGTTGAGACGTGGTGTATACGATGTGCCTGGCATTTGACAGCTGTGCCAGTTTGGCGGCTCCTGGGCATTGACTGCGGTGATCCCAGTCACCGGTGGCATCACACAAAAACGGGTTAGGACATGCTGTGGCCGAGGTTTTGTTGTGGCAAAGGAATGTTGCACAACAGTATAGGGGTTAACGTGCCGAAAACGGAATCTAAAGTGTACGCTGTGTGTCCTTTGTAAAGACCAAGTATAAATAATAGTGTGAATAGCTGCCAAGGGGTGTACAAAGACCAAGGAGAGATATATGATACAAGACAAGAGAGGCACGCAGGCACTAGGGGTGGGGGTGTCAGGCGGGGTCAAATGAAGCGGGACATGAAAATACTTACGTCCATGAAGCGCCGGGAAAGTATCTATAGATCTTTGACCGCTGGAGTGCCTACCCAGTGTCTCAAGACAAGGTCATCCGTTTCATGCCCCCACAGGTAATACGATGCTCGCTGCTGTAATACGAAGAGCTGAGAGGGACATATCCGACATATTCCTCTGAACAGGAGGAACGCCAACAAAGATAGAACTGAGACTTGAGTCGCGAAGAAAACTCTTCATCAGTGGTGCGCGGATAAACAAAGAAAAGCCGCGTACAGAATATGAGTTTCTCCCAAGGCTCCAACGCGTTTATTGCAAATGTGGTTTCGATAACCACCTTCCGTCTCCATAGGTAGTTTCGTATACGGCCAGAGTCTCGCATTGCTAGGATGTGGTGGTGGTGGTACAGGGATGAGAAGCTGGGGGTGCGAGTTTCAGCAAGAGGTGTTTGAACGTTATTTTTATTGGACGGGTAAGTGCGTGAGACGTCGAGAACTAGCGTGAGTGCCCACATGTCGGCGGGATTCTGTCCAACAATTCCACAAAACCGCGGAACGGACTAGGCTATTATTAGCCCCTCGATGTAGTCACGTGCCTTTCACACATCTCACCTCACTGGACAGTAAGATAGCTCACACTGGCAGAGATCAATCCAAAGGATTTGCAAAAGATGCGCTGGTTGTTCCATTTATGAGCATTACAGGTGAAAGTATAGGCAAAAAGTATACGTAGAGAAAAGAATAAGGAAAACTGCTGGTATATCAAATAAGCTTCAATATACGAAAGCTGCGTACTATTTGTTATTCATATATTTGGTAGGGACAAGTGAAACTTACTAAGATGAGCTGGGGGTATGCCAATCATAATTCCTTCAATGTTGAGGAGTCTACCAAGTGCCGCAGCAGCCGGTCATCACCATCTTGTCCCCAGAGGTAGTACGTTGCTCGTTGTTGCATAACGAAGATGTGCTGCGGCAGGTACTGGTAAAGTCCCGAGACAACCAAAAGTGTCAAAAAGGTGAAAATTATCACTGTGGAGTCGGGTTGAGTTGTCCGTTCTGCGCAAGGAGGCGGTAGAAGAGAAACAAGCACTGCCTGCTGGCAGGTCGTGACAGCAAGAGAAGCAAGTACTAACTGCAGAGTATCTTCTCCCAAGGTTCAAGCATGGAGAATGCGAGAGTCGCCTCAAGCTTCATTCGTTGGCGCCATAGGTAGTTCTTCAACATCTCGTAAACGGAGCAGTGCTCAGGTGCAAGATGAACAACGAGGATTTCGGGGAGAGAGATTATGCTGAATCTGAGAGGCTAAGAACGAGTAGGTTCTCGACTTCGATGACAGATGCGTACCTCGTGCTCCTGGTCGTGTATGGGCAAGTGGTGAGAACCAAAAACTGCGCAAAGCCGTACTTCGTCTACAGAATGCACAATCAAGCGCAAAATAGGCTATGCATTTTTTTATTTCTTGGCACGTGACCCAAACGCGCTTAACCTCCACCCATACTAGTATCTTCCCAGCCTCTCTTGTTCTCCAGGCTTTCGGTTCGGACGGTACATCTTGTAAACTCGGACCTCGGCACGCTCTCCTGCTACTAAACCCAACAATCGTATCATATAAACTTATTTCCCGAGCGGAACTGGATATTCCGCTGTTCTTTTAATACTTAGGGTGTCAGTGATCGTCAGGCATCTAGATCACAGCTGAGAGCCTTGAGTTCTCTAGCGTCGCGCGGAATCATCTTCACTCAAAGCGTTGCTTCAATGCTGCAGCTACTTTCTCAGAAGAGCGAGGTAAGTTAATGCGTCATTCACCGCAACTCACGCGCTCTTTCGAAGTCCGGAGGTGAGTGTCCGGTTGCTCAGAAGACTCGTAGGAAGTCGGGAGTGATCTTCTGTGAGCAGATATTTCGATGCTTCCTTGGGTTTTGCTCCCTGGAGGGACGTAAGAGGTAGGTCTGAAGTGCATGTTGAAAACTTGCGACGAGGTTCACCGGACGTTGGCTCCTCTAGATGCACCGGATCCACAAGCATGAGCTGAATGTTGCTAACGTTGAACCTGGGAAGTGAGTCCTGTTGTTCGCTAGGAGTGACTTGAGCCTCGTCGGCCCATTCTTGCGTATTCCCATGTTAGGGTGGTCCAACGAATCCTATGGCCCTCTCACCACTCCTTTGCAACCGAAGATTCGCTATAAAACATACTCTTTGGCGAGAAACGATGCATTACGCTCGATACGAGTGAAACAGAACGGGATAGACAGACTATGCATGTCTCCGGCAAATTTTCAGCTCTTTGGAGGTTGTTATGTCCTGTGTTGGCGATGTTTTGTTTTTGAGAAGGCCTGAAACACACCTTTTCTGGCACACACTTGGGGTACGTACTGGCAGAGATTGCGTGTCTCTCTTTCAACATGTCTGAAGCCGATTTGCGGAAAGAACGGTGTTCCCTAGCTCGGCGGCCCATCGTCTGGCTCTAGGCATCAGTCCGTCCCGCACCTAGAATCTGCTTTCTCGCTCCAAAAATAACATTCGCACTGAAGGTGCAGCGTTCCAGATCGGAGAGCCGCGCGCGGGAGAAGCAACTGCCCTGCCAGTATTACCTCAAGACTGATGCCAACTGTCGCTGGCGCGAGATAACAATAATCTTCGGTGCGGTACCAAAAATATCCGTCGTGCCCGTGCAGCAACACTGATAGACGGACGGACGTACTCCCCGCGTGTATCATATTTCCACCTCTTATATCAGTTCAGATAGGACGATGCCGCCACGATACCTAGTGACGAGATGCCGACGCGGCTCCTTGCCCATCGACGGGAACGAGCACAGGACCAGGCGGACGCCGTCACCGAGTTTTCCCTGCTCGCGGGCCTTTTGCAAACGGATACCCTGATCCACACCTACACACTAGTGCACTCCAGTAAAGTTGATCCAGGCCACGGTCCGACCTATTAAATAATCTCAGCAGCTTCAAAGATACCTTTTTTCGCTTCCCAATTCGCTCTCAAGTCTTTCGACTCCCCCTTGCCCTGTTTCAAGCAGTTCGACGAATCGACGATGGCTGCGTTATCTCTCTCTTTGGAGCGAATCCAGCCTTTCCTGACTCTGCTCCAAAAGAATCCTCGTCTTGTCTCTGTCGGTCTCACTCTGTCGGTCCTTGGCCGCTATGCGCTCTCAAATTACAATGCCTACCTTGCGATGGGACCGGGAGGTTTGCCGTATAACGTCTACGGCTGGCTCCTTGCTCTCTACCGCAAGCCTTTCTCCCGGGATACCGTCTCAACACAGCAGTATGACCTAGACGCGAATAACGAAAGCTATCTCGGCACCGGGGAGATCAAGGAGCGGAGAGGCGAGCGTCCAAAGATGAGCTGGCACGTGTTCCCATCTAGACAGATTGATAGATATGCGCCACTGGGAATGCAACAGGTGAGCGATCCATGCAAACGCGACTTTGACCACCCACTAATATCGGGATGTAAAAGCGCCTTATTGACATCTTCGATACTCTCGCTGCCGCCAACCCGAATCTGGTCTCCGTTGTTCCTTCGCGCTTCGAGCGCATCCATCCTGCCCTCGTCATCAACCCAGCCATCCCCTCCCCACACCCACCAGCAGACAAGGCGCTCCGCGAGATATGCCACATCCACAGAGGGAAGGATTTCAGCCTCCATGCGACGATGTCGCCGCAAGACTGCAAGGCCGGTAGGTGGCAAGGTTTGGCTTTCTACATGTGGTCGCTGACATCTTGGCTGGACAGTGATCGAGAATGGATGGGGGGAACGGCATCCCCTCGCAGGATCTCACTTCTTGCCCAAGGAGTACATGTTACTGTATGCGCCGCGTGATGACGAGGAGCTTGCGATGGTGGAGCGATGCATGCGCGCTGCGATCGGGTACATGGCAAACACTCACACCGTCAACTGACCGATGTCATTGGCTGGAGAGGTATGAATGTGTTGGGTCAAGTTTGGGAGGGTGCTCAGGATAATATTATATCAGGACCTCGCTCTCCAGGCTACAACGCCTTGCTGGGTTTGCTCTGTTTGACCCCAGCTTCGATATCCCTCTCAGGCTACTAGTATTATGTTGCCTTGGTCCATGACAGTTTGCGGTGTTAACAGCGAAGTCAATATTTTTCGTCCTCTGGCAAGCTTTCAGGATCTTCAAGTTGTAGAGTGTACACCCTTCAAGCAGGCACTCATGTTCAAGTTGCTACTATTAATATTATTGTGCTTGGAGACGTCGTTGATTCGAATCATCGTCTGCGTTCAAGTTGCAGGATGGGTGCAGACGGTGGTGTGAGAGCGTCAAACAACTTCCTGAACTCCAACTTGAAAAATGATCTAGTGAAGGCAGATTATGGCGATGGATGGTCCTGTGGAGTATGGTTTGTACACGAATTGTACAGCGGAGCACACTGGCAGTGACCCTTTCCAGCGAGTAGGATTCCCGTGACTCGAACGTTGACCATGCGTGAGTTTGGCTTGGATAAACCAGCAAGGCCCCAGCGAATGTTCCCCGCCGCAGACATGCGCTGACGTGGGTTCTGACACGATCTTTACGTCCGGCAACAAGAGCCTATTCGATGAAGTTCAAGCCACAGCAGATGCGAAACCTGCGATTTTTCCAAAAATTGGGGCACCAAATCACAGAGCCTGCGCTCAATGTGAGAGGTGGGTAAGCGGGGGTAAGGCCCGTAAAAGTGGCATACGTCGAGAAGAGACGTGCTATACACGTGGCGGTAAGATGCCAGAGGTGCGTGAGATGGATACAGCCCGTAGAAGGAACATATGTCCTGAACAGACGCTGGTAACCCAAAGTTATTTGAGGTTGACAAGCACCGATCCCACGAACGGGAGGTGGCAGGCGCCCGATAACGTTACACCGTCTCGTCTCAAAGAGACTGGAGTACCGTGCACCCCCCAAAGGAATTGCGCACAGGAGACGGGGATCCGGAAGAAAGAAGGGATGGAGATGGTTGAATCGACGGTCGGGTTTATATACTCTTGGGATCGGCTCCGCCCGAGCAGTCCCTATGGAAGTTCTTCACTTGCAATGACGCAGAGAGGTGAATGCCAAACCCAAATACCAGGTAATTCACCCAGATTGGGATGCGACTAGAGAAATTGTGACATCACAGGACTTGATTGTGAACTCCCGTCCGAAAAGAAAAATTGGAATTCTCGGCACAATCAGCGTGAGCTCACTGACAGGAGCAGACATACGCGTAGGAGAAACTGAGAATGTGGATCGACGACGAATGCAGGGCAATGAGTAGAGTTTGAAACGTGATTCCCAGTCAGGAACCTAGAAGATCCGAGGGAAACAATCAGGAAAAACGAACTCATATCCAGAGATCCACCGCTTGTCACCCGCGAGGAAAGACAGGAGTGGTAGATAGATGTAGATATCGACGAGAGAACCGATTACACCAACGCGCCGACGTTGACAAAGCTGGGAAGATTCTTGTCATGCTGTATACGCACTAATAGATACCGCTGCTCGGATTGAAAAGTGATTATCGCCAAAACAACCGTGTCCCCTACAAAAACTATCAGTGGACATCTCTTCTGCCTGTCATATACCCTATCGTTGCCCCGAGAATACGATTGACCAGCTCGAGTTCCTCATCGTCCCGAGGCGCATAGATCAGCAGATACTCTTTATGCAGAGCTCTGGACCCGCTCAAAGGGTGTCGCTCCCCCCAGCCACGTTCGATCACTGGTAAATTGAATGTTAGAAGGAGTTCGCCAGGTCGAAAATGAGTGACGTACCGAGCTTGCAGTCCTGAGGAGACAGTGTAACATGTACGGAGTGATCAATCTCAGGGTGGATGTGGGCAATCTCACGCAAGGCCTTGTCGGCGACCTTATGTGGGGAAGGGACAGAAGGCGCGATGTTCATCGCGCCGTGCATCCCCTCGAGGCGAGAAACGCCAATTTCAACAAGATGAGGGTTATCCTCCGCACGTTTGGCGAATATTGCGTCAAGTTTCTGGCCAATATTGCCATGAGCAATAGCTCCCGCGGTCAAATTGATCTCCACTCACTTTTTGGGCTTCCTGGCTTGGAAGGCGGTCAACCTGACGATGTGGTAAGGGGTGCCAGCCGATTTTAGGTCGCTCTCCTCTCCTCTCGGGGATGCTCTGCGGGTTTTGGAGCCATGTGCTCTTGTCCTCGTCTTCATCATAGCAAGAAGTGCTAGTGGTCTCTTTGCCAAATGGTTTTGCGATCATAGCAATGCTGTACCCAATGGGGTTGTAGGGAAGTCCACTCTTCCCGAGAGCGAGCCAAGCGCGATAGTTGCCTATGACCCATGGAACGAGGGCAGTCACTAAGATAGTTGTGACGACCGCACGTGGATGTGACTGAACACGAGAGAGAAGAGGAAGGACGGAGCTGGGCACAGCGCCAAGTGCCGAGAAGTCCATATTCAGCGTTGCCCCGTAGTTACAGTGTCGTCGAGTCTTTGATTAATGAGGGAGGTTGAGAATGGCTAAGAGTGATGGGAAGCCCGTTGAAGATTCCTGATGCGTATGGCATAGGGTCTCTTATGTAGTAGAACGTGAGTCACCAACGCCAGGTTGTTAGTGACTGCCGCAGAACGCGTACGAAGTGACGGTATGGCCGGCAATTAGTCAACCCTCTGCGGGAATGACGAATTCCGCAGCGGGGCGTCGCGACTGAAGCAAGTACCGCAGAGGAGCCTGTGCACTGGGAAGAGCATCGTGTGTTACAAGCGCTCGTCTCAGTCTCGTCCAAGTCTCGTCGCGACCATTAGCCGCCTTGCTCAGCTCACGCACTGTAGATCAAATTGCCTTTTTTGGCCAGGAGTAGCCGCACCTTGGCCGCGAGTACTAACTTATCCTGTCGAATGTTGACCAGAGACGATCAGCTCACAGAAACGATGGCCAACTCAGCAGCCTTTGATGTGTCTACTACATCGACGGCACAAGCTCTGGACAATGGCACCGCTGGTATCACGGCAGAAACCCCAACCGTGGATCCCGAAGCCACAGCCTCCCAGTCTATGGACAATTATACTGGCACTGCGGACTCGGATACCATGGAAGTAGATAGAGCTGCCGCAAAGGGACGCAATGATCGTCTGAGGCAACTTTCGTGAGCTTACCCACCGCTTAGTCGTATATTCTTAGATTCACTCTCCTTCGTCTGTAGAAAGACATTCGGCCACATCCCAGGCGTCAATGTTTTCACGTCATGGGAGAGCCGGTGAGTACCACATCATTTCGTCCCTCGCACTTCGCCGTAAAGCTTTTTCTTGTGCTTGGGCGGTAGTCTGCAATGTTCCAACGCTGCCGTGCACCGGTCGGTTATGGCCGGAATATGTGGCAACAAGGATGAAGGCGCCTTTTCTATTGTCCTATCCAGTTCTTACGCGGATGACGAAGATGGTGGGGAGACGATGTAAGTTTTTAAACCTTTTCACTGGCTATCGGCCAAGGTCATCTCGCGGCCAACTGTCACCAGCATCTACACAGGCGTAGGTAAGCGCGCAAACAGTTCACTTAAAATCACAGGCGCTGAGGCAGTGTACAGGTGGTAGAAAGCGATGGACGGATGCGATCCCACCAAAGCGGGTATGACTTTGTTTGATTGATGATGGTTGCAAGCTGACATTGGGCCCGTGCCGCCAGATCCGTGTTGGTCCGCAGGTATTCAATCAGACCTGGGAGGACTCGGGCAACAAGGCTCTCGTGGTATGCTACCCCCCTTCCCGATAGTCCTTAAATGCGAGTCTTATAGTATCCAGGTCTCGCAATCAACGCAGAACCCCGTACGGGTGGTTCGTGGGTACACAGGCGTTTCGAAATATGCCCCTGTTGAAGGTTATCGATATGATGGTCTTTATACCGTAGTCTCCGTAAGTCGGCAGTCCCACGGGCGCTATCCAAGTGTTGATCATCTCGATACTAGCATTGGATGGATAAGGGTAGGGAGAATGGACTGGATATCTGTCGGTTTCGACTGCAGGTGCCGCGTTTCCGTTAGCACGTGCCGATGTGTGATCGCTGATTCGTTCATACACATGATAATCAGAGAATACCTGGGCAGCCACTGATTCCTCTACGTCCCCCACGTCCCTCACCTCCCCCACCAGTCAGGAAGCGCAAAGGTCGTCCACCGAGCTCTAGGGATGGGCCTGCGTCCGCTCCCCCAGCCCTAGGTTCGCCGACGACGTTGGGCATGGAGGCGTCGACATCTGGCGAGCGGCAGTCACGTCATAGTGCCGAACCCACTGGAGCTACAGGTTGGGAATGTGACCTCACTATGGCCGATGAACCCCTCCTTGCCCCACCCCGCAAAATAAGAAAGACGGATAATCGCGCGGAATCCCCCGTCGCCGGAACGAGCAACGAGCCTCCTCCGGGTACACCGATCAATCAGACTGTGTCATCGCCCGTGGAACCTTCGACATCATTGCTCTTGGAGCCTGCGCCCACCAGGTATAGGTGGGACTCGAAATCGAGGAAGATGGTGAGGGCCAGGGACTCTGCTACGCCTAATCGAGGCAATGCAGAGGAGGGACGTAACGAAGGAGAAGAAGATGCTGACGAGGACGACACGATGGGTGCCGATGAAGCCGAAGAAGAAGATATTAAGCCATCCGTCCTCGAGCGGATGTCGACCGAGTCGACACAGTTCAGTGTCCTTCACCGCGCCTCGCGGTCGGTGTCGAGATCGCAATCTGTTATCGTTCCGATCAAGAAGCGCGAGTCTAGCTCGCCGGAGCCAAGTCCCGGCAGGGAGTTGAGCATCGTAAAGCCGGAACCCGAAGACGATGAAGATACACAGAGTCGGCTGTCGCGCGAAATTTCGCGCGACATTATCGATGCACTATCGGGCTAATATGTAGGATCATGAAACGTCTCATTCTGAATATCCCCCTGATCACTGGTCATTTATATCAGCTGCAGATACCACTAGCAGCTATTTTGCAGCCCGTTTTACTATGCTACTTCTTGTACTATCTCCCGGATTCACACTCATGTGTATATTTAGAGTGAACTCATCTCCAGGCACCTTTGGATGTTACTTAAAACGTTAATTTTTCGTTTGTGGATCGAGCTCGAATACATTCATCCCCAGTATTATGTAGTATGTACAGATTCGATACAAGCTGGGTGGCATACGGCTCTCATGGGCTTACAGGCCCGTCCTATCCATCAACTGAAGATGCATCGTTACTGACATCAAGACGCCTGCCTACGAGCGACTGTTTCTCCTGTGTGCTTGACTCGCGACGAGACACAACTCCTGGTTTAAGTGCACGTGAAGGTGAGGTAAAGAAAATTGATCATCTAGATAAAAAGTGCAAGTTGCCTGGGCCTATATGGACGTCTTGAGATATATAAATCCCCACCGGGGAGGAAGTGCACGATATAAACCAGCGAAAGCGCTCTGCATCCACAAAAGTATTTCAGCCACTTTTCTGATAGCTACCTAAATTATGGCGGTGATGAACGCCGTACGTGGGCAGGGCTCAACTCCGTTTTCGCCTATTTTCACGGAGTGTGAGTAGCTACAAAGGGAAGTAAGGCATCAAGCTGTGGCGCCGAAGTCAAACAGAACCGCTGGAAGAGGGACGCCGGAAGAGCTCGTCCAACAGAGCTGCAACTTTCTTTTGCGCTTCGCTCTTCTCCAGTTGGACGTGCTTGAGTTCTGCATCCCGACGATGTGCGATTTGCGCTTCGTCCGACAGAAGTAAAAGAAGCTTCAGGGAATGAGTGATGGAGAGCAGCGAGTTTGCAGCTCGAACCTGGTTGGCAAAATGGTTTGGAAGGGGAGTAACAGAGCGAATGCCACGCTCACCATGGACTCGGCGCGTGAATCAGCCTGAAAGGATTCTTGAGCGATGCAGAACTTGTCCTTGTCTCCGATCTGACAGAAATGAGCAGTCTCAGATATTCTCAGATGTCGTCACTCAGTGCACAAACGCACAGATGCAAGGCTGACAATATCGACCATGCCGTCGACGAGGATGTCCACCTCCGCGTCTAACTTCTTATTCCATTCTTCTTCGACCGCGTCGAGATACTCGTCCGAGTTCTGGTCAACCAACGCCTGGCTGGCGGTGTTGCGCTGGTGTAGCTTTGCTGTAGGGAGTGCTGAAGGACGAGAAACATCCGTCTGTGGTGGTTCAGCCATGCATTCGAGCTTTTGAGACGGTGAAGTACCAGCTTAGGACCAATAGGAGGTGGCAGGATTAAGCTGATGGTCGTGTGAAGGTGAGGTGCCTGCAGGGTTTTCGAAAACTGCCACCGCTGTACCACTCCGAGGCGTCACCACAAGTAGATTACAGTACTGGTCCTCATGCTCTGCTGTGAGGTCCTGCTGTATCTGTCATAGTCTACAGATTATTCTGCAGGTGGGCTGGCCAACTTACATCCAGTCCAAAAAGCATCAATTTTTAAGGAGACAGCGACTTGGGGAACTCCGAGAAAATGCGTCTTCATTCATTGATCCCAACCATCCCACCAGAAGTTGTTTCTGCACTTGAAGCTTGTGGGATTAGGACGGACACAGATCTCCTTTTCTCTGGGACGGCCATCAAAATCCTGCAGCGACTACCGAATGGCGTGGTATGCCTTGCAGATCTTGAGAAGTATATCGTACTGGTTGCCGAGAGTGTATCAGCCCCCGGTACCCGAGGGGACGAAGAGTGCGCAAAGGAACCTCCAAAGGGTAGTCAAAACCTCGCTTTGGAACTTACCTCTGGGGTCAACGAACTCGATGAATTAGTGGGTGGCTTTGGCAATTCACGTGTTTTCGAAGTCTCGGGGGAGAAGGGGTCAGGAAAGACGGTACGGCTGAACCTGCTGTCATGTTGATAACGCCCCTGAGGATGAACTCTAGGCGCTAGCGCTGCAGATCGCGCTGCGATTGCTCGCGACTCACTCAGAAGCGTCTGTTCTATGGATAGACACCACTGGCGACTTCTCCGTGGAGCGAACAGCCTATGTGGCCCAACGGCTAGAAGGAGAGGTTACTGCTTTTCTCCCCGAATGATGGCTCGCGCTGACTATTCCATAGGCTTCAGCTACTGTGTTGGAGCGACTACAAGTTTCTCTCGTTTTGAATATTGAGACTGCGCATGATGTTCTTGAGGACCTTCGTACCTCCCTGGCGGTATGTACATTGACTCCCGGACGGACATCGGCGGAAATGATGCAGAAATGGTAGGCAGGATCAGAACCTAAAGTGCGCTTGATTATCATCGATGCTATCACTCCACTCCTGGCGCCTTCTCTCAGTGCGGTCTCATCCCATGGACATGCGATGATGACAACTTTCATGCAGCATCTTCGCGTTTTAGCGCAAACATATTCTCTGACTTTTCTCGTGAGCCTCCTGGCCTATTGCTATCGCCCTTTCCAACGTGTGCGAGTAGATCATCAATGGCACATCCGCTTCTGCACCGTACAACCCCCAATCTGCCTTCTCGTCGACTACAAGAAAACCAGCTCTAGGTCCTTCCTTTACGTTCCTTACCGACTGCACTCTCTGGCTGGCTAAGCATGAAGATCGCGATAAAGCCGAAGCAGGATCCACAAAGCACGTGGTTGAGGTCTTCAGATCACGAACGACAGTGAGGGCTAGCAGTTCTGTGACTCCTTTGCTGTCTGACTTCGAGCCTAGCGGTCGAGAACTTGGTGTACTTTCGACATTCATCGAGGCGTACTGAGTTCAGGGGGATAAACACCATATATAATTTCTTGTTCAGTGATTCGCATAAGATGGCGAATAAGCGAAGCACGAAGCAGCGTTACGTTTCGAAACCCACTGCAGATCGTCGTAAAATAGATGTTCCGCTATGATCCCCATAGGTTCCAGGTACATGTACACTAATATGATCAAAATTTACTTTCAGTCTTTCCAATGCTTCGTTCTGAAGTTACTCAAAAATCCCGTTCCAAAATCTGGATGATTTGGCGGGCCTATTGTCACTTCGGAAGTGAACACTAGCGGCATTGACGAAAATGTCGTTCTGCGCGCCGTCCTTGAAGTCGTACAGGTCATTGTAGAAAGGCGGACCCATGTAGTCCTCGAACATCTATCGGCGCATAGGGAAATATGATCAGTGATCGGTCACCTTCAAAGTCAAGATTGCAAGTCATTTACGTTATTGCCTTCTGCTTGAAGCCAGTACAAAGGCTGCTTCGCGCCAACGGTGCAGTTGCTAGGGGTTGCTTCCATCACGCCGTGCTCAGGATCTGCTCCACAGCGTCTAGCTACCTGTGGCTTCGCGAGCGCCGGCGCATCTGATTTGGAACCTGTGACAGCACACTGAAAGGCATTCATGTACACTAACGTCGAGGAAGTCAGACTTATGCCTCATTCAACATAAATGAGAGAACCAGCCCTTACTTTGTTCGGACCCACTATCAGTGGAGTGAATCCAGAACCACGCACAAGTGCATTTGCCATCAGGACAAGAAGGCATATCGGCAGGAACCTTTAGACCATCAAAAGATAAGCGCATTCCAGGGCATGAAGCGTAATAAACCTACTTGGAACTCAGTGAACCTGTGCCAGACACAAGTGTAGTTAACACTGAAGACAACGAAATCTTCGGGCTGAATTTGGCTCGAATCGGCCTTTGGGGTAATAGCGAGAGCGCAACCTTTCACATCGTCGATTGACTTCGTATGGAACTGTGCCGAAGGCGACTTAGGACAGGGCCAGTCACCGTCTTGAACGTTGCCCCTATATCAGAACGTTCGTAGCTCAGCACTGGTTCCCAAACAAGAAAAGCAAAGAACCTTACCCTTCGGAGGAGTTGTACCACGTAGTAGCGCCCTTGTTGCAAGCGAGCTCAGCGGTAACGGATCCACCAGCAGGAAGCTCAAACACGTCTTCCGGGGGAGGGGGATAGTCAAGGTGGTTATGGAACCACCAGTCCTTGAACGCCATACGCGCCAGAGGAACGACTGGTCTGTTGTCATACGAAAATGTATGATCAGTGACATTGAAACCCCACATGCTTGGGTGCCAGAAGGCAATGTGCGCGTGCACGACACAGGAGAGCATAGACGTGGCGGAAAGGTGGAGCAAGACCCTGCTAGAGGAAATCATCTTAGTGGAGATGCTGGCTTGCATTTTGCAGACCAAGGCT
Organism: Hydnomerulius pinastri MD-312; assembly: GCA_000827185.1. Lineage (NCBI taxonomy): Eukaryota > Fungi > Basidiomycota > Agaricomycetes > Boletales > Leucogyrophana > Leucogyrophana pinastri. The sequence continues at coordinate 192,656 of KN839840.1, forward strand.
GAGCAGGTTTTATAGCCCATTCAGCGCGCGTCATGACGCGATCAAGGATAGTAAGCATGAACCACATGCTTCGGCCTCACAGAGAGAATGGTAACCGGAAGATACTGTATGGATGAGGGTGAGCCTCAAAACGCGATGACGAACACGGCAAAGAAAGTCTCTTCGACTGAATTGCAAATTGAATCTAAAGCAGACAATGTTGTGTCTGAAAATAAACTGTCGTGAGCTCATCCATATGGATCACAGTGGACCATCTGCTTGGATTTCATTAGGACTTACATGGTCAAGATCATGGGAGGACGTGAGTTCTTCTGTGGTGATGGACTTATCGGGGCCACTAGCACGGAGGTCACTCGGATATGATCTCGATGAACGCGTTTTGAGCATAGTCTACCGCAATACGCAGCAGTTAACCTCCTGAGTGGTCATCGAGACTGGCGTGTTAACCTTGCTGATGTTGAGGAAATGCGAAGGCTATTGTCGGATATCAAAGGCGAAGAATCACCTGCGACAAGGATAGACCTCGAGCCGAAGGTAAAAGACAAGCTACCCGAACTGACCGATTTGATGTTTTCTAGCCTCTCCGAAGACACTTGGACAGTCGAGGCACGAGTTGCCCAGGAAGAACAGCAAGCAGTGTTCGTTGTGCAAATACGGATAACCGACTCACCTGCGGCGTACAAGGAATGTACCGGGTCCAACCTTATGTAGCACGGCGGACATAGACCACACACATCCTCATCATATCGCATTCCGAAGCACCGGCGCCTTCGGTGATCGATCTGTGGCGCTTGTGGTAGAAGTCCACCGTTTAGAAGTATTCCGGTCCCGACTCTCCGCCAGGAAAGCGAACGAAGGTACACTTTTTAGGGTGGAACAATTATGGAGATAGCGGTGTACGGGATCGAGCAATCCCGTTGCTCGTGAAGCACAATTAACCCGTGGCGTCCACGGGCGCCCCCGGTGCGGTCGTCTCGTTACCTTACTGCATCCAATTCGAGCTGATCAATGTTTGCACGTATTGCTTAAGGCATATGAAAGTTAGCCTGTAATAGCGTCAGTGCAGTAGGGGTGGTGGTCCGAATGAACAGTCCCGGTGCAATAATATGTCCATGAATAAAATCAATAGCGGGGATATTTCCAAGTCAAGCAACCAATCTCACAAGTCTCCAAACCTGTAAAGTATGGAATCAATAAGCCATTCGCGTCCGAAGCACATGCACTTACCGATCCGGCATGAGTACTGGGGCCATCAAGCTCCACATGTAGAGGAGCATGCACATCCAGCTACTGACAACACGCATCCACATGGCGGTTTCGGAGCGCCCGATGTAAACAATCTCATCCGAGTCAACGCCACCTTGCTCAGTCGAGACCACATTCCTAGAGAAGCGGTGGATGAGGACCTCTTTTTGAGATGAAAGCAGATACATTGCTGACTAACCAGTCTGTGAGCAGCATGGCGACGTACATCGCGCCGATTGCAAAGATAACATGGAACCAGGAATACTATGAAGCGGTGAGCCAGCTGTCAGGCGAAAGTAGATGCTCTTACGTTGTACCGAGTTCCGGATCGCTCGTCGTCCTTCGTTTCGCCATAATCTTCATCTTCGTCGTCGTCATCTTCTTGCTCGTAAAGTGCTGATTCGGGGATAGCTCTGAGGAAGATGAGCTCAGAATGGCATTGCGTGCGGAGAGAAAACAAAGTACCCGGCCTCCACCGCAGCTAATAGAGCCTGATATCTAGGGGATTCTGTGCGTCCTGGTTGCGTGCTCACAACTCCCATCTCTGCCTGAGGACTGTCGTCAATTGGCAGCTGCACAGCACCACCCCTCTTCCCTTTTCCGACGAGTGCTCGGCTTTGTGTCGCAGCTCGGCTGGTAGAGTAAGCAATCGCAAGGAATGTGAAGACTGCGCCCAGCACGATCGTTGTAGTTCGAGCTTTGCTTGTCCGGTTTAGGGGATTGCAAGACTCGTGTGCGTGGTTGCTCACAGCAGATACTATGAGGTATGTGCAATACGCCGCCACCATGCCAGACTGCGCAAGACCAGAGCGCGGGTTGGATTCTTGTACTGCGGGGTGCACACACATGATCGTGACGATGATGCACAGCACGAGGTTGAAGGAGATGAAGAAACGGTTGAGTGTGCAGCCAGAACCTGCGAAATACCCGTAAAGAATACCGGTGAGGGTGATGGTCGCGATATACATGGCAGCCGTAGAACCGATTAGAATCCATTGCCAGAAGCTTGAGTCGGACTTCTCCCAGTTCTCAAGGCAGGTCTCGGACCAAGAGTGCGCAAAGTCGACCAGGAGGACGAGACCGAGAAGGATGAAGATGGTGGCACCAATAAGGCAGACATAGTCACCCCAGAAGATGAAGAATCCATTCGGAATAAAAAACGTAACAGCCACCAAGAGAAGCCAGAGTAGAACCTTGGGACCCCACCATCTAACATGTGTGAGCAGGAGAACCATCTGGAAATGATGTTACAATTACCCATTCTGAATGGCTGCACGTTTGTCTCGAGATTCCTTCACGCCAATTAAGGATACACTCAAGATGGCATGGAACAGCGCTAACGCGAAGCAAACGCGATGAACCTATGCCGATACTGAGCACATAACAGCCTGAAGGGGGGAAATAGTGATACATACAGCGAGTACACCGTAGCACTTGCCTTCGTCACAATCCATCTTGATATAGTCGTAACTCCATTGCTCAATCTTGCGTATGGCGAATGGAGTCTTCATAAGCCAGGCTAGTAGCGAATTCAATATGAATATGATCTTAGGTGAGGCCATGAGATTCAAGCTTTGCACTAGCAGCTCAAGTTCTTACCGCAAAGCCGACCCTGGTCGCGATCGATGAGTTACAGTTGCAGGACTTGCAGAACATAGATGCTGCGCGGAACCCATGAGAGTTGTACCATATTACCACGGAAGAACATACCAGCAGTACTCGTAAAGCAAAAGGCTAACCCTCCAAGACATGATGCGGCTACAGTCCCTAAGGGACCCGCAAGAGGGATAGAGAATAAAAGACCCATGGCGGGATGTCGGGCAAGTGCTCACTGTGGTATTTGGATGCAGGCGCACTGCGCTCTCGCCACTGTTCTAGTCCCCCTTCCTGTTGTAGGAATTACTTCGCACGCCTCCCTCACCGCGCATTTACCTGAGAAATTACATTACTTAGTACTGCAGTCCTCGGTCACTAGCGCTACAGCACTCAGAGCGCGAATGAGAGTTCAGAGCAAATGATGAAAATCACAGAAATGTATTGAATTTCCGAAGGGTATGGGAATCGGGGTGAGGTAGATAACTATCTCGAAGTCGCCCCGTTGAGGCTTTGGCATCTACCTACTCTAAGTACCAGATTCGCCCTGTGAGGACCTCCGGTGGTAAGAGCTACTCTCTTTGTTCGAGCAAACTGCAATGATTCTAACCTCTCATATCGAGTCTATGCAGTTCACCGGTGGCAGCTGAGGGGTTACCAAGTAGCTCGAGGTTACAAATATCCGGAGAGCTCGACTAACTTCTCGGTGCCAGTGGATAGTCAACGTATTGCGTCAGGGTCAAAGGAAAGCACGTCCGCAAGTGAACTATCGAGAAACGGAAAGCTCGGCTGCGCATCGCTCGAATGTTTTCGGTGGGCCGCCTCCTCAGATAAGCTTCTGTCGCGCGGATGCTGCCGCCTCCTGAGCGGTTGAATTACCTTCTGCAGCGCGCTGCGTATGGTGATGGAGACCCCGTTCCGTCCGGCTGAAGTCAAAACTGGACCAGTGCATCCGCTATGCCACAAGGGAGTGCACACATCCAAGAACGGATCGCCCTGCTCCCGTCACGCCCCGAGACAAACGTGTTCTGTAGAGGAAACCCTCCCCGGCATCTGCCGGAACCACACAGGGGCCAGCGGATATTCAAAATCACAATACCGAATAACGGAGCACTTCGAGGGGCAATCGAAGGGCTCGCGACTGCTTGGACCACATTCCGTCTTGCAACAAGCGCCCACAGACAGCGGAGTTGACTGCTTTTCTCAAGCTGATTTTCCTTGATCAGGCTAAGTTAAAAAGTCGCGAGCGCAATTGAATGCGTGATGTTGTTTTTGAATACCATCCTGTGGCCGGCCTATACTGATCTGATTATCAGGATCATGCCATGATCTACTTACGTGCAGTAGCATTCTTTACAGACAGCTTGCACTGAAGTGGTCACCCAGCACCCACCGAATGGAGGTTGCGGGGAGAGCGGGGAGCTACGAGCCGATTTTCAAAGCTACCTTATGTTCCCCTTTCCTATGAACCTGATTAATGACCCTGTAACCCAGACATGGGGAAGTGACTGTAAGTAGCTCTTGGAGAAAGCGGATCAAGATGGACGCCTTTCATGCTGAACGTCATGCATGAACATTGGCTGCCACTGATAACTGACATCTTGATCTAAGTTACATCGTGTGTTATCTCGAGCCTGAATCGAGCCTGACGACCGCTCGAAGTTCCTCGCGGTGGTTGGGCGCAAGCTGAGTTCAACCGGTCCAGATTCCAGAACCTGTCAAAGTACCGGCATCCAAGTTGAAGGTTTCCTCATGAGGAGAAGTCGAACCAGTCCCAGGACGAAGCAACCCCATAAGATAGGTTTTTTGAAACGTGCAGACCATCCATCGATAGAGGTAGCGAGTCAGGTCACTAGCAAGATGGAGTTCTGGAACAAGGTCTCGAGTCCCTCCTGGCTGGTTCCGTGGGAATGATGATTACTAGTTCCATGCAGATTAACTTCCAATCTTCCTGTCCATCGGTATTGAAGGGGCTGGTGCTAGTTATAAAGTGCGTGACTGAGGTTACTGATCTCTGGCTCCCTCTGACTTGACTTCTGACAGTTCTCTCTCAGTGAAATCAAGACTCCTTCGAAACAATGTCCAAGACCGCCCCGTATGGAAAATGGGAGTCAACCATCACCCCGGAATCCATCGTGCAAGGCGTAAGTGCTTGCGACTAGTATCCCGACAGATGGGTATGAATGATCCCATCAGAGCACTGCGTTTGACGACGTGTTCGTCGACTCCATCAAAGGGACAATTTACCACATAGAGAGACGTTCGGAAGATGAAGGACGCTATGTGATCGTGGATACACTCACCGAACAAGACGTTATTCCATCCCCATTCAGTGCACGCAGCGGCGTAGAGGAGTATGGTGGCGCAGCTGCGGTCGCCTATGGCGGCACTGTGTACTTTTCAAACTTCCGTGATAATCGCGTATACGCGGTAAAGCCTTTGGCTGGCACTCTGCCGCAGCCCGTGACTCCGGGTAAGATCGAGAGACTGAGTTCGATCGGTAGCTGATTGATTTGCGCTTAGAGAACGCCAACTATCGATACGCCAACTTCTCCGTACATCCAGTCCGGAATGATCTTCTCGTGTCGATCCTCGAAGATCACACGATAGATACACCCCAGACTGTCATCACCACCCTTTGCGTGATAAACACCACTCACGGAGCAGTGTTCCCTCTCGCCAATGGCGCTGACTTCTATGCCGCTCCGGTATTTAATCCATCAGGCACCAAAGTGGCCTGGCAACAGTGGTACCATCCAGACATGCCTTGGGAAGGCTCCCTTCTCTATGTTGCAGACGTGCTTCTTCAAGCTGACACGTTCCTCGTCCTGAACGCAAAACACATTGCTGGCGAACAAATCACCACTGCCGTCTCATACCCTCTATGGTCGTCTGACACTACTTTGGTATTCACGTCAGACAAGTCCGGTTTCCAAAATCCGTATATCTACTCCACCGACACCCGCGAAGCTGTCGCTGCTCTCCGCAGCCCGGTCGCCGAGGACTTCGGCTCACCTGCATGGACTCTCGGCAACTATCCCTATGCGATCCTCGACGATCCCAACGGCGGACGGGGCAGATATGCTGCATTTACCGCTTTCCGCGATGGCAGGAACATCTTGTATATCTTGAACCTCTCCGAGCCTTCCACGCCTGTGCAGATCCAGGACTTCCCGTTCTCGGTCGCTGAGCATGTCCGGAAAACTGGAGAAAATTCAATCGTCTTCACCGGAAGCAAAACCGACGCCCCCGGGGGTATTTTTTTGTGCACATTCCAAGCGTCCTTTGCGCCAACGTACCGACCGCTGAAGTCAAGCGCATCTGAGTCAGCTACGGGCAACGAGGATTACATCTCTCCTCCTCAGCCGATAACACTGCTGAGAGCGGGTAAGCCTCTGTACGTGGTGTATTATGCACCGAAGAATCCCAAGTACTCGGGTTCAAGTATTCCTGAAGAAAAGCCGCCTTGTATAGTGGGCGTACATGGGGGTCCTACCTCTATGGAAGCGCAAGTCCTCAATTGGACGAAAATGTATTACACCAGCCGTGGATATGCCTGGTATGCAAATCAGTCGCCTTTATACGTGCTGTAGTTTGATGTTGATTATAGGTTGGATGTCAATTATGGTGGATCTTCAGGATATGGTCGGGAGTACATGTAAGGATCACGGATCGCCGAGTCCATCTAAAGTTCTGATCCGTTTCAGTTTACGCCTTGCCAAAAATTGGGCTGTGGTCGACGTCCAGGACTGCCAAGATGCCCCTAAAATGCTTGCAGCCGCCGAGTACTCGCTCATTGATGGCGATCGCGTCGCTATCAGAGGTGGCTCTGCGGGCGGGTTTACCACGCTTGCAGCGCTATCCATTCCAGAGGACGTATCGTATTTCAAAGCTGGCACGTCGATGTACGGCATCTCCGACCTCGTATCGCTTGCTCAGTTTACGCACAAATTCGAGCTGAAGTATATGGACAAGTTGTTGGGTGGGTCACCGCAGGAGGTCCCAGAGGTGTATGCCGCACGTAGTCCGGTGAACCATGCGGAGAGGATAGTCACTCCGCTGCTGGTGCGTGTTAGCTTGCCGGCTGAATTCTTTGCCACCATCTTCCAGCTGGCTGGACTGATTTGGTCTCGCGCAGGTCCTCCAAGGTGCTGATGATAAGGTTGTTCCCCCCGAACAATCCGAGAAGATTGTACAAACGATTAAAGATCATGGGGGAGCAGATAGGGTGGAATATCACCTCTTCGAAGGAGAAGGACATGGTTGGAGGCTTGCGAAGACCATCAAGGAAGCTCTGGTCTTCGAGCATAACTGGTACGACAGCAGATTGCTCTGACGAGATGCTGAGGAGGTTGTACAGTGTAAAGTTTGGATGAAGTAACTCGAAGTGTATTTTTACCGGGTGGGGCCAGCTATCAAAATTCGCTCTTTTGTGTTGCGCCAACCCTTCAGGCTGGTGAATCACTTTGTGAAGAAGAAAAAGAGAACAGAACAAGAACGGAATAACAGAATAATCGACGTACATTTTGGGATATAGTCTTGGTTGGGGTCAACGGATGTAATTGACACGGGTGTAATTTGCCCCACCGACATAGCCGAAGAGAGCCAGGATTGGTCTGTTGAGTATCATATGAAACTCATCCCGCAATCATAACTTCAAGTCCATCAAGCCGAATCACAGCAACTTTCTTCATCTTTTACCACAACCGCCATTATGTCCGACCTTAAAGTCGACGGTTTCAAGGTAGTATTATGTTTCCTGCCCGTAATAACAGTGACCGAAGGGGAACATCTTTACTTTAGGCCTCGGAGATCATCTCTCAACTTAGCTCTGCCTTCGATGGCTTCACTGACACAGAGAGACAATCCCAGCTCAAAAAGGTACACACTTCAAATCCTTTGAGCCATACCACCCCTTCTAACCCTGCATTTCAGACAAATGCCATCTTCGAACTGCGGATATCCAACGCCCAGAAACAGGAGGCAGTCTGGACGATCGACTTGAAAGACAAGGGTGCTGTCTACAAAGGGCCTATACAAGCCCCTGCCAAACCAGGCGTCACTCTACTTATGAGCGACGACACGTTCTCACAACTTGCAGCTGGCAAGGTTCGTTTGACTCGTTTTTCGCTTCCGTGCGGCTTGCGTGGGCCGAATGTAGCTAAACGTATTCTTTGCTAGCTTGACGGTCAGAAGGCATTTATGACGGGCAAACTAAAGACGAAGGGGAACGTCATGCTGGCGACGAAACTCGGTGCAGTACTTGAGGCAAGTATTGATAATTTCTGTGGATGTACCACTGTTGACGCTGGGACCTACAGACCGCTAAGGGCAAGGCTAAGCTCTAGGACTTGTCCCCCCTTTCACCTACTACTTTAGCACAGAAGACACTGTATACCTACCATCTGTCCTTGTAAAAGTGGAGCGTAATTGTTGCTTCATTATACACACGAGGTGTCTCATAAGATTCTATCCAACAATGAATCGCTACAAAAGAGGTGCAGCGAACCGACAATGAAAGTGTGTTGTGTATGTAATGAGTAGAGAAGTAAATCAGAACATTCCCCCAAAGAGTCCACGCTGTCGTCTTGGGGTTGGCTGAGTATCCGAGCGGAGTGTTGATAGGCTGTTGAGTTGTTTCATAACCTACGAGCCGTGCGTCAGAACGTGACGAGGGGAGTTTCACGGTGTAAATACCTCTTCAAGCTTATCCTTGCGCTCTTGGAGATCCAAGTGTTGTCTGACGGCAGGGTTCTCTCGTGCAAACTCAACAATTTCGTTCCGGTCAAGGTCATAAATCAGCCGAGAGTCAATTTCTCGAGGGAACTGAATTGTGAGATTAGTGATGAGCTCCCGTACCCAAAAATCGGAATAAGCCTACCTGATAGAAGAAGTGGTCAAGAAGCTCGATGTTGATGAACATCGTCGAGGTGTATGCAAGTTTGTCAGCAACGACATTCAGGAAGACCTCAGGACACAGCACGTCATTCTCGGGACCACCTTTGCAGCGTTTTGACTTGAGCGCCGCCAGGCGAAGCTTGAGTATGGACAGCCTGTCGCTGTACAACATCGCATGTCGTGCTATTCAGTAGTTCAGCGAAATGAAGCCATTGAAAGCCATGAAAATACCTTACCATCCAGGATCTGTGCAGGAGGATAGCGATACGACTCTGGCTCTTCATCTGGACCTTCGTCCTCCCCAGCCAACCGCTTACTCTTCCTCTCCTTTGCCTTCTCCTCTAGATCTTTCACATACCCCATCAACCCATTCAATCTCCTACTTCCCCCGACCTTCTTCCTAATCTCCGTCAGCTTCCCCTCACACATAGCCCGCTCCTTCTCGAACAAATCTACAGCTCTGCCCCGTCCCTGCTCCCACTCCCTCTCATCCACGTCTACCTCATACTTGAACGGCTTTATACAATTCTCCACCTGGTCCGACGTCACTCCGATGCGATCCCTCAAAATCATATGCGAGAACTGAACAAGTCTCTCCGCAGCGTGAGGATGATACGTGAAGGGTTCTCCAGCTGCGATAGAGTCAATGAGTGCTCGCAAACCATCCGCAACGAGCAGAGTCGAGTCCCTCCCAACACCTGATTTCGTAAGCAGCGACGAGGCAGCCCCGAGTTTATGTCTCCAATACGCCTCCACATCCACAGGTTTCACCTTTGGGTCTGCCCCTAGAGCTCCAAGCTCCGGCGCACGTTTATCAAGCCAATAAAGTTGTTCCAGCACATCCATCACTTTATCGTCCAACATGCCCTTCAGCTTTTCGCGCACCTGGGGCTTGCGGAATTGAGTGGATAGGTCTTTGAAGCGGGCTTTGAGGGCGTCGACTGTTTCCGCTACATAGGATTCGGCGGTGATGCGTCTGTCGTTATATTGGACTTTGAATTGATAGGTCGCTTCTTCGAGCTCAAGCTGGACGGCGTTGGTTATGCCATGAAGGGAGGAAGCCATGCTGGACTCGAGGACCTCCATGAGACGGCGCCGGAGGGTGTCGGTACCCGTCATCAAAGAAGAAGAGGCGCCAAAATAGTCTCGGTGACTCCCAAAGTAATCGTCTTCGCTTCTTCTGGCGACTGTACCGGCGGAGAGGGTGGAAGATTTCTTGCCCGCGGATTTGGAGACGACACCAACATATCCTAGATGGAGGGGGTAGCGGTTCCCAGCGAGGATACCAACACCTTGCTCGGGAGGGACAAGGTCCATCTTCGTGATGACCCCAATTGTGCGCAGGCCTAAGGGGTCAACTTTCCTGCTTGCACGCAGGGCAGGAGAATTCGCAAGATCTACATCTGCGGCACACACTGCTAGGATGATGTTTGGTTCCCTGATATACCGCTCACAGAGACCTGCGATCTTCTCTTTGAGAGTCTCGGGTTGGTCCATCGATGCAATTTGGACGTAGCCGGGTAAGTCGATGAGTGTAAGGTCAGGAACGTGTGGGCTGTAGATGCGGAGGTCTATAGGGTCGTTTGAGACGGCCTCTGAAGTAGGAACAGCGAGGTTGAGATCCGTGAGGGTCTGTTGAATGTTGGCAAAGTTCGTGATCTTGCCCAGACCAAGGGCAGGGAACTCGCCCCACTCTTCAGGTGTTTTACCGTCGGCCTTTGCAGGAGTGTGGATGAGGGTGAGCTCGATTGGTCGTCGTGTGACCATATTGTTGCCCCTAGAAGAAAGATCAGCGATTACAACAGCGGCGGGGGAATGTGTGCTTACTTGGGCAGAAACTCGTGGCCTACAATCGCCTCAAGGACAGAACTTTTACCGGAGCTCTGACTACCAATGACGACGATACTCGGAAGCTTAAGACCGTCGCTCTGGTCTATACTAAGAAGCATGCTTCTGATCTCGATGAGCTTCTTCGTTAGATGCATGAGACCGTTCTGTCTGGCATCAAGACCATTGTCTTTGGATTTCTCCGAGTCTGGCGCAGACATGGTCGCTGCAACGAGGGCAGCAATAGCAGCATCTTCCTCTGGCGGTCGATTACGCGACTTTCCTGAGCCATCTGAAGAGTCTTTGTTTTGATCACTGTGACTCTTGCCCTCTGAGGAGAAGAGGTCCTTGAGGAATTGGGGAGTCTCGATGTCGGGCAGCTTGACTGCGGATACGTGAGACGAAACAGATTTAAGCCCGTCAGATGCAGTGTCTATAAAATCTGTCGCAGCGTCTTGAACTGAGGATATCCATCCGTTCGTCTTGTTGCGAAACTCTGACATATCGCGAACTTCAGCGATACTAAGTATCACACCAGCAAATTTACTCACCTTCGAACTTGTAGTTAGCATAGCCAAGCCCGCCGGCGCCGATAGTAGCACCTGCAATTGGAACGCGGAAAGCGCGAGCTACGAAGCGCGGAATGGACGAGTATGATATTGCTCGAACATGCAAGTGTCGGAAGGCGGCAGGGGTTGGCGACGAGTAGCGCTGCCTTAACCGGACGGCACCGGAAGGCGGCGTATATAGGGTACCAAATTGACGGTGTACTGGCCTGCTAGCCTCTGCGGTTCTTCGCGAGGCAGCGAGACCATAAGTCACGGTCTTTCGGGGAGACAACGCGACGGTTATGCGACGGCGGACAGAGGAGTACATTACAAGCCAATTACTTGCAATGTTAGCGTAACAACCCAAGACTGATAGCAAGCTATGTAGCTCTTTGTATAGTCGACGCCGTTAGTAGCCGAAGACCGTTGAGCGGATGACTTGAAGGTGTCGCCGAGGTGATGCTCTCACTCGCACCCGCGATCAAGCCGAGCCAAAACGCAAGAAGGTGGTCCACGTGGATGTGTCCACGGACCATATAGCACGTGACCCAATGTGTCCGCGGACGTCTCCCGAAAAGGATGTAACCCAAAATTCGAGATCGCCCTGTTCAGTGAGAGAAGGCTTTGCACCTGACCACGACTGTGTCTACAGATAACCCGGAGCTCCGTCTCGAGATCCTGCACGATAAACATGGCGACGTGGGGAAGCCGGATCTCCAACAGATATAATCTGAATCATAATTCTGACATGTAGCACATTCCTTATCATCAATACCAGCATGTCGCACCCACCCCCGCCTGGAATTTACGTCCCCGCAGTCTTGTTCTTTAAGGAGAACGAGGACTTTGATGTTCCAGCTATCAAGGCTCATATTCTCAGACTTGCAAAGGTAAACGGGAATTATTTCTTGTTGGGCGATTGTCCCTAACCTCTGATTGCACAAAGGGTGGTGTGACTGGTATTGTGGTGCAAGGAAGTAACGGAGAGGCTCAGCATCTCTCCCATGAAGAGCGCAAAGAAGCGATCAGTATCACTCGCCAAACCCTCGACGAAAACGGCTTCCAGAATGTCGTCATCATCGCAGGTTGCGGTGCACCATCCGCAAGGGAATCCAAACAATTGTGTGTCGATGCCAAAGAGGCTGGCGCTGGCTTCGTCCTCGTCTTGACGCCGTCAGTATGGCCCGGTCAAATGACCAGGGATGCTACCCTCGCTTTCCACCGTGATGTGAGTTACCGATATACTAATCTAGAGCCATGTTTATCGACTGTTTAAACAGGTAGCAACACACTCACCTCTGCCATATATGGTCTACAACTTCCCTACTGTAACGGCGGGTCTCAACTTGGAGTCCGATATCATTCTCGAGCTGTCTGAGCACCCCAACATCGTCGGCACCAAGTTGTCTTGCGGCAGCATCGGCAAGTTGCACCGACTCACATCTGCAAAGCCTTCCTCCGAATTTGCAACGCTCGCGGGAGTGTCCGAGGTTCTCCTCCAAGGTCTCCTATCCGGCAGCGCAGGCGCCATCGCCGCCCTTCCAAATCTTGTCCCCAAGCTCCACATGAAGATGTATGAGCTATTCAAAGCAGGAAAGATCAACGAGGCGATGGAAATCCAGGGGCTGCTCGGTCAGGGAGACTACGCAACTGGTAAAGTAGGGGGAATTGGTGCGCTCAAAGCACTATCTTCGAAGCATTTCGGGTATGGGCAAATATACGTCAGAGGACCGCTCCAAGCCGCTACTACTGAGCAGCTGAGTGGTCCTTACTATGAGAAATTGGAAGAGTTGATTGCGATGGAGAAGTCTTTGTAGAAATATCAACATTTGTTGTATATTAACTAACTATTATGCTCTTGAAATTGCGCCAAATAGGGTCAATCCAACGCGTTTCCACCCTTTCTTTCTTCACACCAGCCAAATTACATTACCATGAGCGTCCGAGAACTGTTGGGCCATTTCGGCATGTGTGAGTGACCGGCCTTCTTTTTACACGCATCTCTAACTATGCTGCCGGTAGGTTCCACTGGATGTTCCTCGCTCACAAGTGCCACGTGGATACCACTAACTACCGTTGCGGCTGGATTATTTCAGTGCTACCTGACGCGAATAAACCTTTGAGAAGGCGAAGTCGTCATGAGATTGCGATCGTGTCTATTATTCTCGCGACTGTCAGGTTGTGTTCGCAGTACTAGCCCGTGATTTTATGAGAGGTAAGCAAGAGGAAGCGATGCGTTTACTCTGGATGAAGAAGGTGATGAGCCGTCGAACGCGTTCATCCATTGCTCCCAATGGTATACACAGCACTTCTGCGGGCACAGAAGAGGTTCCCACAGCGCTCTACATTTGTTCGCATATTTAGGCGCCCCGGGGAGTATCGTTTTTCAAAGCGTCACGGTGCGAAATTTACCTTGCATACTTTTACACCTGACGTCATCTTGTTCCTCCGACCTTCTGTTGCCAGCCAGCAGATCTTCCGTGCTGAAAAGGGCAAAATACACGAAACAGCCTTGTCCTCTATTCTGCACTGTTGAGCGGCAGGCACCATTTGCATGCGCAGCAGGATCTCCTGCTCATCCCTCCCTCCCTCCCATTCAACGCATCACTCCGGTCTGCCCCGTGGCCAGGCATAAGTCCGGGTGGATCAACTCGAAGCATCGGCATCTCTATTTCAGTAAGCTTTTCCAGTCCCATCAACCCAAAGCCCCAGCAACCACGGCAAAAACTCGCACAAATTCACCATCCTAAATTTGTTCTCTATGCGCCGGTGAGAGTAAGCACGCATTGCATTTTCCCTTGCATTATATGCAGAGCCTTAAAAGCACCCAGAAGCGGTTGGGTGCGATCATCGGTCGCCCGTCTCGCGCCTGTCCTTTTGCGTTCTACGTCACTCGAAATGAAGCTCAGCGCTACTTTTGTTTCCTTGGCTTTGGCCGCTTTGTCTGTGAGTATTGCGCCTATGCTGTGATGTTGACTTATGTCCTGAATACGCTTCGTTTGATTTCGATTGAAAGCTCGCCAACCCTGTCGCTAGACAGTCCACTGGATTTGTCAAAGCCGAGGGTCAGGCATTCACGCTCAATGGCGAACCTTACACCGTCTTTGGGTTAGTGGCCAGTCCGACTCCTCGGGGGTGTGGAACGCTCTGATGCAGGTATACAGCTCCAACTCTTACTGGGTCGGTCTCATGGGCCTCACCACGGACGAGATGGACGTCACTTTCCAAAACATTGCAGCTTCCGGAGGCACTACTGTTCGCACCTGGTCAGCTATCACCGAGCCACGTGCTAATTAAAGACTGACCAATTGAACGTTGGTGCCTGACAGGGGCTTCAATGAGGTGACCACCGCCAGTGGCGACTACTATCAGCTCTGGAACGGAAGCACCCCCACCATCAACTACGGCACAACCGGTCTTGAGAACTTCGGTGAGCGCCATACATACTTCCCATGATATCGAGAACAGCTGCTCAAGGACTCCTCATCTCATAGATAATGTCGTTGCTGCTGCAAAAGCCAACGGCATTAAGCTCATCGTCACATTGACGAACAACTGGAGCGACTACGGAGGAATGGACGTTTATGTCAACCAAATCCTTGGCGAGGGCCAGCCCCATGACTACTTCTACAGTAACTCGGAAGTCATCGTGCGTCCTCTGCTTACCTCTTTTATCTAGTCCATTGAACCATTTACATGCATGACAGACTGCCTACCAAAACTACGTCAAGGTTTGGATTGAGAGGTACATCGACGAGCCGACCATCTTCGGTTGGGAGCTCGGTAGGCCATGCGCAACTGATTCAGGATCTCGTCTGATGCGTCCCCGTAGCCAACGAGCCCCGCTGCACTGGCTCTACCAGGTATATAGCTACGTCTCAAGGTATTGCTAGTTCCGAATCTGAATCTTGGCTTTTCTCAGCGCAACTTCCGGCACTTGCACAACTACTACGATCACCGACTGGGTGTCGACCATGTCCGGCTACATCAAGTCGCTCGACACCAACCACCTCGTCGGGCTCGGCGACGAAGGCTGGTTCAACTGGTCCAACAGCACCGATTATTCCTACGAGTTTCGTCTTTTTCACCCCCATTTTAACGAACCGTTTGTTCTAATAGAGACATTGTGTGCAGCGGCTCTCAGGGAATTGACTTTGACGCGAACTTGGCCATTGATACCATTGACTTCGGAACGTTCCATGTGCGTTTGTCTGTTATCACGGTGTTCTTTGATCTCGCTCACACATAATTCGTACTTGCAGCTCTACCCGGTAGGACTTATCATCAGTGCTCTGGCGATTCTTTCGTGTTGATCTCATTTCCATTCCTGCAGTTCACCTGGGGAGAGGAAACTCCGAGGTAAGCTCTGCTCGCCATCATTCGCGTCGTCTAATAACACCCGTCTTTACTCCTCCTAAAGCGCAATGGTGTGGGGCCAAGAATGGATCCAGAACCACCGCGGCGCCCAGGCGACGTACAACAAGCCCGTATTGATGGAAGAGTTCGGTGTCTACTCCGCCCAGAACCAAACTACCACCTACGAGAACTGGTACTCTACCGTCATCGACGGTGGACTGACTGGTGTCCTTATCTGGCAGGCTGGCTCGAACCTGACGAGCGGGCCCACTCCTGATGATGGTTTTGCGGTATGTCGTTGTTGCGTATATTTGCTGGTTGAGTTGCTGAGTGGGGAGTGCAGATTTACCCCGACACAACCGTATACTACATGGAGCAGACTTACGCGGCTCAGCTCAAGGCAAGAAATGAGGCTTGAACTTCTACTTGGTGTGGAACTTGTATCAAACATTGTTAGATATCCCAGGGGATGTATCATTGACTCGAAATTAACTTCGCTATGTTACGTTCTTGATTCCTTGAGTTCCTTGCGCATGGTCAACGTCGCGACTATCCCCGGAAATCGTAGTGTCAGCCTTGCTTGTGTCGGCTGTTGCTGACGACATTTCATTCTAAAGGAGCAATGGATCATAAGAGATGAGTATAATCAGGCGGGTAGGTTATGTGGGAAGAGTGCTGATGGTTACCGGGAAAGGAAAACAAAGTCCTATTAAACTAGGCAAGAAGGGGAGCTTCGCTCGCAGTTTTGTAGCCTGCTTTTCCCAAGCGCAAAATGCGTCAGATAGAGTCGGTAGGCTCTCAAATGTCTCTCCAGCTGGCAGACAGCCGCACCAACCTCACCTGCACTTAAGAGCGGAGATGAAATACACAGCACCTTGCTCGATCATTGCGCACTGGCAGACAGAAGACTGAGATAGCGCCAATCGCCAATGTTAGAGACCTGGTTCAATGAACGCAGCGATTTTCACATCCTTAGGCTGTTAGTGTGTAATGGTCCCCACCTAGGACAGTACTAATGAGCAGCGAGGTTAACTCCGTATTGAGCAGCTAATTATATAAATATTGAGCATCACCTTCATGAAGCTTCTAATTCCCCACTTCGTCTCCCGCATTGAACGTGCCCCTCATGAAAAAAAAGTATGTAAATGTTCAACGAACGTTTCAAACGCAGAGGTGAAACTTTCCAAGGAAAGTCTCCTCGAAGTCGATGACATGACCGCGCCACAGTCCTGAAAAGGGTTTCGGAGGCAATTGTTACAATGCACCTTAGGGTGAGTTTCCACTCCGACTGCCTCACTTCACCCAACCCCCTTCGTGGTCCTCCTCCTCGCCGTTCACAAAGTCCCAGCAATACCTTCCCTTCGTCACCTTCATCTGCGACCATGAAATACATAGAATACCCTGAGCTCTCTCGCCTTGCTCAAGCCCTGACACACGAGGGCCCAGAGTGTGCAGTCCACACCCGAATCGAAGCCTACAGCTGTAAGAACATCAAACGCGACAAGAAGCTCTTCAAATCACTTGAACACGCATACAATGACGAAATATCTCATTCACCGCCTTTTCCTTCTTGGCTCGACCGCGAGCCCGAAGAGACGCCCTTTGGCCCCATGGACAAACAGGCCTCCCGCAAGACGCTATACCTGCTAATCGCGACACTGAACATCGCGTTTCCTGACCACGAGTTCTCTGACGTGCGTCCAGCGCATTTCAATAAAGAGAAGAATGGTGCCAGCGTGCTTAATTCGCTGAGCACAACCCTGCTGTCACCTCACCGCGGGGGCATGCGTGCGCCGCGGACTTACTCGGCCTACCCGCCAACATCGCCCAACTTCTTCCCCTCTTCTGTGCCAACTTCATCGTCGTCATCGCCGCTGACACAGATAGTGGCAAGTCCATACGCGCCACCTCAAATAGTGTCGGGAACTCACCCGACACTATACCGGATTTTGGATGAAGTCATTGGCCTTGGTGACTGTCAGGTATTCTCATACTCGCCTGACACCGACTCAGACCCTCATGCCAACGACTACTCCGATGACGAGGATGAAGTCGAGTCCATTGGCGACGACTATTCCTCGGATGACCTCGACGATGACGCTGCGTTTGACTTTGATGACTACGATATCGACGAGTCCGCATCGCCCCGTCACCGTACCTCCTCACCCAGTGCCTATACAAGCACTCAGCGCCAGCGCATACCCTTCCGCAATTATAGCGGGAGCAGTAGCAGCGGAGACTCCCCCCAGCGCTCGGACTTCCCCCACATCCGCCTCAAGCGCCGAGGTGGAGCTCTGCTTTGGTCTTCGCACTGGTTCTTCCTGAACCCAAAGCTGAAGCGCATACTGTTTATATCCGTGTGCGCGCGCACGAGAGGCGTCTCCCGCTCGTGGGATGAGGATGAGGAGTTGATGGGTCTTGAAAGCGATGCTGAGTATAGCTCGACGGGTGAGAGATTCTTTGGGTGGGAAGGCGGTATTGGTGCTGGAGCGAGGGCCATGGGGCTCAGCGCGTCCGCCTAGATGGCGTAAGTTGTGCATACCCCGGGTTCGTCACTGTCGCTAAAGCCCTTTACCCGTCCAGTCGTTTGTCCTCCCCTTGTCTCTCGAAGTATATCATCCTCCCTGTTGCCAGCCATCAACTGGCTGCCCACCCTGCATTTTTTTAGCACATAGTCTCCCTTGCCAATTACTCTCGGTTTTCTCCTATGCTAACTCGCCTATTTGCGTCTTTATGACGATGCCAGTTGAGAGGATCACATATGACATTGTTATTGTTGCACTTACCTTATGCCTTGGTGGCTCTTCGCTGGCGTGTGCCTAGTGTGTATTTATGTATTTTTTGATACTTCATAGATTCAGATGGCTCCTGGCTGAAATACGATAGCTGGTCAGAACTTCGGATGGAGATTAAGTCAAAGCGGAAAAGCGATGCGAGGAACAGGTGCAAAGTTTGCCACGATCGTTGACTCACGAACAGTGACTCGCTCTGAACCGCCCAATAGATTAACAATAGATTACCAACATCAACAACTGTTTGTGGGACTTACGGCTCAATGGTGCCTTCGTAGGTTCTGCTCGACACTGTGCTCAAACACATCGGCGACAAGTCGCTGTAAAGCGAGGATAACTTCTGGGCATCTTCCCGTCAGCTATGATTCTGGGACACGATTCAAACGCAAAACTTGATCACCGTCATACGTGACCTTCGCTGTGACCAGCTGGGCTTACGACGTCGCGCAAGTCCCACCATTCGAGGTGTGACATGCCAGGGAAGACTCGACTGACCCCATTCACGATGTCGGTCCTGTCAAGCAGGCAAGTCCAGAACCATCGCTGAAGTACCACGGAGCATGTGGTGGTTCGGTGCAAAGACTCAAAAACGCGAAAAAATATCTTTCTGCATATGATTTTGATTAGATGGTCGATTGTGATATTTGTGAACGACTCAAGGGATTTTGGACATTCGCTCGAAAAGGAAGGAATGATCGGAGACTCGGAGACGGGATCAAAACTGTTCGCCATTCCGTTCCGTCTGGCCAAGTCATCAGCACTTCGTCAACTCAAGACCATGTACATCGGTATACGGAACAATACTGACTTATATTGAATCCCCACGACTAATATATTAGGAGGCTTCAGAGGTTCTATACCCGGTTCTTTGATCCAGTAGGAAGTTCAGAATATACTAGCAATTACAGTACGTGTAGATCTGAAGTGCGGACAATGTAGTCCGACGGTATCGAGGTATACGTGCTGCGCGGCAGCTGAATGTGTGGATCTGAGTGTAGGATTTGAGATCCGAGCAACTGGGTTATGCGAAGGATAGTAAAGTGTCTTCATCATCTGTAACAGTGATACACGCCGGTTCTTCGTCGTATCGAAATTGCGACCCCGTGACCCACCGCCTCCATGCAGCACTGTACCCTTTCTCCAGATTCCTTGTCCATCGCGCAGTGTCAAAAAGAGGCATAGTGTCGCGATTCAGGAAGAGGCGCCTGCGGAGGTCCAGCAGCTCGGAATCACTTTGCAGCGTAGCTGCCGTCTCGCTTTGTTTCCATTCATGCGGTAAGGCTAGTGCTACCGCACGATCCTCATATTCTTCCCTGCTATTCACTACCATGTGTTTTCCCAGCCCTGTTGCATAAGCAACACTAGCGGCAACACGGGAAGACATCTTGTGCCTATGAGTCGGCCATAGACAGGCTATTATCGGCGTTCCCGACCAGAGTACACTGTGGGTGAGTGAGGAGTCAGCTCCAGCCCAAGTCCCAGAAACCTATACGCGTATAACTTACTCAGCCGCGATCGTGTGCGCGCTGCACTGAAAAGAGGTACCGTTGCATGATTATGGTTCTTGTGTGGTGAAATGTAATAAACATACCTCAGCAGTATCTAATACTAGGTCAGCCACACAGCAGCGTGAAATGTGATGTTCCTTGGCGGCAACATCCGTGAATCGGATGCGTGATGCCACTTCAGGCCCTGCCCACGCTGTTGCGGTCTGTAAAAGATTGGGTTCTCCAGCAGCGGGGAAGCGAAGTAACCACAGGATGCTGCACCGTACACGGGAAAGTATACGAAGCCAGGTCCAGAATATGACCTGTAATGACAGCCTGAGCTGGCTAGTCCGATACAATACGCTGAGAAACATGCTCACAGGATCAATCTACAAAGGAGACCGAAGTTAGCCTACGGCGGGGGACGTTGTGTGTTATTACCTTATACAGCTGGTAGCTATTAGGTCAGGCAATACCAATGGAGAGAAGACAGAATCTCATACCTGGTTGAAGTTGGCGAAAATGATGACTTCCCTGGGTTCTCAACAGTTGACATATGCATGGAGAAGACGCGGTGATAACATACTTGGGTAAGTCAGGAAAAATGGATGCTCTCAGTTCATCTCGGCGCCTCAGCTCCTCCGCCCAACGCTGCGAGGGCGTCCCCTCAGGCATGCTAGCATTATCTAACCGGTAAGACTGCTTGTGGTCTGTCACAAAGTAAGTATGCTGGTACCATTACATTAGTCAGGATAAAGGGGAGTTAAAAATAGACGTACTGGCATGAAAATTGGGCATTCCGTACTGAGCTCGGAGAGCCGTCAGTGATGGTGTTTGCATTTAATCATTGGCTTGCGACACGCACTAGATCCAATCCGCAGCAGGAGATGCTGGATCACCCCCCTCATTCACAGGTACGCCAATGTCTGAGCCAACCTCACCACTTGAGCTTGAGATTCTCGAGCTGGGACGACAAACATGCGGAAAGAGATCGGGAGGGCAAACGATCGGATCACACACAAGGTAATCGCACCAGCCTATACATTTCAGCTTCGGTAGTCTTATCCGTTATCTTGCAGGCTCACCAGCTGCGAGTGTGCCTGCGAACCCCATCAAAGAGATCTGAACCGGACAAGGTCGAGCGGCAAAAATTTCATTCCTGGCTCCTTTGGTATACCCGCCCAAATTGACGACTGCGAAGAAATTAAGCCAAAGACAGTGCAGTAAGATGTGGTCACCGACGTATGTGTATCTGATCTTGCACGATTCTGTCTACTATGGCATTGATCGACCACGAGGAAACGTCGACGAAACGAAAATCATTCTGAGCCTCGTAATGCTGCCGATGCGAAGATCCATCCGACGGGCTTGTGGCATACAGGACAACATTGAAGAACTTCGCATTATGCATTTTGAACACTGACCGCATGAGGTGTGTCAACGGATGGTCACTGTCGGAGGCTAAGCTCAAGGGACCACGTTAATGATATGGCACGTACTTGAAGTCGCTTGACACATAACCTATATTGATCATGTTATGAAGAGGTGGAGGCGGAGGCGGGCGCACGACGAGATGCCTGCCTGTGTGCGTCGAAGTCAAAAAAGTAGCATTGAGTGCGTTTCTGTGCGCAATAAGTCGGATAGTCCGAGCCCTCAATGGAAAGGTGAACTGCAAAGGCTGTGTTGGCCAACGTTTGTTATCCAGCAATTCACTTACGGTGTGAAAAGGTAGAATGAATGGCAGTTTGGGACATTGGATGGATGAAAGGAGGGCGGAGTTAGGCACCCTCACCTGCGAACCATGGAGTTGTGGCGGATGTGCATACTCGGATCGGTGAACCTGTCCATAAACTTTGATGTACCATGAATGCTGCATTCGTGTTTGGCACCATTCCATCAAACGTATCAGAAAACCAGCCTCATCACGGCCCCCTGATGGCCTATGAGATTCGTCCGCCAGGAATATTTGAAAGCGATCAATCCACTTCTTCTCGTCAGAAGCCGACAACTGCCCGCCGCAAGCGTACCGCACCAGAGCTATCCAATCATCGAGCGACCTCGCCCGAAGTATGCCGATTGTCTGGTTGTATGTGTCTGAGAGCTGCCTCTCACAGACCTCTATCGCTTTTTGCATCCAGGCGTCTAGGAATTCATCAGCCTCGCCAGGGGGTACAGTCCAGCCGATTTGAGTTACCTCGTTCATTCCATTGACAAACAGCATTCATCGAGTGGCTCAATCCACAATAAGCATCGGCAAAGCTGGGATTCACTGTTATGGCCCGCATGTAGTATGGGACTGCCTCCGCACAGTAGCCCTGCATTGCGGTCAGAATCCCGAGGTCACACGAAGACCGATGAATGAAAACTTACAGTGTCCTTCAAGGTGTTCGCCATATTGACCAGGGCAATATCCAGTTCGGGATGGAACATAAGCGCGTGGTTGAAGATCCTTCATTGATACGCTTTAGTGAAATTATTTGAAACATCTGAATAACGTACCCAATTGCATGACTCGCATGACCAGCGTCCTTCAAAAGGGACCCGAGGTTGGAAAGCAAATGGGGGTGCGACGGATCGACTTGCAGCCCTTTCTCGTAGTACAACCGTGCAACTTCACGCCCGCTCATCGGCTGATGCTGTGCGTTGGTAGCCAGCTCCCCTGGACCAAGGCCGCACAAGATCACGCCTATGTCGTTGAATGTCGATGCATTGGGAAACAGGGATGCCGCCACATAATGGAGGAGAAGAACGAGCGCATCAACGGTACAATAAGGTTTCTCGGAACCACCGAAAAGCTCGATGGTGTGCGAAGTTTGGAACCGACGAGCGAGACATAGTAACACAGAAGCCGTGGCCATCCTCGTTTCTTGACAGTATCGACCGTTAGATATATCGGCGGCAGCCTCGACAGTATGAATCGCGGGAAAGAAGCCCCTCTGCGAGGAAAACAGAAGTTCAGAAAGTTGATGGACCTGGTCGGGGAGCAAGATGATGTTGGGCAAAGTACCAGCTGAAAGGTCAATCAGGACTCTTATCAGGTCATCACCCGCGCCATGAACTGCTCGTAGGGTGTCGAAACCCGGGTCGCCGATACGAGTAAGGATGTTTACCGGGCCACCGGATTTGAGGGCGTGAGCTATGTACGGAGGGATACACGATTCGCGGGCAAAGGACAAGGTCATCCCGGTTGCCCAGGCTGAAATAACGAAGTCTCGGAATGTCAACTTGCCAGCCAGAGGTGAGTGATATGACCCAGGTGACTGAACGACAACCTCGATCGCGTGCATGTAGCATTCTGTCGTTGCCGGCATAGTGCTGTCAATCCGATGCATCAGGTTCCCGATATTTACGAGCACGTTGAACATGCGATGCACGCTGCGAGGGTTGACCGCAGCGGTGAATCGGCCATCATCAGATATGAGCTGGCTACGAGTGTAGCGACATATGTCCAGCGTCTTCTCCGGGAGCAGGGGTGAAGCCAATAGCGTATTGAGGACATTGTCCTAAGCGCAGGTCAGGAAACGACCCCAAGTGCGAAGATTGCACGCACCAAAAGGTCCCAATCAGGAGGGTCGCAGTTGTGCGTTAAAGTCTCTAGACCGTCAGTCAGTTCAGTCAGCGAACACATAGGTGGGGGTATAAGATATAGAACATTGAAGGAGCAGCAGAGGTGGCCAACAACAGCGAACTTGGGGCCCAATCAAAAAAAGGGTGGTGCCAACATGAGATGCGGCGCCAGGCTTTCCGTAAACCCCATCCTCATCCTTTACATTTGAGTGATCGGCGAGCGCATAACTATGGTCGATGTGAGAGATTGTGGAGAACGAAGCACTCGGCATTTCGGCAGTTATGCGGGGGACGTGTGTCTTGTTGCAAAACAAGATTGGGGCGCACCCCCGAATCATTATGAGGTACCTGTGCAAGCGGCTACCGTGGGTGCTGGGCTCCACTGTGGTGCGTCTCCAGTGAATTGACGCCGATGTACATTAAAACAGCGTGCTTTCATCTTCGGAGGTAGACATGCCAGGTTTGGTTAAGTACTCGCTGAGTTTATGGCTCAGCCAACGTTCATAGAATCCTCCAAACGGGGCGGGTCGTTAGCTCTAGCCTCTCCTGCTTTCTTCGGTTTCTCGTGAAACTTGATCTTGAGCGAAGCCATCATCTCCCTGAATGCATCCTCCCCTCCAGGATATACCTTCTCCCAAGACCCACAAGAAGCGTTGGATTCCAAGGCGAGATTGAGTAACTCGATGAGATGACCGTTGATGGGATCCATGCTTAGTGCCTAAGTAAGTGCGATCAGAAAATGCTTCGAGGCAGCGCTGGTAGTGAGGCGCACTTCGTGGTATTTGACAATCGCTTGATCAATATCCTCAAGATGATGATAGACCATTCCAAGGAAGCCGAGTCCTTGGGGATGTTGAGGTTCTATCTCTAGCACTCGCATATAGTTTATTTTGGCTTTCTCGTAATTTCTGATCCATAGAGTAAATCAGGGCCTAGGCTTTGGTCATGGGCTAAAGTCAGCTCGTTAAAACTCACTTCAATTTTCGGTAGCAGGTCCCGAGGTTGAGGTATGTGGTGGTCCATGGCTTTTGTGATGCTTGTGTTACTTGTGCAAGGTCCAGGGAACGTTGGAAGAGGTCTGCTGCACGTTGAAAACTAGCAATATTCAATATATCTTCAGTGAATTTCGATCTAGACGGTAGAGACACACTCTCCGTAGGTGAAAGCCATGACACCCAGCTCATTGATCAGAAGAGGGTCGCAATCGCAGGCAGTACTTGCAGCGTTCAAAGCCTCGTCTGCGAGTGGATGGTTTGAAAGCGTTATCTGCTCCATACCGACGAAAAGGAGGGGTAGATGCGACCTAGGTCCGATCAGCGACCTGTGGTCCACTGACTCAAGAAAGACTACTGACCCTACAAACATTCGTGCACAGGTCGAATATGCGGTCACTGCATGGTCATGCTCTCCTTCCATGGCAAAAGTATGAGCGAAAGCTATCCAAGCCGGGCCAAAGCGGGGGTCCATCAGAGATGTTTTACTGTCAAGCTTCAGTACACGACTTCATACATGATTGATGCTCGGAATACCAACCTGAAGTACTGTCTCGCCTGAGACCACTTGCTCGAACTGAGATACCATACACCAACAGCATACCAGCTTATTGGATTTTCTGGTTCCCGTTCCACAAGTTCATGTGCCAAAACGAAAAGCTTAGAGTGGAGATGAGAAATATGATACATGCACGCGAGGTGTAGTGGCATCGTGGCGTCGTGAAATGCTACGAGATCAAGAATTCTGTCCACCAACTGTTGAGGGAAACGCGGAAGAAGCGTAGAACTCTTTTAAACTTACCTGCTTGTGATTGCATAACAATCTGCATAACGGAGTTGCGTAAATAGTGCATCCGCGAAACTGTACAAGACGTCAGGATTGTCGGAAAGCCCGAAGTCTTCTACGAGTCGTTCTCGCGTGAGTGCATGCTCTTTGGTGTGGTTGTATTTGCGTAATTGAGAGGTGTACATCAATTGAATAAAGTCGGCGTCCTCTTGGGTCTGCTCTCTGTATGCAAGACCTTGAACAAACTCCCACTCTGGAGGAGGATTAATATATGTCAAAGGGAGCTCGACGTTCAAACCGACCTTCTTCGGGAGTCATCATCTCTCCGCTCACAAGTTGGTTGAATGCGTCATAGCACTTGACGTCCAAAGTCAGGGCCTCCATAAAGCAAAGTTTCGCTTGATCACCACGGTTGAGTTTGAGCATCAGAATACCTCGCAAATGACACATTGATGCTTCGACCTGTGCTCATGAGAACGATCCCTGTGTATGATGTCAACCAACCCACCTTTATGCCACCGTCGACGTTAGGAACAGCTGCCCCGCTTCTGCCTGTTCAATTGAGTGTCGTGATAATCTATTCAAATGCGCACATTGAACGAACCCGTGTGCCGGAAAGGATTTGCCTCGCCAAGAATTTCCAGAGCTTCGGACCAATTCCCCTGTCTTACTTGACATTGCGCAGCAAGATATCGACAGGCAACACTCATATCAACAAGCCTGGAGACGCTCTCTTGAAGCCCCTCCGGAAGCTTGATCAACCCTGCTGGACCCATGGGGAGCCTGATCATCGGGTCAAGCTGTGCATCAGTTTCTCTGCCCTTTCCTTTGATGTCCAGAGAAAAGTGGTCCATGACGGATGAGCCCGCCATCGAGTGGTCGAATCCGTTCGCGTGAGTAGGCCGCGAAGTCGGTGTTTTAATTGGAAAGGGACGTGTCAATAGCCTCTCAGCGCGAGAATACTGGTGTGTCATGAAGTATGTCTGAGCCAGCCAAAACGCGTCATTCGGATCACCTTCAGATGAATCAGGGTTAGTGGTGCAAACTTTCATGTTTCCCACATGAAACCATAACCCACTCGTCCAGGAAAGAATTTTATCCCCCCAAAATGCGGCAGTCTCGTAGAGATGCTGCATCAAAGCATCGTGCCTCCATAATCGCATGCGATCCACCATTCCCCACTCGCCCTCTTCAGGATCGTGTTCTGCTTCTGAGTCCTGGAAGACATCCATGGTATCATTTGCCAGGGGGTGCCGACCGCTGCTGTCCTTGGCCCTGCGATGCCGCCTGGGCGAAGACCTCGGAGAGTTCGGCAGCATGGAACGATTGGGATCAAGGGCGAGGGGACGTGGTATCGATGAAGTACTCATGTCTCCAGCTGGAAATGAGGAGATAATGGGATGAGGTCCGAATGAGAACGAAGAGCCAATTGAACTGCGATTCCTTGAGGCTGCCGTCGATGGTAGACGCGGTATTGGCGGGATAACAAAGGTGCCAATAGGTGGTGGTGTAGAAGCCATTGTAACTTGAACAAAAGGCTAATAGGCGCTGGTATGCCGGGAATTGCAACTCGGTGCCACAGACTATGGGGGGGATGTCCAACTTCTTGAGCAAGCCAAGTCAGCGTCGGCGACAACGACGGGAGGTATGTTTAATTTAGTGTTTCTCTGCACGTGACACAAGACATTGGTGTACAACCACCACAAAGGGCGGCCCCTATTACACGCTGTAAAGGTCAAACTATTCTGACTCTGTTTGAAGATCCCATTAACACGTGTAGTACTACTGCAGCCATCATATCACCAACATAACCGGCGCTGGTAAATCTCGCCATGTTTCTTCAAGCTGTGTGGCCAACACACAAGCGGGGCGGAAGCATTCGATCATAATAATGTTTTGACCCTCCGATCTTTTGGCTCAGCACCCAAAGTGGTCCTCACTCATAATCAAAGGGGAGCACGCGCTATTCACCAAAGTCCCCTAGATCAGTTGTTATTTCTAAAAGAAATCCAGTTACAGTTTGGACACAGATGAACACAATTTAGTCAAGTTACATCTCATGCCTTACAGACTCTCAGTCCCTATCAACGCGAGTGAATGTGAAGAGCTCAGTTGGGGGGAAGAAAGGCGGGTCGGATGGTCCGACAATGAGTGGGCGGACACGAACCTATTGAAAGAGAGGGTATTGAGTCAGCATATTTCGGCGGGGAGTGTTCAGGAAGTCCAAACCTGTTGGGCGAAACGACCCAACCCGCTGTGCGAGATGCCGTTTCAATGCTAATTCCACTCGGCGAGCGACTCGGTGAGATAGCATACAAGCACTAGTTCACTCACGTGTACGCTTCATGGCTGTCGCGGAAAGTAACAATCCATTCTTCTCCCAATGGTTCCGGCAAAAGGATGGCGAAGAGCTTGCCTTCGATCGCCTGGGTTGGATGCTGAGATGCGAAGATCTTGTAGTGATTGTCCCTGATATGCTCAACTCTGAACTGTAGAAAGTGTGTCGAAAGCTGCGAGGAGGGTATTTATACTATAACGCGAGTACATGAGAACGCAAGTGGGACTGAATGAGACGAGTTACCTCTTGAAGGACACGCATGACTGATCCCCGTGTAGAAACATGCACCAGTCGCTCAGCCCTGGAGCACGGCTAGCATGAATGTGACCCCAACGGTTCACTGACGATCCCATAACTGGTGACACAAGGAGAGAATCAAAATCAGTGACGTAGACCAGAGATGAAGCCAGCCACCGCACGACATTGTTGACGAAAATTGCGCCTTGCTGCAAGCTTGAAGGGGACGACCTGTCATACTCTGCATCATAGGCCTAGCTCTGCCTTGATCACAACCGCTCACCCCTTTTCGAAGTTCATGTTACGGTGGAGTTGCGGTCATTGGCAGGGAGAAGAAGCTGGGGGCCTTCACAATAATAGCAACTTGGGTACTGACAACGGATGACTGGCATGAAAGTTGAAGGTGAGGGCGCTGGATTAGATCCCAGCACATTGATTAAGTCAACTGATAGGCAGTTGGCAAGCATCGATTGGGCCCTGTTCGGTTTCCATTCCCTGCTGTCTGTCAAGTTTGATTCCGAAGAAGGGGCCACGGACGACAAACACTCGCCTTCCATGGTGTCGGATCACTCCTATCATGTCACGAGAACCCAGCTGCATCCAGTTGCTGGTCTCCCCAACTGGGATCCATTTTGCGACTGTAGGGCTGCCGCAATCGATCCTCATTGTCGCAGAGGTGATGCTATGCCCATTCTCCTGAGAGCTGCACCGCGCCGGCGAGGGGACAAGCGGACAGGTGCATGTTCGTAATGGTAAGAGGTAATGGTGGGAGGAGGGCTTGATGTGTTGGAGGAACATGTAACCCCGCGCGCTTCAATATGCTGGTAGAGTGGAACGTGGCCGTGATGAGAATATTAGCCCATTGACGCCCTCTCGCGAATGACTGAAAGAGTTTTAATGCACGTGCACTTTGCCAACTGCATATTCAGTGGGAAGGATCTAACGAAGTCAGAGTCAAATCGAAACGGGAGATTAGGTGGACGGAGGCTTATGGCAGGAAATGATGGATATCCTATAACACCTCCACTATATCGAGGAAGCGGGGGTCGTGTGGAAGAGGGGGTCAGGTCAAAGAGGCTGCCAGGAGGCGATTCGTGAGTCTGTTCTTGTACTAAGTTTCATGAATTGAAATCGAGAAGTAATCCAAATCAAATAAACTGTACTTGACCATACCGACCATCTGATTTGACGCTCCCCCACAACAGAGTAATGCTGTTCGTGATCTCGTCTTCCCACCTCCAATCCACCCCACACTCGCGTAAAAGGACATCATATTGATACAAGATACAGGATACGGAACAATAATACCTTCAAGTAATGCTTTAAACGTTGGTAATCGCCGATTTCGCTCATAGGGGAGGACTTTGATCATCCGTCCTTCAGTGGACGGTAAAGCTCCAAATGAGGGAGGCTCGGCATTGTGGCACCAGGTTGATTCTCTGAACAAGAATTCAAACGATCCTGTCTGGAGCCAGGCCTTCTCCGATCTCTAGCAAGCCCATAGCAGATGCGGTATTGAAATAGTAGATGTACGCTGCTAGAGCGCTTTCTGGGACGCGATAGAAGCCGTAGTAGTTACTCCAAAACAAGCTGAGGAGGGACCCGAGAGCAATGTAAGGATGTCTCGCGAGACGGAGAAGAGAGGTAAGGTCATCGGTGTATATCAGGACTGTTACTGCGTTAGCGAGGTCGAGATCTCGTGCCGAGTACTGCGCGAACTCGGACTAGGACGCCCTGGCGATCCAATACTAGATGGTTTGGTTTTGAGGGTTAAGATACTCCGGAAACTTGTCCATCAACTCGTCTGCAAATAATTCTTAGATGGAGAGTGCTGTATGAGGTCTGAAGTGGGAGGAATCCTGGCTCGTTCGGTATGGGAGAAAGCAGTGGATATGGTCTTGGTGAAGATGCGAGTGAAGTGGTTGAGCTCTTTCCCTTGAGTTGCGCGATTGCGAGCAAAGATATTGGTTATGTGTGGTGTACGGTGCGAATTGTCCCTTATGAATACTAGGTTAGAAGCGAGGGTGTTCCAAAGAATGGTGTGCGCTTGGTGCATCGCGGATGCTGAACGAGTTGAACTGTCCTACTACACTACTCTGAGTTAAGAGACTGTTGACATACTCGATGTGCACAGTTCGGGGGAAATAGGACAATGGACAAACCCATGATATGAGTTTAGCAGCGGACATAGTCTGCCAACAGAGCGGGCGCGAAATACTATCTTACGATATGACTCGGGAATATGTTGGTGCACAAAAAGTTCGAGTCACGGTCCACGAATGCAGTCGACAGGTAGCCACGACTACAACCTCGTCATCGCCCATTGCAAGTACCAGTAAACCCCCTCATCCGTCTCATACTCCTTCATCGCGGTATCAACTTTTACCTTTCCCTTGTCGAAAACCCCACCGT
>KN839840.1:222834-260722 GCA_000827185.1 Hydnomerulius pinastri MD-312
CCGGCGAGGGGACAAGCGGACAGGTGCATGTTCGTAATGGTAAGAGGTAATGGTGGGAGGAGGGCTTGATGTGTTGGAGGAACATGTAACCCCGCGCGCTTCAATATGCTGGTAGAGTGGAACGTGGCCGTGATGAGAATATTAGCCCATTGACGCCCTCTCGCGAATGACTGAAAGAGTTTTAATGCACGTGCACTTTGCCAACTGCATATTCAGTGGGAAGGATCTAACGAAGTCAGAGTCAAATCGAAACGGGAGATTAGGTGGACGGAGGCTTATGGCAGGAAATGATGGATATCCTATAACACCTCCACTATATCGAGGAAGCGGGGGTCGTGTGGAAGAGGGGGTCAGGTCAAAGAGGCTGCCAGGAGGCGATTCGTGAGTCTGTTCTTGTACTAAGTTTCATGAATTGAAATCGAGAAGTAATCCAAATCAAATAAACTGTACTTGACCATACCGACCATCTGATTTGACGCTCCCCCACAACAGAGTAATGCTGTTCGTGATCTCGTCTTCCCACCTCCAATCCACCCCACACTCGCGTAAAAGGACATCATATTGATACAAGATACAGGATACGGAACAATAATACCTTCAAGTAATGCTTTAAACGTTGGTAATCGCCGATTTCGCTCATAGGGGAGGACTTTGATCATCCGTCCTTCAGTGGACGGTAAAGCTCCAAATGAGGGAGGCTCGGCATTGTGGCACCAGGTTGATTCTCTGAACAAGAATTCAAACGATCCTGTCTGGAGCCAGGCCTTCTCCGATCTCTAGCAAGCCCATAGCAGATGCGGTATTGAAATAGTAGATGTACGCTGCTAGAGCGCTTTCTGGGACGCGATAGAAGCCGTAGTAGTTACTCCAAAACAAGCTGAGGAGGGACCCGAGAGCAATGTAAGGATGTCTCGCGAGACGGAGAAGAGAGGTAAGGTCATCGGTGTATATCAGGACTGTTACTGCGTTAGCGAGGTCGAGATCTCGTGCCGAGTACTGCGCGAACTCGGACTAGGACGCCCTGGCGATCCAATACTAGATGGTTTGGTTTTGAGGGTTAAGATACTCCGGAAACTTGTCCATCAACTCGTCTGCAAATAATTCTTAGATGGAGAGTGCTGTATGAGGTCTGAAGTGGGAGGAATCCTGGCTCGTTCGGTATGGGAGAAAGCAGTGGATATGGTCTTGGTGAAGATGCGAGTGAAGTGGTTGAGCTCTTTCCCTTGAGTTGCGCGATTGCGAGCAAAGATATTGGTTATGTGTGGTGTACGGTGCGAATTGTCCCTTATGAATACTAGGTTAGAAGCGAGGGTGTTCCAAAGAATGGTGTGCGCTTGGTGCATCGCGGATGCTGAACGAGTTGAACTGTCCTACTACACTACTCTGAGTTAAGAGACTGTTGACATACTCGATGTGCACAGTTCGGGGGAAATAGGACAATGGACAAACCCATGATATGAGTTTAGCAGCGGACATAGTCTGCCAACAGAGCGGGCGCGAAATACTATCTTACGATATGACTCGGGAATATGTTGGTGCACAAAAAGTTCGAGTCACGGTCCACGAATGCAGTCGACAGGTAGCCACGACTACAACCTCGTCATCGCCCATTGCAAGTACCAGTAAACCCCCTCATCCGTCTCATACTCCTTCATCGCGGTATCAACTTTTACCTTTCCCTTGTCGAAAACCCCACCGTCCCAGATTGCGACCCAAGACTCTGGGGAATGGCAAAACATGACATACACCTCCCCTCCTATTTCCACCTCAATCACCCCCTTCTCCCAATTAGCAACATGACCACCACACAGGATTGAGCCGGGTTCGGGTGACAATAGACCTGCGAGCGCGCGAGCAAGACGTAACTGATTATCCTCAGTGAATAAATGGAAGAACTTGGATGCATGGATAACCGAACAGTGACCGGCCAGTGGATTCAACGAGGTCAGAGTGGTTAAGTCGGGGATCTGGGTTGACGGAGGCTCATTGAAGGGGGGTACAATGTCCAACGTATCAGGGTCAAACGCGTCACCAGAAACGAAGTTGCCTGGGTAAGATGCCGGGCTTGTCTTGAACAAGTCGTGCCCCAAATCAAGGAACTCTACAAAGTGTATCATAGTCAGCTTGTGACAATCTAGGACCAACCCCAATGAGGCCACCTTTCTTAAGGTCAGAGGCCACTATGTTCTTCAGCGGGAAGCCATCGGCGGCAGCTTTCCTTGCATCCACGCCGACTGTAATGGCATAATCTCAGTAAGCGCGTTTTCCTGAAAGCTAACTAACCACCCCTACAGCAACAGCCGATATCGAGCAGAACTGCGTTTGAGCGCTCGCGCCCAAGATTGATGATACTCTCGTACACGGGCAATTTTGTCATGTCGAGGCTGCCAAATATACATTGTGAACCACCAGAACGCTGGTTAAGACACCAGACTCACTGGAGAAATGTGAACGACCGAATGCAGGGATATGGGACGACCTATAGTGAGCTTTCCATGTAATCCGGTATTGGGGACGAGCTGATGAGAATGACGAACCTTGTACGCCCTTTCTTGTACTGCTAAGATGTGCTCCTTGAGGGCCTCATCATTATCAATGCCAGTCTGAGCTTTGAAGAAAGCTGCGTCCTCTGGGGAAAGTTTATACAACTCCGCAGATGATCGGGAGGAGGGCTTTAGTAGCCGCACGTCCCCTGCTTTGGCGGCATCGAGAATGGGGTTGATGGTATCAACTTGGCTTTCCATGAGATCTATCTAAGAAAAGGATGTCGTCTGACAGAGCAGGTGCAAGTATTGGCCTTAAGTACTGGTAGCGAAGAGGACAGTCTGGGAATCCGGTCTTATTTTTGAAACGCGGTAATAATGACATATAGCCACTGACGCGAACCAATCCTACCGGCCGATACCAGTATGCGTGTCCATAGGGCCCGATCTGAGAGTGCGATTTGTGAGGAAACTGGGAGCATCATCAAAAATACGTCAACGATCAACGATGCAGTGAAGTGCGGCACAGTATATGCCTTGTCGCACCAGGGTCTCGAATGTGCGAAGCGATGCTACCGCTCTTGCTTTGTGTCACTGGAGACGTCAGCATTTCGCTCCAAAATGCAAAAACGTCGATTGCAGAGCTAAGTCGCCATTAAACCATATATACTACACCATTATCCAGCCATAATCCGGGCAAGAGAGATACGATCATTCGACGAACAGCGTCAAGCGTGTTACGTCATTGTAGCATGACGCGAACGCTCGGTCTCGTTCCGCATTCCTCGCGTTAACGTCAGCAGTAAATTCTCGATGCGAGCTTGTCGGTCCTTGAGCAGTCATACTGAACATAGACACCAGGCAGAATTTCGCATGAGCTCACCTGTAACTCCTTCATCTCATCCTTCAAGCGACGGACGGGAAGCTCGCGACATTCCTCCAGCAAGACCTGAAGTCGCTGCAAATTGCCTTCAGTGTCATTTGACACCGAAGCCAGGTTGTCGACGTTCGCTGTGGGGATTGCAGACTTCGGTCGGGAGAAAAGCCGGGTAAGAGGAGTGGTTGTGTCCAGAGACAGGACCTTGGCATTGCTTGATATTTCCTCCAAGGGCGTCAAGGTGCTAACCTTGCGTCTTCTGGGAGAGGGTGATGTCTGCTGGCCATCTGACAGAGTGGCGAGCCTCCGAGAGGGAGATTGCGACATTGGGCTGGCGGGGAAGACTGAGGTGACCACAGGGGAAAGTAGACCTTCATCCTCGTGATCTGACTCGTGAAACAGATTGAAATCACGGGAATCCTCGACCTCGAAGATCACATCGTACAGGTCGGTGACCTTTGAACCGACAAGGTACTCGACGAGCGGCATCGTCTTAATTTGCCGGGGAAGACTTTGGTAGAAGGATTGCGCTGCATCCCTCCCAGACTCTCTCATCTTCTGGCCAGAAGCCAGCTGTCGTTCATATATGGCGATGGCAATTAGGATAGGAAACGACTTGAAGTCGGACGTTAGCAAAGAGCCAAAAGAAGCGGCGAACACATACTGTGAGTTTAATCAGGAAGACGTTTGCAGAATGAAGCGCGCGTGGGGAGAGCAGATAGCTTGCAGGTTTCAGGATAAAAAACGCAAGGACATTAAAGGGGGGCTGGTAGCTGAACAAGGCGTCCGATTTCACGCTGGGACGTTCATCAGAGTTTTCAACAGGGCCATTGTTCACGCTACTCACCCCTCAATAGTAGCGATGGTGTGTTGAAATAAGTACTTTGAAGCCATCAGTAACAATCGCTTATTGGGCCATGCCACTTACCTCCTGGTTTGCATTCTGGAAGTGATATAATTAATGGGATAGGGTTTTTGGCACAGAGGCTCACTTACTGCATCAATGCGTGCTGCCGTGTTTGAGAGGATGGAGATGAGGACTACCAACAAATCCTTAAGTTGCAGGCGGCGCAAGGACTATTGACGACGCACTCGTCAAAAGGAGGGTATTCGACAAGGCCGCAAAACAAGTCATCAGAATGGGGCCGAGAACCGGGTGGAAGCTTGTGGCTTGTCCGAAACTAAGATAAGTGTTCCCAAACCAAATTTGCACCATGAGCCAGGCAATGCCTCGGGCGGTCCATGTGTCCGATGCTTGAAATCGCTGTGAAGCTGACATTTATGATAGGACTTAGGGGCTCACCGAGTGTGTATAAAGTCAAGAGTAGGCCAGAAAAGCACGTCGCAGCAATGCAAATGAAGAACACAAACTCGGAAATCATGGCCCGTAGGGCGCTGTCGGAGGATTAGAAGGTCAACCCTCCTCAAAATATTGGAGCTCACAGAACAACGACGTTGTTAGCTATTGCATAGAAAGCTAGGCTATCCGATGGACCAACTTATCACGATGATATCCGCATAATGTCACCACATTTACGCACCGTGGGACAAGTATACATCCTCCGCAGGCCAGTATGTCAAACGCAAGCTTTGATGTATCGGCTAGAGAGTAACCAGTTCAGACACCCAGTATACGTCACGTATGAAACACCAAACCTTCATCTAACACAAGCCCCTTGACGCGAAGGCCTACGTAGGCAAGAAAAACGAGGACAAATGACGTGTCGAAAGCATTCCACACCTGTTCTTGAGCTTAGCCACAAGTGTCACGTCCATGACGTTAAACTGGCCTCACATTCGACATGTAAACTGCACAGCGATCATGTGTAAGCGAGACTCGTCTCAAGGTTACAAGTACGACTCACTGAGCCAACCGTGTTCCTTGGTCGCAGTATACTCCTGCAATGTAAACGCCGTGGCAAATACCAGAAAAACCGACTCCCATGTAGAGATGTACGTAGTATCTTGGGCTACTTTGAATCAGTACGACGTTTGTAGGTGCGCAAAAATGCGTACTCCACAGGCAAATCACAAATGTGACAAGCAGCACTGCGATATTCATAAAGTGCAGAATCGCGGAGTAACGAGGAACTCTCAACCTGCGCCACCGTCAGCGGATGGGCGTAACAAGACAACGAGGAGCTGACCTGTAGTGATCAAGGAAAGGCGCTCTTCGAACATCGTACAGCTCTATGGCTCTCTGCTTGTAGTTATCCGCTACCATTGATCTATTCGCAGTGATTGTGAATGCGATCCGACCCGTGTACATGTCATTGACAACACTTTGAACGATGGTAGAGGCGAGAAACGATTTCGCTTTTGTAGCTATCGCCATCTATTTTTGAGAACATCCTACCTGAGTGTCGAACTGGGGGGAGCAGCCTATGAACCCACCTCTATGGCGCTCTGCGAACTATCGACGCAATCCTCTTGCCCTATCGCCTCCTTGACTTCCTCAACCACATCAATGGGTGCTCCGGCCAAGGGATTCCACAATGTTGTCAAAACAGCTACCAACTGGACTTTGCTGGACGCAAAATGACTCAGAAGTTTCAGAGCCATGATCTCACACAGTGTAGCTCGAGAAGACATGATACTGGAATGAGCCAGGTCCGTCGCAGCCTGCGAAAGAAAATATGAACGAACAACCATGCATGCGTATATGGCGGCCATATTCCGCAATTTCGCATACTTCAACACGAGAGGTCGCACTACAGCAAAATTGACATCAGAAGCGGTGAGTTGCCTTGAAACTAGTCAACATTGAGGGAATGGGGGAAACGAGCTGCTACGGAGACGTACTCCCAACTCATGGGTGTGTCTAGACCATCAATCAGTACCATGCTTCTACTGACTTTGAACATCGTAAATGCACGAACCTATGGTGCTCTACATCCGAAGCTATCGATCAGAGAACAACAGCATGCTGAACTCAATAAACGATGACTTACGATGACATCTTTTTTCAGGTACGGTATTAAGGGAAAGACTTTCACCGTCGCTATGAAATCTTGAGTAGGCGCTGACTGCCTTTGCCCGAATTGCTCCTCGAAGTCCATTCTCGAACGACTACGGTTGCCTAGTTGGGAAGGACCAGGGAAAATGCCAGCGTGACAGTCCAAGTTGATCGCTAACTTCGAGTTCTGATTCGTGCTCAAGCTACAAACGGAAATGTTCAAATGCCCTTCCAGCCGGGATTCCGAGGAAAGTTGAAGTGTTCGAAAGGTGTTCTTGGGCCCAGGAGGTCGTTCGGGTTGCAAAGAGGTCCAAAAGGACCCACAAAGCCGACCTTGTTCCTGCAACGTTGTCGGTTCTTCTGCAGTCAACACGTTTTGGTTACATAATTTGTAACATTTCCTGAAACAAATTCCGCTCCTGTCACCGTCGCGGCGATTATCCTTTTTCGGACACAAAGTGGTCTCGCGTATACTACCAAAAGCATACTAACCTTCTTGTTCTTTTGACGCTAATAAAGTGCTTCAAGTACCTTCCGCTCCTTCAACTTTCCATTTCTCTCTGGGATGAAACATGGGATGCTGTTTCTCTGAACCTGTCGATTTTGATTCCGAAGTCAATCTCTTTCATTTTGACCTCCATCGAGCTGTGGGTAAAGGTGCTTTCGGAAAGGTCAGTCTCAGCATCATGTGTCCGGAGCTAGGCGGGTTTTACTTTACCATGTGTTAGGTTAGAGTTGTTGAACATAAGAAGACGAAGAAACTTTATGCTCTCAAGTATATCGACAAGTCAAGATGCATTAAACAAAAGGCAGTCGCAAATATAATCCAGGAACGTCGGCTTCTCGAAGAGGTACCTCTTGGATGCAGAGTCACGCAGTTCGACTATTCATTCCCATTTCAGATCGACCATCCTTTTATTGTGAACCTGCGGTATGCCTTTCAGGATGACGATAATTGCTTTTTTGTGCTAGACCTTATGCTCGGTGGAGATCTTCGATGTGAGTTTGTCGATTTACTGGGCTTTGGCACCATGAGCACTCACGCTCTCTTCAGTTCACCTCGATCGCAAAGGGGACCTATCCGAGAATGTCGTGCGCTTTTGGGTGGTAGAACTTGTCTCTGCATTGGTATATCTTCATAAACGGAGGATTATTCACCGGTTCGTGTCGGTGGTGTGAATCGGAGCAATTGCGTCTAAACCATGTTCTTTCCCAGAGACCTGAAGCCGGACAATATTCTCCTTGATGAGCAAGGCCATGCCCATATTACGGACTTCAACGTTGCGATTCATTACTCGGAGCGGCGACTGCATACCAGCGTCGCCGGTAGCATGGCTTACATGGCTCCCGAGGTGGTGGGAAGAAAGGGCTACACGTGGTGTGTAGACTGGTGGAGCTTTGGGATCACTATATACGAGCTTTTATTTGGCCGGCGTCCCTTCGATGGACGCACTTCTGAGAAGATGACAAAATCCATCCTTAACGACCCGTTGAAGTTCCCCGATGACGCGAGCAACAAATGCAGCACCACTGGTATAAAGTTTATACAAGCGGTCGGTCTTTTCACTTGCGTGATCGCACCAGTCACTGAAACGTCTGTTGTAGCTAATTGAACGCACTGTCAGTCAACGCCTCGGCTGTAAGCCTGGTGGTGCTGGTTTCGAAGACATAAAAAATCACCCGTGGCTTTCGGGTGTTGACTGGGATAACTTGAACTCCAAGGAAGCCAAGCCGCCGTTTGTACCTGACGTGAGTATTTTGTGGAGAAGCCATTTATTATTGCTGACATTGGAAACGACAGGAGAAAAAAGCCAATTTTGATGTAACCCATGAGCTTGACGAGTTCTTGATGGTGGAAAAACCTCTCACGCACTCTAAACGCAAGGTCAACCCAGATCTAGCTAAATTGAAGCCAGAGCTTCGACAGTTGGAGGAGCAGTAAGCGCTTCGGATCTGGGTTGTGCAGTTTACGGTTCTCACCGCTTTTCAGACTCACTGTGTACGATTTCCTGTCTTCGAAGCGCAGGTCGTATTACCCCCACAACCAACCGATCACCACCGTTGTACGGAGCTCGGAATCCGAGCAGATGACCGTCATACAATCCCAGACGAACACTTTGCAGCCAACCGCCACAATTGCCGAACGTACGATGGGCGAACGATCGCTGGCCGGATCTCCCGCCCCCGACACAACTTGGCATCAACATATGGCTCCCATCCCTTTCGTCAGCACATGATAATGTAGATTGTTGTAAAGATACCTGTAAGTTCCCAATTGTTGACTATCTGTCAGACACTGACCACGTCGTCTTTCAAAGCACACTGATAATATTGGAAGCCCGAACGTTTACCATCACCTGTCACTCCTGCCACCTGCCTAGCATCCCTTTGCATTCATTCCTTGTTTGCATGCTTCTTCCACTTCGTTTACGCACACCGGTGCGGTGTCGCTATTGATTTTCGATCCTGCTTACACGGTGGACAACGATCAGATTTGGGCTTTGACACACAGGGGTCTTCACTTGTACTCTTTCATGTATTCTATAATCCGCATCACCGAGTCTCCTTGACGTATCTGATGCTTTTAATTTCCTTATTTCACTTTCTCGGCGGTGGGGAGGTGTCTGCAATCAGACCAGGTGCAACTTAGACGGGCGGCAGGACGTCTGTGGAAAGCAGGGGGCATGTGACTGCTAAGTTCCGACTAGCAGCTCTAGCCAATCTGGGCTCGGACTCACGGCGGGCCCACCCGCATGCAAAGTTCCTCTTGTCTCTTGCTACAGCATTTGTGAAAGCATTCGACAACTTGATAACTATTCTCAATCGCGAAGAACCAGATCCACAATGCCAATATTGCTGCATGAGATCCGCACGATTGGCGAACTCTTCCGAGCATGGATACTACGTCCTGCCGAGAACCCGAACCCGGCGACGAGACTGTACGAACCCCGATCCACTACGCTGAACCAAGTTTCTCTGTAGTAAGTTGGCCGACTCCAAGAGACATGTTTGCCTCAGCCCTGCGACTGATTCATTACCAACAGTCAGGGAGATATTACAAAACTTCAGGTTGACGCGATTGTCAACGCCGCAAACTCCTCTCTTCTAGGTTCGCAAGAAATTAAGTCGTCGATTTGATCTCATACTGAGGGTTTCCGGACAACTAAAGGCGGAGGTGGAGGTATGATTATTTGGCGCTT
The DNA here is from genome assembly GCA_000827185.1 of Hydnomerulius pinastri MD-312. NCBI lineage: Eukaryota > Fungi > Basidiomycota > Agaricomycetes > Boletales > Leucogyrophana > Leucogyrophana pinastri. The sequence continues at coordinate 232,351 of KN839840.1, forward strand.
CATGTTTGACACTAGTACGGCCTAACTCTCCGCAATTCACGCAGTGGACGGTGCCATTCATCGCGCTGCCGGTCGCAAACTTTTGGCCGAATGTGAGTGGCATGATCATACTCAGTGGAATATCATACGACATACAGCCAAGGTCGAACGCTAAGTGGTTGCGATACCGGTGATGCCAAGATTACAGGTGGATATGATCTGCCTTCGTGAGTTGTTTTCCTTTACTTTCTTATGTCAGTGAGTTATCATCGAGTAGGAAGCATGTGATCCACACTGTTGGACCAATTTATTCATCTGCTCGGGATTGCGGAAGCCTACTCGAGTCTTGTTACTCCACCAGCCTGCAGTTGGCGATAGCCAATAACTGTGAGACGATCGTGAGTTTGAAGGCTTGTACGGTCTGTGTGTCTGGGACTCATGCAGAGTTCGCCACAGGCCTTCCCATCAATATCGACCGGGATCTATGGTTACCCTATAAGAGATGCTACACACGTTGCACTCAACGCAGTTCGTAGAACTCTAGATACAGAGGAGGGCGGAAAAGTAAAGTGCCCTTCATCAACTATGAGCTGTCAGACTGACCGCGGATTGACCTTAATCCAGTTCAAGCGAGTTATCTTCGTGGTATTCAAGGACGAGGATAGATCAGTCTACGAGTAGGTCTCCATCTCATTCGGCACGATCATTATTACCATCTCAATTCGTCTACAGAGATCTGATCCCATTTTACTTTCCTCCCTCACCGGACGAAGAATGATTCTGTGGGCAGTCGGCGGAGTATCCAGACATCGCTCGTGTTATGTAGTCATCCCTGAAGTCGCAATTGACCTGCTCCCGGCCCTACATCTTTCCCGGACACAGCTTGAAGGTCCTGAAGGTCTAGATCTGCTCTGGTCAAACAGTGACACTGCTGATTTTCATCTGAGTCAAACCTTTTGATCGCCGGGAACTACAGGCTTACTAGAGGCGAGTGAACACCCACTTGACCAGAGTTCCCCTGTATCCCATCTAGGTACGGAGCCCGGACAAGCGCACGACTTCGAGGTGGAGATCACGTGGGTCAGCAGTGTCGTCGTTTGCCTCCGGGCCGCGCGCACGGTAAATACTTTCCGCTGTGCTCAATATGAGCAAGGATCAAGCCTCCGTGGGGCCCCATGATCTAACTCTTCCCCGTTTACTTTGGTTTAGCTTCTTATTGCGCTTGACCGCCTGTCGCGTTGATGTACTTCCCGCTATTTCGCCGCGTGCCTGAATTTGCGTGCTCGAAATCATATATAGGTGGATGAGCTTGATCCGAGGGATGCTGGAGTGTACAAGTTGCATCTTGCTCTCGTGCATGTTGCTTTGGAGAGCATGGGTCTATTCTACAACATCTTCGTGGCCCTTTTCAGTGCTATTGGTAAGTCAACTTTCTTGTGCACGCCACGCATCATAGCGCTAATCCACCTCAGGCGCGTTTCTCTTCGGGCAAGTTGAATTCAGTTCCACACTGTATATTTCGAAATGTTGACAGAGCTCATTCTATGCGCTTCGTCTCACAGCTATGACAGGTAAGATATCAGGCACTTCATCTTATACCCGACACTGAGCGCCAGCAGTGGTATCATATCGTCAGTTAAATCTCTGGGACAGTTTAACACCTACTTTTATAATCCAAGTAACGCCATGATAGGCGCAGTGGTATCGACATTCAATGGTGAGTGAGATGCGCAGTTTTGTATGACTAAAATCGTGACCTCCGGCTTCCAGGTGGATGTTTCTTTGGGGCGATGGGTGCAGCTTGGTATGCAAGTGCTACTACCGAGTGCATTGCGGAACGCTGAACAATTCTAGGACGAACGACAAATGGGGTCGCAAGCGGAGTATACAGGTTTGACGTCTGTACACACTGATGCTATCCTGTAATGACCGATGGCGTTTCAGTTTGGAGCTGTGTGGGCCCTTTGGGGTTGCGCAATGCAGGCAGGGGCGAACAACATGGCGTGTTTACTTGTTGGGCGTATTGTTGCAGGTGTGGCTATCGGGTGAGTGCTCATCACTCTCGCACCATTGCAGACGCTTAAGGATCTTGTCACATCAGGATTCTATCCATGACTGTCCCGCTCTACAATGTAAGAGTTTGGCCGCATGATCATATAATCACAGTGTTGATACGACATCCGACTCCAGACAGAGATTGCTCCTCCGAAGATCAGAGGTTTCATGGTCGGCTTAACCCAGCAGATGCTTGGCATCGGCTTCATTGTTGCAAACTGGGCGAGTGGATATGCTGAGTGTAAAGTCCTTTGTGCTCAACCTTGGTGTCCAGGTTGGCTATGGATGTGCATTCCTCGGCGGCGATGTTTCTTGGAGGCTCCCCCTAGGTCTGCAGGTGAGTGTCAGTACGTTTCACTTTGATCGAAACTGAGTCCGTGCAAAAGATGATACCTGCTGCTATACTCTTGATAGGCATTCATTTCCTACCTTTCAGTCCTGTACGCACAGAGTTCTCTCAGCCCACATTTTGAGGCTGACCTTTTGCTCCAGCGATGGCTGCTTGAAGTGAACCGTGACGATGAGGCCCGAGAGGTTATCTACAAGCTGCATGGGGCTGACACCCCCGAGGCCAAGAGTGCTGCAGATCAAGAATACGCGCAGATGCACGATCAGATCAAAGCCGATGCTCTTGTGCGGAGCCGGAATATCAGCGATTTATGGGCAACGCGTGCGATGGCGCGTCGAACTATGGTTGCCGTTGGAGTCCAGGTCTTCACGCAGTTCACTGGCATCAATGGTGCGTTTGGAATTGACTTGAAGATATACGAAGAGCTCATGCTTTGGCGTAGTCATCAACTACTACGGTCCACAAATGTATGAGGCCCTGGGCTTGACTCCCTCGCAATCACTCCTTGTCCAGGGCATTTATGGAGCAGTCGGTCCCATTGCTAACCTCTTGTGCGTATCGCTAGTTCAACTTCTTTCAAACTGACTGGCTAAATGAATTTTCCAGCTTCATCATATTCATCCTCGACTGGGTGGGCCGTAAGAAGCCGTTGATGTTCGGTGCCGCCTCCTTCGTGATCCTGTTCAGTATCCTCGCCGCTTTGGTGGCATCTTACCCTCCTGGCATCAATCAGAATTTGTCCGCGCAAAAAGCTGCCATCTCCATGATTTTCTTGACAAGTATCATCTTCTCGCTGAGCTTTGGGCCTGTTAGCTGGGTGCTTGCTTCAGAAGTGAGTGGGCATTAGTAATCGTGCTCTCCCTGCGCTCAAGCTGACTTGGATGGTAGGTTTTCCCCACACGTACCCGGTCCATCGGTACAAGTGTTGCTACTTGCGCGAACTGGATATTCAACGTTCTCCTTTCCGAGACATCACCCATTGGTCTTGCTGACGTCGGGTACAAATTCTACATCCTATTCGTTGTCCTCAACGCAGTCGACTTTATTCTCATTGGCCTCTTCTTCCCTGAAACAAAAGGTAAGTCTTTTGAGTGGGTCTTGGCTTTCCCGCCCATTCATAGTATTCCGGTCAGGAAAATCGCTGGAAGAAATGGCTGTTCTCTTTGGAGATGAAGTTGACGCGAGACAAGTTCTCGAGGGGCAGCTCGACCATTCGGAGCGCAAAGAGGATAGCATTGAGAAGGCCTAGTTAAGTTTATGCGCGACATAACGTCGTTCTAACGTTTCGTCACAATACTGTGGAACAATGGGTTAATCATAGGCGACGTTGCATACTTTCGTGACGTTGATAAATGACAGCGTTTTTTGAATGTTCGAGGTTTTGGCGGGTTGGTCGTTTGCAGCGGCTCACCGAAGCTCGGCAAGGGGTTGCCGTTCTTTGGCTGGAGAAGTTTGCTTGCGGCTTGGGCAAACGCCGTGCTGAGCCTTAAATATTAGTCAGCGCTACCTGACGGAGGTTAAATAATGGTCCCTTGCCGAGTTTCGGCGGCTCGCCAGCCTCTGCAAACGACCAATCTGCCCCTTTAGCAGTCATTCTGAAAGTTTGCCTGTGAAAGTCTGGCGATGGGGAAGCAATGTATGTGTTCATAATGCTCATTGTATCTGCCACCCTTGTGTACATCAAACAACACATTCTCTAAACTTAACTGCGTCGTGGAAACCAAGCGCACCCATCCTGAAAGTGGTCAGTAGAGCCTGCAGCTGTCCAGATCGCCGAGGATGTCGACACTCATAAGCTTACCTGTCGAGGTTGGTCATCCGATCAGACATCAAACGCAACCCGACAGGAACTGATCGTGTCCCAGCTACTTTACGAGATACAGCTCTTTGCAGCTTCTCATACGCTTCCGCAGACATGCAAATCGATACGCGAAGTATTCAGATCTTCCCCACCATCCTATCGCGCCCAATACCTCGTCGCATGCGTCGAGCTTTCCCGAATCCGTGATCACGCTATCCTTACCAAAATGCTGCGATATCCTGTTTGCAACAGAGACGTCCTGGAGGCTTACTTTCGAATGACGAAAGTCGACAAATTAAAGCTGTGGGCGCCTGAACTCCCAAGGCGGCTTTTTCGCTCGCTGGCTGCCAAGTCTTCTGCACCTGACAAAGGAGGGCGGTGGTCCGATCGGGACCATCCTCTACCTTTCCTGCGATATCTGTATTCGTGTCCGTATTTGCACCCGCCGGACGCCAACTCGCACGATGGGTATGCCCTGACGAAAGCCGTACAAGTTGGGTTTATTCCCCTTGTCCGGTTCTTACTCGATCACGGGGCTACGCCAGACGGGAAGAAAAATCTTCCTGTGATCATCGCCATCCACCGCAAGGATTTGGGGTTGGTGAGAATGCTAGTAGAGAGGATTGACACGGGAAACTCTGCTGAGGATAGCAAGGTTAAAGCAAAGAAGAGACGAAAGCTAGAGGATAGAGTGGCAGTCACTCCGGAAATGCTCAGGGCTGCTGTCAAGTGCAAAGCGAAGGACATTATCGATTATCTTACGCGGGAGAAGGGATGTATACCTGATATGCAGACGTTGTTGTTAATGCGATGATATGCCCACGGGAATAACTCAGGTTGGAATGAGTACAATTGCCTCACTGTTTTAGAGGGGATAACGGGACATTGCATAGAAACATGAAAGGGAATCCATCCGTACACGCTGCAGGAATCTGCTAATGTCACAACTAGAGAACCATGCTCGTTGTCCGCAGTATAACAATGCACGAAAAGGCCTAATATGGCACTGCAGACACGATGCTTGAACAAAAAATACCTAGGTGTGGTGATCAGAAGGTTGAAAAAGCACGGTGCTCAGGCGAAACTTACAGAAATTGAGAAAGCTTGGTACATGGACAACATTAAATATCATCGATGTCGATCTCCCCCTCGTCGCCGAATTCGAAGGTGCATTCACCGTCCTCTTCAGGGAAGGTATCTGTCTCGTTAATTTTGGCATTTTCTGGCAGCTCGCCATAAGCTTTCACTGCGATGTTGAGTCAGCGATAGGGCGAAAAAAGTTAATATGATGAGAACTAACGGTTTCTGGCCTCGTCGGCCGTGTACTTTACGATAACGTCGGCTTTGTCGTCCTGGAAATCACGAAGGGATAGGAGCACGATGTCTCCTTGGTTTATCCAAACCTGGTAAAATGATTGATATAATCCTAGGAAATGAGTAAGACTTCCGCACTGACCTTCTTTCGCATTTTGCCTCTGATGTGTGCTAATCTCTTTTCACCATCAAAACACTGGGCCTCCAGGCGCCCATTGCCGAGCATTTTGGTGACTTGGGCATACTCCTGGCCATCTTCCCGGAACACAAGTTCACGCTTATCGTCATCGTTCTCGTTCTTTCCACGTCTACGATTCTTTCCACCCTGTGAACCAAACATGAACAACCGTACAAAGAAGGTACGGGAGTAGGTTCAAACCTTTCCTTTATTCTGTGCACACGATTTAGATCAGTTCAAACGATTAATCTTATCGTGAACGCAAATTAGCTGCCCACCTTCGGCATATTGTGTGGAAATAATTAACTCTGTGTCTTCTGTTTTCGGTGTTGAGAGAGAAGACGATGAAGTCTGACCAGATTTGTGGAGGTGGGAGGAGGAGACCTTGTGCGGCTGCTGGCGGTGACTTGCCTGATCAGAAGTCGGTACTCGGATCTCGGAGGCGAGACAGTCACCTCACAGGCCGGAGTGCTCCGGCCGGCTTGCACAGACCCCGTGGAAAGGAGCCAATCACCAAGTTTAAGCTAGCTGCTGCTAAGTTACCAGGTCAACGTCTCATGCAAGTTCCAGCTGGCTACTGTATTCTGAGGAGGCATAGAGCCCAGCCGACTTCTGTTCCCAACGGACTTCACTTGAACCTGATGTTCACGACGCAACCTGTGTCTCGAGTGCTAGCACCCCAAGTTACTGCATCGCGACCGTCTGAGGCTCTCAGAGTTCACGCCTGAAGGGTCGAGTATTGGCTCGGGGGCTGAGGTCTCGCGATTATGGCATGGGCGCTGACGCACTCATTGTCGCCAGCGACTTCAATATGTCAGTTCGATGTCCACAGGGTCCTGCTTTACAGCTAGCTGTTAGTAAATACAACACTAAAAGACTGGAAGGTAACACGAAAACACTCTACTGAGTGTAGTGGGTGACACACTCAACCTTGGTTGTTCTCGCCCATCTTCCTCAAAACATAAATCATCCCCCTCCCCCCCCCGCGTTTCTGATCAAATACTCTTCGTGGTCAAATTTTGAAGGAATCCACGCTCTCGTCTCGTAGAGTTGCGCGCTTGATCTCTGCGTAGCTTTTGCTATCTGATGGTTGGACATGCCATGCCAGCTCCCGGGCTAGCTGGGAAATGCATTATAACCTCTAACTCCGCCGCCGCCGCGAGTGCGGTTCCAGCGCCTCCATCTCTGATTCAGTGCCAGGGGCCTTACTGCATGACGATGAAGGTGAGTTTGCCCCGTGCACGGATGAGTAAGTTGTCAGCAGCGGAGAGCGGCCAGCGAAACCTGGTAGGGGCCGTTGTCCAGTGGCGCGACCGGGGCCTCCGGCAGCTGTGCTTCACTTGGTGCCACGTCCTTGAGCATAAGCTTCAAGATTCGGCACCAACAGGGGTACGGCGGCTGCCCAATAGCCCGGAGATTTACGCGGAAAACCACTTGGATCAGAAATTACCAGCCTCTTGTCGTGCAGTAACCGCAACGATACAGCACGGTCCCTGCCAAAGCTCTGGCGAGTACTGAAAATGGTACCTTGAAGTGAGCGACCGTGAGGTGCCTCACATGCACGCCCATTGGCCTGTCAGACAGGGCTGTACCTGAAGAAACGTTCGTGCTCAGGCTGTTGCCTCTTTCCCTCTTCTGGCTCCGTCCCGAGCCCCCAGCCGTTCTCAGCCGGTCACCGGTGAGCATGGTCCAGCCGAAATGAGTACGACACTGCTTGATCCTCGCCCAGTCGACCAAGAACCGATCGATTGGTTCAAATATATTACCCTGTAGTAGGATGATCCTCGCCATGATCAGGGCCTTCATCCCTAGATTGGAGCATACTCAACAGCCGCCAAAGGATGCGCGAAGGTCTGATAATAATGATCGTTACAACGGTCGTGATAATCTGCTAGAATCTATATCAAATCAAACAGTGCAGGATGAACACAAAAATACATATGACCTGAGAGATAGGGCGCAATACCAATGTAAAATGAAAGTGCAAGAGGAATAGGTTTCTGCTACCACTCATAGCTAGAGTGAAGCGGCCAACCTCGGCGGTATCTTGCCACCCCACCTAGTCCCACCGAACTGGGAGACTTGGGTGTTGCACGATGGGCAAACGGAGTATTGTTTTTCCGAGATGTGCGAATGGTGATTTTTCATGGATCAGACATGGAATTTGAAGGGTACATCCGTTTCAAATGTCTGTATTTGCGCAATGAGTACAATGCGAGGGTTTCTGACCAAAAGATAAGTTTCGTCGCGATGATATCTACCCGAAACAACGTACCGTTCTTGATGTACTCTCCAAACTTGATGGCTTTCTCTATCTCATCTTCATCTGTCAAACCCCTGTTCTCTGATCAGTTCGATGAAAATTGAATTAGTATCTTGAAACACGGACGGAACAGAAGGATTTGGAGGCAGTGTATGATAGCAGGGCTCGGGGCTAGGAAGAAGAGCTTACTTTCATACAGCTTTCTTAGTTTTCCATGGAAGTCATATCTGAGGTAAGAATATCAATTGATATCATAGCAACGAACAGCTCCGAGTCGTGACTAACGAAGGCTCATACTCCCGTCCGAGTCTGTGGAGTTCCTTGTACAAGGCTAGAGCTCGCAAACGCTGGGCTGCTCTTGTCGCCATGGCGAACAAGAGTTGCGAAAGGTTCAACCTATCACTATATGATCTGCGCTGCAGAAATTATTTGCGGGAAGTTGGTAGCTTCGTCGAGGTTGACTTGAGCGCACGACAAGCCTGAGGTGGCGAAGACACGACAGATTGCTTCCGAAAACGACACTGGTGATCGCCGAGTCCGAATAAGGCACTGTAAGTCAGTCCTTTGCAGGACAGCACAACCCGAGTAGCATCAAGATTCTGACAAGAATATTATGTATCCTTCACTAACCTTCCAGCCTTGGTATGATAACATGCAGGGCCGTCCATCGTCGAGTAATGGTAGAGCGATTTACGCTTTAGTTAGAAAAATTCAGGCCGAGGTTCTACTTGAGGCTTCGCATCCAGCCATTCCACGCTTGCAGTTCTCGACCCACTGAAATGGCGATACGGCTGCCCTCTTAAATTCTTATTTCCCCGTGCTCATACAGCGTGGTGGTGGTGGTTCCTCCTATCAGCTCCTGTCTGTCATCCATCTGGGCCCCGTCGTATCAAGGGAGGCTATGTGCCACGGCATACCCCGCGGAGCGCCCAAAGTGCTGGCATAAAAGGGACACCATCTTCTCCCGCTGATCAACACATTGACGGTCAGAAGCCCAATGGATGGGTTGGCGGGAACTACTATTTGTCTGATCTGAGCAGCTTGGCAGGCATCCGCCCATCGGCCGACGAGACGACCACCTTTAAGAGAGCGTAAATTACTTTGATCTTTGACCCTGTAGTATATTTATGACAGTAACTCTCCGGCACTACAGCTGCAGATCCCTGGAGCGGAAGAGAAACAAAGATAACTAACAGGAACATGGCGTGCTAAATTGAAGCCGCCAAGAGGCACGCGAAGGCATCGCTGAGTAAAAGAAGCTTGCTAGTGTACCTGATCAAGCATGAGGTCCCCTACAGTACTAGCGCAGTGATTCGCAACGAATGAATCTACGGTGGTCTCCGCGAAGTTGATGGGCAGATGTGCGTCAACAACACATCCTTGTGCTCTTGCTTTCCTTCCGGCAACTCATCAATGAGGGCGCCCGTCACGGTGATAAAAGGGTCGGGCTATATCGATCCGGACAGTGAGCTGAGTTGTTAATTTAGCACAGATGATTTCACAAGCATCTGCCTGCGCTGGTACCTCTTGCATCATGTTTAAAGTTTTGTCACACGGGATACAGCCGGCTGAGATGGTCCTGTGCAGTGTGGACGATCGAGGAAGGAGGATCACCTAGGGACACGTTCTCTCCGGTAAGAGTCCACTTGCGAGGAATGGATGGGTATAGTCCACTGGATGCCCAAAGATGGGGGGGCTGGGCAACTAACCCGTGCATCATCATTCGTTGCATGCTGTGGAAGTCTAGAGAGACAGAATTATCTCCATCACTGATGTACCTTACCGAGGGAAAGGCGGGCTGTTGAAGGAAAAACGTTGTGCACGAAAGCATGGACGGATTAAACGTGCTAGAGGTAAATTCAGAAAAGGAAAGCTTAGTCAGTAGCGCGCTCAGATGTTAACGTTGATTGGTTGGTTAGTACGAACGTGCAAGGAACAGACCTCCACAATAACAACTTAATCGAAGCATTTCAACCAAGCCGAGCAGATTAATAGGTCAATATGAGGGCGCCATTTATAAAGGATCAAAGGGCATTAGATATGGGTTAGGTCATTCCTTCCTCTTCTCGTTCCCTATCGTCAAATTTCTTTTAGGGATTAGCTACTGAGTCCGCAATGGCCTCCAACGCCGAGCAACTCTCTGAGCATGACTCTTACCCCGAGAAGGTCCAGAACTCTGCGGCCATCCTCGATGAGCGCCGTCGTGCAGCACTCGCGGAGATCGACAATGCAAAATTTTCGTAAGTTATCTCACTGGCCTTAATCACTTATCTCATGTATTTCCCCCTGACCAGGTGGTTCCACGTAAAGGTTTGTCTCGTCGCCGGTGTCGGCTTTTTCACCGATGCGTAAGTCCATGATATGTTCTCGGAAATCATAGTGTAACCGTGCTCTTTCCTACTAGCTATGATATATTTGCCATCAACATCGCTGCCACGATGTTAGGCTATGTATACGGCAAAGGAGGTACATTGGCCTGTCCCATTTCTCCCCTTGCGTCCAACTAAGATAACATTTTTTACTAGCTGCCCTCAGCACCTGGCAATCAACTGGTGTTAAAGTTGCCACCCCCGTCGGAAACTTGGTCGGCCAGCTGTTGTTTGGATGGCTTGCTGATATTCTTGGTCGTAAGCGGATGTGTGAGTAAACCTTCCATGGCACCCAATAAAATCAAAACTCACGCTGAGAAATATCAGACGGTATTGAGCTGATGATTATGATCATTGCCACCTTCGGACAGGCCCTCTCGGGCCAAGCACCCGCTGTCGGAATCGTCGGCGTGATCATTGTTTGGCGGTTCATTGTGGGTGTTCCTTCGAGGCTCACTTCGAGTTTATTGTACAAACTGATCTCATCAATCAGATGGGCGTTGGTATCGGAGGTGATTACCCTCTTAGTGCCATTATCTCGTCCGAGTTCGCTGCTACGCGTTCGCGTGGTCGCCTGATGACTGCGGTGTTTGCGGCCCAGGGCTGGGGACAGTTTGGTATGTATAAGGAGCTCTCTTCGAGGTGTTGACTCTTATATAGTGTCCTTTAGCTGCTGCCATCGTCGGTATCGTCGTTGTGGCTGCCTACAAGGACGCTATCATCGCCGCTCCTTACCCTGCTGTCGTGCCCGTGGATTACACTTGGCGTCTCCTGATCGGTTTGGGATGCATTCCTGGAGTCATCGCTCTCTACTTCCGTCTCACCATCCCTGAAACCCCTCGTTTCACCATGGATATTGAGCGGAACGTTGCACAGGCTTCACAGGACATTGAGAACGTTCTGACAGCCGGGAAGAAATTCAGCGACGATGATGCCGTTGTTCAGAAGGTCCAGGCACCAAAGGCCAGCCGCGCCGACTTCGCTGCATACTTCTCGCAATGGAAGAACATGAAGATCCTCATCGGAACGTCCTACTCCTGGTTTGCCCTCGATGTAAGCTCGGGTTGCGTCTTTGCCTTGTTTATGCGTTCTCAGTGCTCTGCAGATTGCTTTCTATGGCCTTGGTCTCAACAGCTCAGTCATTTTGACTGCTATCAACTTCGGTGGTGCTCCCGCCAGCTTGAAGGGGACTTCCCACGGTGTCTATCTCAATCTCTACAACATCTGTGTTGGAAACCTCATTCTCTCCGTGGCCGGTCTCATCCCCGGATACTGGGCATCCTTCCTTGTCATTGACTCTTGGGGCCGCAAGCCTCTTCAGCTCATGGGCTTCATGGTTCTCACCATCCTCTTTGTTATCATGGGTAAGTCCAGACTCTTATCATTTTCTTCCATCGTAAACCAACACTTTCATCTCAGGCTTCGCGTATGACAAGCTCACCGCAACGACTGCCGGCACCAACGCCTTCGTCTTCCTCTACTGCCTCACCAACTTCTTCCAAAACTTTGGTCCCAACACCACCACCTTCGTTATTCCTGGAGAGGCCTTCCCCACACGTTACCGTTCGACTGCTCACGGTATCTCTGCTGCATCTGGCAAGCTCGGCGCCATCGTCGCACAGCTTGGCTTCGGTCAACTGATCAACATCGGTGGCACAAACCGGTTTGTGCAGCACATGTGAGTTTCGGCTGTGTGTTTTTGCTGCACATTGTGCTGACGGATTGGTTGTGTATAGCATGGAAATTTTCGCTTTCTTCATGTTGACTGGTATCCTCTCAACGCTGCTTCTGCCTGAAACCAAGCAAAGGTCGCTTGAAGAGCTCTCGAACGAAGAGCAGGAGGGCTACATCACCGGCCCTGCTACGAGGTCGTCTGCTTAAAGCAGAATGGCTTACAGCTGTCAGTGCGAACCACCCGTATTTAAATACTTACCAGCATCTCTACTTTCTCTCCTCGTTCATCAAGGCCGTACCTCCACAAGGGAACCTCGTACAAAACCCGTAGATAGTCCCTGTTGTAATATGCAGTTATTTCTTGCACGCTACCAGATGTATATGGTACGGAAGTCAAGCTGTGGATTTTTGGATTATGATCGAGGCCGGAAGTGTGATTTTGAGCTATGACGTCGTTCAAGTGGTTAATATTTTCAACAATGGTCTGCGACCCCCTATTCACCGTGCTCTTCATTCCCTTCAGTCTTCGTAGGTAAGTTTCCATAATTTAATTCAGCATGTCAAGGTGATGATAACTCCCATTCGTGACAGTACGCGGAACAAGCAAACACACCTTAATCATGGCACCCAAAACTAAAGATCTTCCCCCTCCGGCCTTCATCGAGCCCGGTAAACCTTATGAAATGGTCTCTGATATCAACGAGGAGCAGGCCCGAGATTCGCAGAAGAAGGATCTACTGGGACAACAGGGCCACGAAGGGGAAAAGAGCAGCGAGGGCCCTGGGGGAGACAACCCCCCAGTCTCGGCGTTTGCAGAGCCCTCGGAGCCGTCTGGCGATGCACCAGGAGAACATTCACGCAATCAGCTGACGGGTCAGCAGGAGGAGAACCCACAGGTTATCATGACGAAGCCTCCCAAGCAGAAGACGAAGCTTTAGAGGGTTGTGGTTGATGCGGTTGGGTCCTACCAGACGAGAACACAATGGGATAAGGGGTGGATTCTGGGCACGCGAACCGGCGAGTGGACAATGAAACAATCCCTATGCTCATATAAAGTACAGAAAGGTGGTCCGTATGAATACTTCTATGCCTCTGAAGCCTTTTGTTTCTTTTTCTACCAATGGGTGGAACGCGCTCTGTCAGTGCTAATAAAGAAGGACAAAAAGGGCGGCTCACGTAGGCAGCAGCGTCGAAGTCGTATTTTATGCCGGCCTCTTCCAGCTTGCGTTTGCGCTCCTTCTGGCGTTTCATCAAACGCTTCTCTGCTTTTTGGATGCTCTCCTCCGTTCGCGGCTGAGAATGTTATGAGAAAAAGTTAAGCTTGAGCTCCACCCGCAGGTGGCGAGAGCTCCCTACCTTATTATGCTGCACTCTGGCGACACGGTCCCGGGGAACAGCTTTCCACTTTCTGTTTGCTCCTACCCAAAGCTCGGGATGTACCTCGTCCTTGGGTATCACTTTACACTTGAGTATGTGGCCCATGAGTAAGTAGTTGTCCATAGTCTCTGCGACGATTTCTGCAACGGATGTAGATTCGAACTCAAGAAACGCATAATGTTTCGACTTTCCAGTCTGAGTGAAAGAAATAAAGTTGTCTCAGTAGGAACGAACGCTGAGTCAAGGGGCAGCTCTGTAAGTGGTATAAACCTTTTTATTCCGTGATACGCGCAGGCGCGATACCTCTCCAAATTGTGAGAAGTATGCTTTTAATTGGTCTTCGTAGAAGCCGTGGGGTAGTCGACTGATCGAGATGACCCCTCGATCTTGTTTCTGCAGTGGGTCAGACCATAAATTTAGAGCGATACCAGCAGGTGTACACACTGGTTGCCGTTTCGCTCTCTCGAGCTTTTTCTGAACAGTTGCATCATCCTTGGCAATTGTTGGGAGTTTACCGACGTCTATCCCATCCTCCACGATAACTTCATCGTCGGAAGAGTCGTCGTCGTCGGTCGAAAATCCATGTAGATAATCATCGCCTTCAGAACCAGATCCCTCGGCCTCTGAGGCCTCAGAACCGTCTCGCGGCTCTGGTTCTGGTTCTGCTGGCTTGGTCTTCGAAAGCGGTTGGGAATCACGCTTTACATTTTTTGCGGGTTTTGAGTCCTTGGAGGACTTTTTGGATATCGTCGTCGAGGGCATCGTCGTTCAGTACAAAGAACCTGGAGAAGATTCAAGGTCGAGGTCGAGGGATGAAATGAAATTGGCGAATATGCACACCAATCTAAACTTTTTGTGATCAGGTGTAAGTGTGTGCAGTGGAAGGCTTTGCACAACAAGCCACAACAACCGCTTCCCTCTTCAGAGTCCTCGCCATCATACTACGATGATCCCAAAGTTTGCAAACCCACATTCTTTGTCGCTGGGCACGGAAATAACCACACGAGAAGAGCACATCCAGCAGACACAGATCGCTTCTACATGCGCACAAGATGAGGAGACCAATTCACTCGAACGCACTTTAGATGATCTGCTCCGGGACACATGGTCAGACGCCCTTGCACAAGTGTCCAGTCCACCAAAGCGCAAAAAGCGGCGAAAGGCGAACGAAAACCATCAAGATGAGGAGGAGAAACTAAGTGGGTGACTTGCTCACATGTTAGATGTGATACTCAGTAATAAACCAGTGTTTCGTCTTGTTTCAAGCATGAAGCAGCCACAATACATATCTCTAGAGCCCGAGGCACCTCCACCCCCGATGTAAGCCTATCTCAATTGTTCGAGTACATATTTACAAACTTTGAGCTATTCCAAAGAACGAGAGAACCCGAGTGCGAGGATACCATAACTGAAGCGGAAGAGCGAATGAAACGCGCCCAGTCGGTTGCCGTTGAACTTGATTGCCAGTGGAACATCCCAGACTCGATATTGCGATCAAATCAGAAGGTTTTTCTGGGGCCACCTATTTCCCCTAACATCGTGATTAAATTTTCTTTCATTCCCTCAGTCTTTGGTGGTAGAGCCAAAGGTGCTGTTAGCCGGCACTCCTGTGCCCGAACCTTTACCTGCTTTTCTGGTAGTAGAGCAAGGTCGACCTGTGAAATCCATGATAGGCTATCTGCGGCGAATCAAGGTCGAGGATTTCCACCTTGATAGTCCCGCGGATGCTTCGCCACATGAACCCCGAGCGACATGCCCTGTCCTCCCGGTCCAATCAAACACCGACCGTACCAAATCACCACGCAGGAAGCATCGAAAGAATGCGAAGGAACGACCGCCTCCGGCTTACTGGAGACCGCCGCCGGGTGCGCGGGGAAAGTGTATGGGATACGCGTTGGGTTACCCAGGAAGCTGGGCTTCTCCCGCCGTTGACTCTAGCAGTCGGTGGTATGTTCGAGATACAATGACGAAGGCGGTCCACGCTTCCCCCGAGTTGGGATCAATGCTGTTGTAAATTGTAGTGTACCGACTCTGATGTTGTTGGCCGACAAGCGTATGCCTTCCCTTTCTGATTTAACCTCTGGGGCTACAAACTCCCCTCTGTTTGAATACGCATGGCGAGATCGAGATGTTCAGAGCTTAGCAAGATGAAATGGGAGATCATCGCCCTCGCCCTCACTGGCAGCACTGCTCCTCGAGTCTCGGCGCGCTATCTTTATTTACGTACACGCGCCGCCCCAAGGCGTCTATTCTCAACCGAAACCAAACCGAAATACAATCCCCAAGAGTTGTTGGTAATTTTGCTCCTACACATTGGGTACTAAGCTTCCTGAGTATAGTCGAAGCCATGTCATGGTTAGTACTCACATTCAGCTCTGCGCAGAATGACGTCTGAACGAAGTCTATCACAGGCTAAGCTACTTTTCGCAACTTGAAGATGTCCTTGCTTTTGAAAGCGCCACTGTGACGCGGTATTCGTTCGCCACGAGATTCCTGCCAGCCTGTTTGGGCTACTATGCCATGGCTGTTCTGGTGCAATTGCCCGGAACGCGTTTATATCGAGGCGCCCTGCTTCCGATGGTGCTTTGGATGGCACTTCGGGTCGGTATAACCATGGACTTCTCGTGGGGCTATCCGGGTCTTGCATATCTCAACCAAGGGCAAGCAGTAAGGACCCTCCGTTTATGATATTTCGTTCGAGGCTCACGACTTTCGTTTACAGCTAGGCATGTTTACCCTAGCAATGCGCAGCACTGCATGGACATTTGTTCAGGAACCTTACGCCCGTCAACTAAGTTCCAGCTCTGCGCAACCCGTGACGAATGGTGATCACGGCAACTCCACCCCAAAACCCAAGGCCGTTACCATCCCTTCCGCAATGTGGAATGCTTGGGATCTTATGATGAACATGCGAGGCATTGGTTGGAATTGGCCCCAAAGGTTGCACATCCCCAAACCTTACTTCCAAGTCCAGTCAAGATTGGTGTTTTTTGCACTGTCCCTGGCTCGCCTCGCACTGTTCGCGCTCGCATTCGACGCTGTGTCCGGATATGTACGCTCCTTTTCACCTGACGCAATTGGGTCACCAAACGGCGGGACAATCTTTGATCCATCATTGCCACCACTAGCGCGTTATATGAGGTCGTCGACTATCACCGTGCTCTCCGGGACCAGCGCATACCTCATCATCGAAGCAGTGTATCAGTTGCACGCAGTGGAGTTCATCATGCTGTTCCAACAATATCCATCACAGTGGCCCCCTCTTTTCGACTCCCCTTGGTTATCGACATCGCTCTCTGGCTTCTGGGGGCAACGGTGGCATCAACTCTTCCGCGAGTACTTTGTCGCGGTTGGTGGCAGGCCCTTGGAGGGCCGTTTTGGACGAGCTGGCATCGTCCTCGGCGCCTTCGTCGTTTCGGGGGCTTTACACGACCTTGGGATGCGTGGAATGGGTCGCGGCGCAGATACCCTTCCGGTAGTGGGATTCTTCGTGATGCATGGCCTTGGGGTTATGATGGAGTATACGTGGAAGAAGGCGACAGGAAAACGTGTTGGTGGGGTTCTTGGTTGGCTGTGGACGTTCTCTTGGTTTGTGATTTGGGGAAACTTCATCGTTGATGTTTGGGCGAGGAGAGGGTTGATTGGATCAGAGTTCGTTCCTGAACCTTACAGACCAACAACGTTACTACTAAATTTGTTGGGCCAACGGCAATGACATGTCACGATGGTTTATCGTCTGCACATTATTACCCCTATCTACTGACTATCGCATTTCCTTCGGTTTATGAAGTGAGCGCTGTGTGTCGAGTTACTGCCCCATTGACTGCATTGAGTGTTCTCAAACTGTCTCCGCAAATTCTACGAATTCTGATTCTGATGTGCAGACCTAATCTCCAAGTACTGCCACCATCTCTAGGCTATGTACATCCTTACGTATCCAAATGAAGATGCAATCTTTCCAATGGACGCCGACATCGAACTTGCACCTGAACCAACAGCCCTCGCGACAGCTTGCGACGAATGGTAGGGAAAATGGCATGGTACGTGCACAGTTGCTAGTGAGCGGCATTTTACCGCCGCTGGCCCGAGAACCAGTCTGAACCGTCGTTTTCTATCCACCAGGATCACGGACATAGACCCTTCCAGGAAGGTTCCACTTGACGCCTCAAGTGCTATGAACCTTCTTCTCCCTGCTCTCGCGACGTATTTCGTGAATGCGTTGCTCGCTATTTTGCCTGGTACTGTATTCTTCCGAAGCGCTCTTTTGCCTTTGACTTTGTGGTGCACTTTTCGGGCTGGCGCTTCGCTTGATGTATCAGGCGGTGACCCCGAGAAAGCACAAGCCAATCAGGCGTTCGGGGTAAGAGTGTTACCGCTGCGATGCCTCTTGGAGAGCTCTAAATCAACGTCCCAGCTGTTCATGTGGATAATCTCGATGCGAAGCGTCGGGTGGGTTCTCCTTGGTGGACACGTCAAACCAACACCAGGGACTCCGACGGACCAAAACTCTAAAAAATCATCGTGGAACGCGTTCCTGCTGAACGCATGCGATCTGGCTCTTGGTTTCCGTGAACTTAACTGGCAAGGCCCTCGAAAACCAGAGCGCCTTCTCCAAGCGCGTCCGGTCCAATCACGAACTCAGTTCTTGAAGGTGGCAGCTTTGTCTTTCATTCTGCATCTGGTCCTTTGCGACTTCCTTCAGTTTGGAGTGCAGTCGGTCGCACCGGATACTATTGGTGCGCCGATAGGAGGGTCTATCTTCGATCCCTTATTACCCCCTGTCAAACGGTACCTTCGTTCCACCGCTATATCACTGCTTTTTGGTACTTCGATCTACACCATCACCCATGCTTTCTACGATGCTACCAGTGTATTCGGCGTCGCGCTTCTTCGTCAAAGCCCCGACCAATGGCCTCCACTGTTTGACAGTCCCTGGCGATCGACTTCTTTGCGAGAGCTGTGGGGAGATAGGTGGCATCATTTGAATAGGAACTACATGATGACTACCGCCGTCAACCCCATGAAACGTGTGGTGGGGGGAAGTGGCGGTGTACTCGCTGCATTTACACTTTCAGGCCTCATGCACGACGTCGGATTACGGGCCGTCGGAAGGGGGTCAGATTTCTTCGCCGTGGTTGGATTCTTCTTCTTGATGGGAGCTGGTGTCATACTCGAATCGGTGTGGTCCAGGATGGCGAAGACGAAGGTCTCTGGCGTTTACGGATGGTTATGGACGTTTGGCTGGGTACTATTATGGGCTAATAATTTGGTGAATGCTTGGCTCGTCAGAGGAGGGGCGGCAGGTTCAGTTGTTCCAGGTCCCTTTCGCCCCTCGAAGCTTGTGGTGTCTTTCGCTTGCTACCTTTTTGGCACGTTTGTACAGTAGAGAGTCGCGGAGTACGTACGGAGAGGATGCGTCAGTAAGCCCGTAATGCGACACGAAATTTTCCAATGGCAACCTACAGATAGGCGAGTGTATTACCGTACTATATCTTGAACACAGATCATCAGCTACATCGTTCATCCTTTGTCTACACATGTGACACAAGAACATCACAAGCACGAGTCTAATAGCCACCACCCCAAGTCGGCGTAACATCTGGGTCAGCGTCGGCCTTGAAAGCAAAACGGTCTGCGACGTGTCAGAGATATTGAGTCAGGAGCTATATGTGAGACTCACATATTCTATGCTCAGCGGCATCGAAGGTGACGCCGAAGTAATTCTCAGCATGCTCAGCACTCCTAGGCCAACGGTACTTGGCGTATTCATCGTCGTCATCGTCCTCTTCACTTTCCCCATGTTCGCCAACTGCTTGTTGGGCCGAAGGGACAGCCTTGCTGCGCTTCGGTATATTAGCCCTACGATAATCCGCGGCATAGGTATCTCCCATGCGATCCATATATGTGCACTCGGTTGCCGCGTAGAGTGCGTTGCAGGTATCGTCCCATACCATGGCAGTCACCGCGTTGTTACCAGTCGCTAGTTCATATACCGGTACACGGGCTCGGACGTCCCACAGCTTAATATTTTGGGCTTTTTCAGAGCCGGTGAATATGGCTGGAAAAAGCATTAATGTCCATTGCGTGCCACAAGATGCGATACGACTTACTGGGAACTCCGTCAGGATGGACGAGCAGCGCAGACGAACATGGTTCCGATCTCGAGGACACATCGACAGTGAGAATGGGAAGCGACCGACGCGTGTCGAATAGCCGTACATAGCCATCGACGCAGCCGGTCAAGAACACGTTTGGGTCGCTAGCGCTTGTGGAGAACGCAGTCACCAGTCCACCATGACCAAGGTATTTCGTCTCGATCTTGCCAGTTTCCAAATCAAAGGCATAGCACGCTGTCGTCATGGAGTTATCACAGTCTCCTCCCGCGATCATGAGACCGGGCGACGAGGGGTGAGCGTGCCATTTGCCCACAGAAAAATCTTTGTCCTCGAGAGCGATTGATGTATGACATTTGTTGCCAGCGGACGGCTCGATGTAGCCTTCTTCATCGCGCCAAGTAGAGAACTCGACCCCCTCGCCGATTAATTTCTTGCTGACAGGGTCGTGCGTTTCCAGCTCGTTAATGTCCCACGTTACAACGATGCCTTTACCTGCACGGAGGATACGATTGCTCAAAAGTGCAATGGGCCCATTGGCTTCGGGGGACGAACAGTCCAACGTGTGAACAGGGGATTTGTCGTCCCAAGCGAAAGACTTGACTCTGCTTTCGTCTGCGGTAAAGACGAGCTTGCGCTCTTGGTGAACTACGCAGTGCCTGGCAATTCCGGAAAGTGGGAGCTGCATACTGTGTTCTTTGGGAAATACTGTATCCTCGGCGCCTCGATCCAGGAGGAAATAGGACAGCATGGGGTCGCGATTCTTCCATCCTCCGGCCGAAAGGAAGGCGAGGCATGATCCTCCAGGAGTAAGATGCAGGGCAATAGGCTGGCAGGTATTGACGTCCGTGGCTTCAAACCTTGCCTCGTACAAGAGTTTGGCGAGGGATGTCGACTCTGTTGGCGACAGCCCAGAGAATGTTTTAAATCGCGCTAAAGGAGATGATGCACAGTGGGGTTTCGTTGATGGGTCATACCCATCAGGGCATCTCGGGAGCTGACTATGAGCTGTTAGGAGTCAAAAACCACACGTTAGCTAAGTGGGGAACAATTGGTGAACACACTTACTCATAGGGCCGAGCATTTTCCAGAGTGTGGAGACTTGTGCCAAAAAGCCGTGCGCTACAATATCCTTCCGATCAGCTGGAGGAGACATCAGAGGTGATCGGAATGTCACCAACAGAATGTACCTCCCGGCTGTTTCTTTTCTTTGACAAGGTCAGAACGCTCTGGACATACATGTTGTTATTCTTTTCCAGCGATCAATAGTATGAAAGCGAACCTTCTTCTGCGCACTCGGACGGCTCAGAGTCGCTCAAGTCGTCGGACATCTCCTCGATTGGAGGCCCCCTGTGACCGTAAGACTCTACAAAAGAGCCCAGACCTTCTTCCTCATCGATGGTAAATCTCACCACCGCCTCGATAAATTCCTCGACTGCATCAACAACTACTCGGAGGTCGTGAGCTCCTTGCAGCTCGACCGCACGAACAAGGTCACAACTCTGCCTGAGAATGCGGTATAGATCTGGATGTCTTCCAGCTTTGGTTGGTCTGTCTTCCTTGGCCCGAAATATGGCGAAGTCTTTCTTGATCCTCTCGAGCTGCGATAGTAGCTTGTGAGTTTGGACCATGATGGTGGTGTCAGTAAAAAGTGGGATTTCGCGAACGAAGCAGCCTCATATTATAACGAGGCATTGCGCCCAGCCCAAAATCGGAGCGCCCTCGCGTTGGGCAATGGTCGTATTATTGAAGATTATTGACAAACCTCGGCTAGACTATATGACGTGATTCTCGCGGATCACCTGTTCGCGTTGACCCGATATATATCGAATCCTAGTATTAGCGGACTGCTGTTTTTCTTCTCTGTCGAAGGAGCCGTACTTCCATAATTTTCCTATGGCTGTGGATAGCTGTGGTTGTATTACAGGGCAAAGAGCGCCACCGGTAGCGCTGATGCCTTTGTCCGAAGGTATGACCTGGGTCGGTATCTCGGGACAGGGTCTCCCGAGTCTGAGCCGCCTTTGATGCTTTCATGACCATGGTGCTTGCCCAAGGTGGAGAACGGGAAAAAAAGGCAGCGTCCACACATGGAGTATCCATTCATCCAATAGTTAACGAAAGCAGCACTGATGACAATTGGCATGCCGAGTTCGTAATCATCATGCCGACCGTTTCAATAATCAAAAGTCCCAAAGCCGGGAAGAATGTCTGGGTTGGCATCCGCCTTGAAAGCAAAGCGATCTATACCACGCGTGTAAGAAACAGAAACGCTCTGACACAAGCCTCGGTAGATACTCACAAACTCTGTGCTGCGATGCATCAAAGGTATGGCCGAAGTAATCTTCGGCATGTTCTGCTTGCTTCGGCCAGCGACGCCCACCCCCATATTCAAAATCATCCTCATCCTCCTCTCCGTCATAACTGTCGTCCTCATCCACCCAGTCCGTGTCGTCGCCCGTGGGATCTTCCGCGGCGTCTCGGTTGACTCCGGATGGACCAGCTTCCCTGGTGGAAGACTTTAAGATAGTGGGCACCTTTTCTGTCTGCCATTTTGGTATTGTGGCCCGACGATAATCCTTGTTATACGATTCATGGGACATATAACTGGTAAGATACTCGCACTCCGTTGCTGCATAAAGTGCATTTCGAGTATCATCCCAGACCATGCTTATCACAGCATTATTGCCCGTCGCGAGCTCATACACGACCGCACGGGCTCGAACATCCCATAATTTGATATTTTGGGCTTTCTCGGAGCCAGTGAAGATCGCTAACAGCAAAAATCAGTGGACTTGGAAGAAACCTAAGGGAAATTCTTACTTGGAACACCGTCGGGATGAACGAAAAGCGCGGATGAACAAGGGTCATGTAATGACGATACATCAACCGTCAAAATAGGGAGCGGTTGACGCGTGTCATATAAGCGGACATAGCCGTCATCACAGCCAGTCAAGAATACATTCGGGTCGCCTGCACTGGTGGAAAATGTGCCAACGGGCCCTCCATGACCGATGTATTTGGTCGCGACATCACCGGTCTCCAAGTCGAGCGCATAGCACGCCGTCAGTACGGAGCTCTGACGATAGTAGTGATCCGCTCCGGCGAGCATGTTACCCGATGCAGAGGGATAAGGGTGCCATTCACCGATGGAGAAATTTTTCGTCTTGAGTTTAACCAAATTGTGGAATTTATTACCGGCGGAGGGCTCAATGTCGTCCGCGTCTTCGTCATCGGAGTCAATGGGAAACTCCCCGCCAAGTGACGCTTCACTTCCTGGCTCGTGTTGATCCAAATCGTCAATGTTCCACGCCAGTATGACATCTGTCCCAGAACGCAGAATACGGTCTCCCCGGAGTGCAATAGGACCTTTAGCCTCCGGAGACCACGTGTTCAACGTGTGTACTGGAAGCGGTTCCTTGAAAATCGTACCCGCTGCACTCCTGTCAGAGTAGTCGCCCCAGGCAAAGGACTTGATCCTTTCTTCGTCAGCGGTAAAGATAAGTTTGCGCTCTTCGTCAATCGCGCACCGAGTGGCAGCTTCGGTAAAAGGAAGCTGCAGACTCTGCTCCGTTGGGAAGCGAAAATTTCGCGATTGAGTATCTTGATCGAAGAGTATATATTCCAATCTTGGATCACGGTTCATGTACCCTCCCATGGACAGCAAGGCGAGGCACGATCCGCCAGGTGCCATGTGTAAGATGACTGGCAACGCGATAGGGTCATGGGTAGCTTCAAGTCTCGCTTCGTACAAGACGTTAGCGAGTGGGGTCGAAGCTGTGGGCGACAGTCCGGAAAAAGTCTGAAAACGAGCCAAGGGCGAAGATAGGTGGTGTGGTCTCGTCGAGGGATCATAAGGATCGGGTGTCCGCATGGGAATGCTTCCTTTGGGGATGGGTTGAGCGAAACCATACATGTTGGTGGGTTGCCTTGGGGCGTCTCACCTTGGGGACGCATTATCTGAACAAACTGGACGAGATACGATAGAAATCTATGAGCTACATAGATCATTATTTTGAGTGATCAGGTGTGCAACAAGTGGCAGAACAAGACCAACTATAAACTCCTTCGGGCAGCTTTTTTTCTCGAACAAGGTCAGAGTCTACAGGGGAAGATCAGCGATTATTCCCTGAGACTGCAGCAGATCCAAGCAGAGACCTTGTTTATCGGGTGTCTCCTCACCGTCATCTGATTCGAAGTTCCGAGGCATCGATTCCACGGGTGGCCACCTGTGAGCAAAAGACTCCAGATGTTCGACCAGACTCTCATGCCCGAATCTCCCGTCCGTGGCATACCGCACCACTTCGGCGACGAAGACCTCGACCTCGTCAATTATGGCCCTGAGGTCAGTGTCCTCGTGTTCCTCGGCAGATCGAATGAGATCGCAGCTCTGCCTGAGTACGCGGTACAAATCCACAAATCTTCCATTTTTCATTTGCTTCCTCTTCAAAGCATCAGATTGGGCACGAAAGACAGAAAAGTCTTTCTTGATCTTGTCAAGTTGCGACAGTGCTTGGTTCATGGTGATAGTGCCAGGTGAAGCTGCGAGTCGCGACTGTACGCATGAAGCACCGCCGTGACCATGAGACCTCCTTAACTGGAAGGCACTTCGGGATTGCCTTGGGATTGCCTCAGGATGCCTAAATTGGTGGTGCGAGTCCCTGGTATGTAAAATTGCATCCTCGCCTTGGTACTCAAAGCCAAATTTTGGAGGGAATGATAACCTGTAGTTTCAATGGTTTCAAGTACTGATAAAAATGAATACTGAATGATCCAGAAAGCTTGGGCGAAAGTCTCGAGTGCGCGGCAAGGTTCGGCAACTTTGAGCGGAGTATACTTTGATTACTGCTGTCCGCCTCTCCCAACGTCGTTGCCACCCCGCCACCCCGCCACCCCGCCACCCCGCCACCCCGCCCTCCCATCGATGATCTACCCTCCCACACCGTCATCCACATCGTCCGCTAGATCTTGCTGTTACTGACGACTACAAGAGTCAGCCGCCAGCCATCTCATGCGAGGTCGCGCTCATCGTTCCTTCCACTGCATGCTTCTATAGTCCTCGAAGATCGACGTTGACAGCAGTCACCATTCTGGGCATCAGCTAATATTTTCTGCGCGCCTCCCGCTCCCTACGCTCCTTACCCGAATTTCCCACCATGAGCTTGCCCGCCATGTATGCGTGGCTTGGGCTCACCCTTCATCACGCAACCCCTTGAATCTGCCCCTGGTTCCCGCTGCCCAGCCCTCCCGCCTATTTCGCCGTCACGAACCCGCACCTAACAGTTGGTGGTTACCAGCAGTCCATGCCCTTCCTTACGTGTTCACTACGAATTCATTAACATACATAATATATAGTCTATTTCCGTGCCTACCCCTGTCAACTGAGAAGAACGTGCTATCGTCACGTCGCTGAAGTTGTGCTGACACCCAGTGGTGTGCTCCGCATTCTTGATGTGGTGGCTGATACTGACCGTTTCACCACCCACAAATATATGCTGGTGGCTCTGCCGAGCACCCAAACGTTGCCTCAGACGTGGGGCCTGGACTTCGCCCCTAGACCAGCCGTTTTCTCAGAGATGAGTCTTCGAATATCTATACTACGTGTACACTGGCTTCTATCCACTGTCTCAGGGGCAACACCAGCCTGGCGTAGTCACATCAGTGGCACAGGGGGTGGCGGTAACCAACTGATCAGTCGACGGCGAAAACTTTGTATCGCTTCAGGAAGGTGAGCACTAGGAAGGAGCCGGAGGCGGAAGAAGCTAGACCTCGTTGTCATTGTGGAGTCGATCCAGCCAATTAATTACTTCATATTGCACGCACAAATGGCTCGAGCGTAGGTGAGGCATTTTTTGGATGTGACGCTGGACTGCCATTGGCATCAGGACGGGGACCACGGAGTTGCAATGATGACCCGTTGACAACGACGTAAACAGCAGCAAACGGGAGCTGAGGGGTATAAAGTCTGCCTTCGAGCACCACTGCGCAGCAGCAAAGCTCGAACAACCCATTCAACCACAACCCAACTAACAACATGCAATCTGTACGCACTTCCACCTCCACCTAGAGAACTGCACTAATCAGCGTCTTGATACCTTTTACTAGGTCACTGCTACCCCTGTCAACCAGGCTGCTTGCGGCATAAGCAGCTGCAACTGCGGCGAGGCGTAAGTCTGGAGATTCGATCGCTACTGACATGGTGCTCATCCATTGCTGTTTTAGTTGCCAGTGCAAGCCCGAGGAGTGCAAGTGCTAAATGCCTCCCTCCCGTTTGCAACCCCAAGCCTGAGAATCTTTGAATTGTACAATGGTGTATTTGAAAGGTGTTCAATGCAAGAATAGGATTTTTATGGTTGTATGTATCAGAAAACCCGATGACAATATGAGCGAGTGTTGGTATCTTAGCTGTGACGACCGAGTGTGGCAGGGTCTTTTGAAACACCTTTCGGTTGAACGTCAGTCTCTAATCATGTTGCTCCTTAAAGACCTCGGCACGGATACGGAGGGGGATTTCGAGAACTGAGGGATTCGAAGTTATTGAGACTGCCTTGTAATGATTACCGCTTCGTGTCCGTTCAACGAAACAGTCCACTCCGACGCGCAAGTGGCGCTCTCTTAGTACTCTCTGCCTAGTTCCGGGTACTCCCAACAACATTAGGAGGATCGTTTGCTTGCGTCCGGAGACTCAATCAAACTGTGTGGAATATTTACATGAGTGAATTATGATAATGGAATCAAACACGTCTAAGATAGACCACCCCATCCAGGCAAAACATCCGGCCTCACTTCATTTTTAAAAGTATATCGATCTAGAGCGAGGTCAGGATATTGGGGAGTAAAATAATAACATTGTTACGTACAAAGTCTGTGGCCTCCTGCATCGAAGGTGTGCCCGAAGTAATTTTCGCTGTGCTCCGCCCTCTTCGGCCAACGGCGTCCACAGCCATCATAGTCATCTTCAGCCTCCGCTGCCAATGCGGAGTCGAACGCTGGTTTCCAACTTCCTTTGTCCTCGTCGTCGTCGTCGTCGTCGTCGTCGTCTACGTCTTCCCAGTCATCTTCATCGTCCATGTCAACATCTTCCTCAACGATAGCTCCTGTGTCCTCTGTCGATGTGGGCGCCGCGCCGTCAGGCGTAGCTTGTGGTATCTTGGCCCTGCGATAACTATGAGAATATCCCATGCGGTTCACGTACATGCACGCCGTCGTGGCGTAAAGGGCGTTGTGGGTGCTGTCCCAGGTCATGGCTATAACGGCGTTGTTTCCGGTGGCTATCTCGTATACGACTGCGCGGGCTCGCAGGTCCCACAATTTGATTTCTTCACCCCTGTTTGCCCCAGTGATGATCGCTAGAGGAGGGTGTTATCAGTAGTCACGGTGGTTTTGTGGGATTGGGCACTTACTCGGGATACCGTCAGGGTGGATATACAAGGCGGTAGAGACGGTACCGCTTCGATATGTGGACTCGTTGATAGTCAAGATAGGAAGCGGTCGCCGTGTATCGAAGAGTCGGATGCATCCGTCCTCACAGCAGGTCATGAACGTATTCGGCTCAGCTGCACTCATTGAGAAGCTGTTAACCTCCGCTCCATGCCCAATGTACTTGGCCGCTACGACGCCACTTTCCAGGTCAAGAGCATGGCAGAGACCCGTTGCGTAGTCCTGATCGTAGCCTCGTTTGACACCCGCGAGCATGACGCCAGCCTCCGATGGATGTAAGTGCCAAGTTCCGACGGGGAAATCTTTATTTTCGAGAGCGATAGAGGTGTGGCAGGCGTTGCCTGCAGATGGCTCGATTACGCTGCCAAGCTGTCTCCAGGAACTATTAACATCAATCCTTCCACCAATGATTTCCCTGCTCCCGGGAACATGCTGGTCCAACTCGTCAACGTTCCACACACCGATGATGCCTTCTCCAGCACGCAGAAGGCGACCCTTTGTCAGTGCTATCGGCCCAGAAGCTTTGATAGGCTCAGCCGTAGAGTTCAAGGTATGAACAGGAAGCGGATGTTTGAAAACTGTGCCAGCATCGCTTCGGTCTGAATAGTCGCCCCATGCAAACGATTTGATCCGCATGCCATCGGCAGCGAAGATAAGTTTGCGCTCTTCATCGATTGCACAATGAAGGGCGATCCCAGTGAGCGGAAGGACCAGACCACGTCGCTTTGGAAACCCGTCGTTGTCTGTCTGATCTAGAAGGTAGTAGGACAGTTTGGGGTCTCAGTTGTCGTATCCCTCCTTTGACAGATGGGCAATACAAGAGCCACCAGGGTTGAGCTGAAGGGTGATAGGTGAGCTAGTAGCGTGTTCGGTCACTTCGCATCGCGCCTGGTACAGAAGTTGGGCAGACGGTGTTTCGCCCGTGGCCGTCAGATTGGGTACCTGCCTGAACCGCGCGAGAGGAGACGACTCAGGGTGGGGCTTCTGGGAGGGATCATATGGGTCAGGTAGCCTTGGATATGGAACGTTTGCTAATGTGACCGCATTACTAAATCATCTAGTCAAACCTGCCAAGCAGTCGAAGAGTACCCACCCCTTGGTTTGAACATTTTATACAGTGGCCTCACTTCCGCCAAAAAGCCATGAGCTGGACGGACGCGTGAGTTAGCCCGCCACTGGTAGGAGCCATGAATTATCACGAACAGTGCACTCCCTTTGGCCACTTAGGCCTGCGCCGATCTCTGACGAGATCAGTTTCTAGAGAAAATCAGTACACAGGATTAAATCTGTAACGGAGCGCGAACTTTCAACGTCCTCGTCAAGATCCCCTTCATCATCTGAATCAAGACCGTCTCGCTGTTGCCTAGAGCTGATATCAGGACCTTTATGCGCAAAAGAGTCTAATTCGCCCAAGCAGAGCCCTGTGTATGGGTCCGAGTGAGTCCCAAACAGCATGACTTCCT
>KN839840.1:271348-318426 GCA_000827185.1 Hydnomerulius pinastri MD-312
GAGACAGATGTCGAGGTCTCGAGGCAGGTTACTTCGCAGCGGGCGTCGTACAAGAGTTTGGCGGTCGGGGTCGAGTCCGAAGGCGAAAGCCCTGAAATTTTGTTGAAGCGCGCAAGTGGAGAAGACGAGGGGTGTGGTTTATGAGAGGAATCGTATGCGTCTGGTGGTCTGGGTAACGGTCCGTTGGCTGAAGTCCGATTCAAGTTGTAAGTCAGTGACATGTACAAGTCAAGCCTCTGTAGCTACATACATCCGCTTGAACGTTTGAACTCTTCGAAAACTCGAAGGACTTGGGCCAGAAGGTTGTGAGCTGATAGATCGCATGCATCAGCCGGGTAAAACGTCATGATCAGATTTCACCAACACATCACTCCTTGGGGTATCCTCTCCGGGATGAGATTGGTTTCTGGAGCGAGTTAACAGACACTGATCGAGGATGGGCTCATGCGCTGACCTTGCTCGTCGCCACTTTCATAGTCAGGAGGTGTCCCCCCCGTCGACGTACTTCGCAGTCCAAAATGAGCGAACGACGCCAAGGACTCGCAGAGCCTATTGTCCGGATCAGTGGCATAATCAACAATCTCCCCGACGAATTCGGCAACAGCATCAATACGAGCAGAAGGAATAATAGTTTCTTTTCCCTCCACCTCCCCACAGCGAAGGAGGTCACAGCTCTGTGAAAGTATACGGTACAACTCTGAAAAGTCTCCAGAACATTTGTATTTTTCATCTTCAGCTCGGAAGACTTCAAAAGCTTCCTTGAGCCTGACGAGCTCTTGCGGTTCCTCGGAGGATGTTGTGTCACCCATGATAATTGCCTTCGTTACCTTCCTTCGTGTATCAGCGATGTTAGTAAATCGGAAAAGTATGAGTTTCTTACGATGCGAAAACTGGGGGGGATGTGATGGGTCCGACGATTTTCTCTCTGCGTTTGAAGGAATGCGTTAATGGCAGGCTTAGACACGTGGTCGAGCGAGCTTCGAAGCAAAGGGCAAAATCGCGAGGGGCAAAGTGGCGTGCCGGATTTGAACCAATGTGAGGTGTCTCTTCAGCGTCTGAGGGCACCTCGGACAATGATTCGCGTGGTCTGCACCACATGCAAACTCGTACGTCTACTCGCAGTTACAGTCGACAGAGAGATGTGAAGGATGCCATGCTTATCCAGGACGGATGAGCACCGAAGGATATGGTCATGCTATGCATATCTTGCGTATTTCAGTGGCTGAAACTCTGTTAGTATCACGAAATGTCTTTCAAAGTGTCGTGGTTCAGATATTCCTGCAGGCCCTGAATAATGCAACCAGAGCACTGCACAATGCACTCAAGTAAAATTAAACTCGAGCGACTGCTCCGCGTCTTCCAGCTTCGATTGCCTAAACAGGACACCTCATTATCGCCCAACAGAAGAAAAGAGTCTCGGACTTCCCTTGCAAGAAGCCCCTCATACCAAGCCAACAACAACAACGACCTCATGGGGTGTCTACCAGCTTTCCAGACCTGCGAAATGTGACACAGTCAGGTGTTTTAAATGAACAGTATTTTTACCAACGACACAAGAAAGCGAAGCGTCAATGTGACCAAGATATTCCGACAAGTCCCCATCGATATCGGGCTCCGGGACGTCTCTTTATACCCAGCTACAGACCTGATAATAAGCGAAAGACTCCTCCTGTGCGCGGTGTGTGATCTCGAAGCCAACCCGGTGCCCCCTGTCCCGCCCCACCACGAATACGATGAAGATAGCAGTAACAGGCTGCAACGGCCGTGTAGGCCAACGGGTCGTCTTGAGCGCCCTCAGGACGGGAGACCACTCTGTCGTTGGGATCGACACCGTCGCGAACCCCGATACCGAGTTCGCTTCTGACCCTAACTTCACGTTCGTGCACGCGGATCTGAAGGAGTTTGAGGAGGCACTGAGGGCGTTCGATGGGTGCGATGCGATCGTGCAGCTCGCTTCTGTTTCGCATCCCGTAGATTGGAAGGTAAACACACATAATAGGTGAGATTGATCTCTTGCACTTGGGAGGTATTTGTGGAGATCAAGGAGATAAACGAATGTTTATCATGCGATGTGGAACAGCAACGTTGTCATCACCTGGAACGTCCTGCGCGCAGCTGCAGAAGTAAGTCCCTATTCCCCTCCTCCGTGCGAGGTGTTTCCAACCCCCAAACCGCAAAATCCACAGCTTGGGATAACACGCATCGCACAAGCCTCGTCTGTAAACGTCCTTCGTGGGGTTTTCAGCACGGAACCCCACTTTGAGTATTTCCCAATCGACGAAGACCACCCCACACTCCCCGACGAACCATACGGGCTTTCTAAACTGTGAGTTTCACCCCCTCCCTCTTCGCCCATCGATATCTCCCAAACGCGCGCTGACTACGATACCGCCCGCTCGATGACAGAATCGCGGAGATGCAAGCCGACACGATCGTGCGCCGATACCCCAACACCCGAATCGCAAGCATCCGTCTCCACTGGTCCGTGCCCACCCGCCGGCGCGCCTACAGACAAAACATGGAGCGCGCGAGAGGCGACTTGTGGTCGTACGTCCAGGAGGACTCCGCGGGGGAGGCGTTCGTACGCGCTGTCACCGTGGATGGGGAAGCGAATGGGTGGGAAAGGGGACATGAGAAGTTTTTTGTGGTGGCGCCGCAGTTGGCGGCGGATGAGGATTGGTTGGAGTTGAAGGAGAAGTATTTTCCTGGGGTGAGCATTAGGGAGGGGTGGGTTGAGAATGGGGCGAAGGGATTCTTTGATTGCAGTAAAGCAGAACGGGTGCTTGGTTGGGTACATAAAGATTATGCATAGCTGTTGCTTTGTGCTAATTCGGTGTTGTGCGGGGGTAAAGCAAGAATGAGGCTGGCCGTAGGTATCTAGGCTGGGTGAAGGAACGTTTGTAGCTTATACGAGGGTCAGTCCCGTACACCGTCTACTGAGGGTAGTAGAACTCACATATTCATCGTAATGATGCAACACCTCCCGAAGTTGTTTCCTCGATATTTCAGCCCGAAAGAGAATCTCGTCGTCCGTCCGCTTCCCATCAAAGTACTGGTTGATCCTACTCCACGTCAAAATACCATTCCGAAAAGACCGACACAAATAAAAACTCACAGCTCGAACCTCCTTGCGATATACTCGTCTTTGCCCTCCGACATCGCCGCAAGCCACTTCCTCTCCAACGGCGACGCAGTCCCCGGATCACTAATCATCGACGGCCAAAGCGTATCCTCAGCAGTTCCCCACCCCACATGTTC
Source organism: Hydnomerulius pinastri MD-312 (assembly GCA_000827185.1). Classification (NCBI taxonomy): domain Eukaryota; kingdom Fungi; phylum Basidiomycota; class Agaricomycetes; order Boletales; genus Leucogyrophana; species Leucogyrophana pinastri. Next base: position 274,607 of record KN839840.1, read on the forward strand.
CTCGTCCGACTCTTCCGTGAATACCTCTTCTTCGTCGTCGTCCTCCACATCCTCCTCCTCCACACCCCCGCCAAAGTAAGATCCCGACACCTCGCTCCCGTCTCCAAAATCCGAGTCGGCCGAGGGTATACGTCGCGAATGCCGCCGCGCGCTTTTCGGCGACAAAGAGAGCCACGGAACCACCGACGACCCCGCTCCCCCCGATCTCTTCCCCCCGACCTCCTCCGCCGCGTTCCCCAGCTCACGCACCCCAAGGCCCCTCTGGCTGCTCCGCCTCCGGCCCCTCGCGACCCTGTCGGCCCACCGCTCGTGCGCGCTCCGCACTCGCGTCTTTAGCTCGGAGGTGGCGACGATGCGCACGTGCAGGTGCAGCGTGTAGAGGAGGTCGCGTTTGAGCATCCAGAGGACGACGTCGTGGTAGAGGGGTATCAGGTCTTTGGAGCGGACGAGGAGAGCGAAGAAGTGCGAGGGGGTGAGCGAGGGGGAGGTGGATGTTGTGGAGAGCGTGGAGAGGAGGGCGGGGAGGGGAGGGATTTGGGGTTGAGGGAAGTCGAGTTTGAAGTCCCGGGATAGGGTCGATAGGCTGGGGGTGTGAGGTAAGTGGGTTAGTGAGGGGTCTTTTGGGAATGTGAAGGGGACGTACGGAGTGTCAAATTTGGGAGGAAGGGTGAATATGGTTTTGAGTCCGCTGTGCACGACGTCGACGAGCTTGGCGCGTCTGTGGTGGACTAGCCAGCGAACGGTGGGGAATATTTCCGTTTCAAGATCCCAGTCCAACAGACTCGCCATATCTGCGAGCCTGTGGTACCCATTCACTCAAATCAGCGGCACCCCAAAGTATACAGAGGTGTAAAACGCACGAGAGTGTAACAGAGGCAGTTTCCAAGAACTTGATCAGCCGATTCGCGTGATCCCTATCATCAGGCCTCACATGCGGACCTCTGAGATTCATATATGGATCCAAAGTCTGCTCAGCATCCAGCAACAACAAACTCTTCCATGGCACCAGCGCCGGAAGCCTCCACCCGAAACTCAAATCCCTTCCCCACACCCTCGCCTCGTCCTCGTCCTCCTGATGATCGATGAAATCGAGCTCGTATTCTTCTGAGCTGTGGAGGAGGTGGTCGAGGTAGGGTGGTAGCTGGAGTTCGAGGGGGAGGTCATTTATGGTTATGTAGGCCATTGTGGAGGATTTTATGGCTTCGTAAAGGGATTTCATTGCTGGGGCTATGGAGGAGACGCGGAGGGCGTGGGACGTGTATTCTGAGAAGAGCTCCCCTAGTCGAGATGTTAGTCTCATTTCGGGATAAAACGTTGCGTGGTGCTGTACCTTTCGCGATGTACTCCGCCTCTAAAGAACCGAGCGCATCGCACTCAGCCTCGACGAAATTAGAGAGGACTTGCTCCTGGAATAACACCGCGGTGACTGTGAACGCTATCTGCTCGTAGATCGCATCAAAGTATCTCGCGACATTCCCAGAAGCGGACGAGGAAGGATCAGGCAAGTCCAATACGAGTACGAAATGGAACATGTGTAACCACGAACTCCGATTCTGAGATGGAGGACGCAGGTCCATGTTGACGGATCTCTCAGATTTGTTGTCGTCTTCACGATTCCGGGAGCCTCGACCGCGAGAGCTGGATTTAGACTTTTCGGGTTTGAAGCGCCATTTGCCGTCGTCTTCGGCGCAGACTGGGTGGCCTATGAATGCTAGATCGTCGATGACGAGCTCGAACTTCTGGTGGCAGAGGGATCGCCGCGGACATAGCATACCAGCGAGGAATTGAGTAGAGTACTCGAAGATACTATGATATTCATCTGTAAACGGATCTTCTTCGTATTCGTCTTCGAAAGAAAGGTCTTTAGAGGGGGAGTTGCGTCCTGAGGAAGGAAGGGGTGCGTTTCGGGAGAAAGACTTTGATCTGTCACGTATGACGGAGGGCCTTCGCCACTCGTAGTCGTCTGGGTCTTGTGGAAGGGCACGTTTAGGGTCGTCTTCTTTTACTTGGGAGGATTGGGTAGGGTTGGTGGGGGTGTCGTTTTGATGGGCTGCTCGCCATGGGTTATCGAGTTCGAGGCCGTCTGCGAGAGGACGGGGACGAGCGAGTCGAGAGGATGATACCGGGGAGGGGGGCCATCTGAAAACGAGGTTGGGGCCTTTGGCGGAAGAGTTTACGAGGAGGATTGCTAAGAGGGTTTCTGCCATGTAGATCTAAGAGTAGGCAGCAGTTGCGGGCATTAATGTTGGGGAGTTGGCGTGTATCTCCGAAAGGAAATGCCAAGATGACACTGAGCGTCTCTTGAGCTTCTTGCATTCTCGACGTTGTCATTGTCAACAACCTTGACCATACTTTGATTGCCAGGTGCTATAGCTCAATGGTCAAAGCAGTTGCTCTCTCAGATGTGGCGGGATTGAAGACAGGTGTCTCGTTGGATGTCACTTGCTCCCATCCCCGGCCCGAGTGTAATTCTACCAGAGCTGCCTTCTGTCTCCACCCGTGGTCTTGGCTGGGCGGAAGTATGAATGACCCGTGAGTTCAATCACCCCCATGTCCCTTGCAGCTGCTCATCCTGTACCTTGAAGCACAGTCCAGAATATTGTTAGGAAACTACAAGACAATGACTTTTATGTGGTCTACTACAACTCTCGCGGTGTAGGCAAATCCACTGGCTGGCCTTCACTCAACGGCAAGGCAGAAGGAAACGATCTCAAAGCCCTCGTCGACCAATTCTTGCAAGGAAAGCCGCAGATAAACTCTGTCACTTTCATCGTGCGTCTATATTCCCTATTCTTGTACTCTCCTCACCTTGACGCGTCCTTTGCGAACTTTAATAGGGGTACTCCCATGGCTCGCTCATAGCGACGCTACACCCTGTACTGCCGTCACATATCAAGACATCCTACATTCTGCTGTCGTACCCTCTTAGCCCAAGAGGACTACTCACCATGTTTAACACCAAGACGTACTCTTCAGCCCTTACTTCGCTCCTTTGCGACCCTGGCGTAAACATGCTTGTCATTTATGGAGAACAAGATGACTTTACGAGCAAGTCCAAGTACGATGCCTGGGCAGAATCACTACGGCAAACAGAGGGCGCGAAGGCCCAGCTGGAGATTGTATCTGTCCCGAAAGCAGATCACTTTTGGCACTCTGGGCCGTCTAAAACTACATTGATGCGAACGCTAGAGACTTGGCTTCTGAAGGTCACTACAGACTAAGCGTGTATTTGACTACGAGTCGCTACTCTTATTACTGATCGGTAATTAACTGTACAATTTATAATTATGTTCCCAGCTCACTGCCAGGGTCGGTTGCCCCGAGCTGAGTGCTGGTTGGGTGCGAAGAGCGTCTAATCGATTTGCTACCAAAAGTGGATAGGGTGTACGGTAGTCCAGCAAGCTTGAAAGCAACCATCACCTTGTCCACAACTCATTTCTCAGCAGCGCGTCCGAAATAACATAAGTTTGTACATCTTTCCTTTCCTTCTCTTCTCTTCGTTTCTTTTTGACCTCCAGGAGAGCGCGCCATGTCAGTCATTTCCTGTATCACAATCGAAGCATTGTACTGATCCACAACTAACCCTTCCTGATGATCATCAAAAACACAGGCCTCTACCAGACGAGAGACCACGTCAAAGCGTCGCCAACCTCATCGGCCGCTTTGAGCAGCAGGGCAAACGACAAACCAACGCGTCGTCGTCCGCTGCTGCCAGTCCATCTGCCACCGTGGTCCCACGCAGTTCAAGCGTCTCGTCACAAATAGCCGGTGATTCCGCGAAGGAAGAAGCTAAAGAGAAGAGAGAATGGCCTCCCAAATCAAATCCCGTGGCATCCGCCGCCGCAGCTCACGGTGCTGATATTAAAGCATCGCCTGAACTCACGCCTTCGACTTCTGCATCTTCTTCGTCTAGTACGCACAAGGACCCTCCTTTGAGCCCTCAGCCCAGCCCCGCTGAGCCACCAGCTGCAGCAGACATGGAACCAACCCCAACCCCGACTCCTGCATCCCCAGAATCAGCAAAGTCACCACCACCAAAGAGCAAAATGAGCACCCCCGGAAAATCAACACCCACACCCGGAACTCGACGAGCACCCATAATGTCCCCCACAAAGTCCCGCCCCTCCACCGCCAAAACCTCCCTTGCGCACACCAAATCCCCACCGCCGACGAGGGCGTCCTTGCCCCCGTCTGCAGCCCAGCCTCTGAGGCCCCAACACACGGGCCAGTCCGTCGTCTCGAACCCTTCTTCCACACGCACGTCGACGGGGCGCACGGCGGCTCCTAAGACGGCGCCGTCCACCCCTTCCCGCCCCAAGACCCCCGCGACGCACGCCTCGCGGCCCAAGACGCCCTCCACGGGGTTGTTCGCGCCCACGGCCGCCTCGCTTGCGCGCTCGCGGAACGCAGCCCCGCCTGCGCCGCCGCCGGTGAAGAAGGCGACGCTGAGCAGCAGTGCGGCGGAGAGGCTTAGTAAGCCTACGGCTGCGAGTATGTCGAAGGCGCGCGTGCCGGTGCCGGGTGGGGTGGTGATGAGTCCGGGGAGGGTGGGGAAGAGTGTGTCATCGGGGGGTGCGGGTGGACATAGTGCGCCGAGGGGACCGTCGAAGTTGAGGGCTGGGGCTGCCCCTGCGAGGGCGAAGGAGGGGAAAGGGAAGGATGGGGATGGGGCTATTGTGGCTGCTACTGATGCCTCGGAACCTTCTCACGAGCCAGAGCACCTCGCAGAAGATGCTCACGCTCATGCAGAGACCGGTCACGAGCCAGAGCTAGAAGAAACGGTTGTTGTCGTCGAGGACGGTATCGTGGTCGAAGATGCAGAGGCGCATGCTGGTCACTCGGAGGTGCTGAGCGATGTGGCGCATGAGGAGTCTGTCGCGGCTTCGGAGCTTGTGGAGCATGAGCATCGGGACGAAGAGGTGGCTCCTGGGTGCGAGGTCCTTCCCGAATCCGAACATTCTGAGCAACAGCTCCTGGACCTACAGGCGGCAGCCGAGCAGCGAGCTCGTGTTGAGGAAATGGAGCAGGCTCTTGTCCAGGAGGCGCCGGTGGCAGAAGCCGCGCATGCAGACGTTCGTGTGGAAGTCCACCAGGAGGAAGAACCTGTCCCCGAGACTACTGAGTCACGTGTCGATGAAGTACCTACCACCACCAACGGCGACGAACACAAAGCCGAGGAGCTCCTTGCCACTCCTTCCGCCCCCGCCCCCGCCACCGGGAACGACATCGAAGACATCGTGAACCTCCTTGAGGGCACGTCCCTCTCGAAGCCTCGCCCCCAGAGCATCGTCACTATTCCAGACGAAGACGGGGAGATCCTGGACGAGTACTGAGATCCTGGACTGGCGTGACGCGGAAATTCTCGTTCGGTTCGACCTTTCGTCAAACACTTGTAAATGATCCCAGGGATACACATAAAGTTGTCTGTCCATGTGCATATTGTTTGATGGTGCGTGCGTTGTCGCTGTGATCTGCTTAGGGTGTGATTACTGATGGACGGGGCTTGGATAGGATGTGGCTATCTTCCATCGTGCAGTCCTTCACAGCTACGTTCGTTTAGTTCCGCGATGGTGTTTCGCTGCGGCTTTTTTTTCTTTTTCTGCTTCTTCATTTCTGGTTTTTTTTTCTCATTTACCTACTATGTTATTTGCTTTGACGCTTTTCTTACTCACGAGTTTTCGCTCTTGGAGTTTCTTTTTTTGAATTTACCACCCCACCCCACAAGCTTGGGCCTGGAGCAATCATCACGCAGAATTTTCTTAACAATCTCCCCTTTTCGCTACCTCACCCAAGATCCCAAAGGATCAGGACCTCACAACCTCACAGTCAGTTAGTTTACATTTGACCATGGAGTTCTGGATGAAAAAGTTACAGTATACCCTAACTCTTCGCATATAAAAAATTGCAATCTGATATTGAATCAAGGACAAGGAGAGCTAGAACAAAGCTAGAACGTAGGAGCTGGCATGTAGTCCGGATGGTATATATACATTAGAAGAACAGACGGGGATATGGGAGGTGATAATGTTTACAACGACGTCGAGCAGAGCATTTAGGACTGGGATGGAATAATTGGAACAAAAGGTGAAGACGAACGGTGCGACGTTGCGCGAAGGCACTGTTTAGTGATGGTGTACAAGGTCTCATCTCCTTGCTCGCTTCATCATCTTATTGAGTTGAACCCGCTCGAGCTTGCGCCGTGCATGCAAGGGAGCAACGCCCTCTTCTTGGAGTCTCTGTACTGGTGGTCAGTAACTGTGGGCAATATTGCGGTGCAACGTACCCGGAGCTTGAAAGTACACATCTTGAACCCTTTCTTTCCGGGCTGCATGGTCGCCTGACGAATGGGTCAGATAAGGGAGCACTTCGAGCATGCGTTGGAGGTACCTCGTATACGATGTAGAGCCCGTCATACCTGTATCCTGACCTGGGAGCGTAGTGGCTGTTAGTGTTCTTCCCGCGAACTACTCTGACCGGACGTCTGGTTTGTGACGAGATCTGAGGGGAGGAGGTTAGACGAACGGACATCGCGGACATCATGGTGTGGGCGTACCAGAAGTGCCTGATTGGGGGGCTCGTCGAAAGATTGATCGGCAGTTTGGGTCTGGGTGAGTGTTATATGGAAGATATGCAGTATAGTAGCGAAGGAAACATACCCCGTCCTCATCCTGTCCTCCTGTGGTAGTTGTCAGTGGCTATCTACGCCGTTATTGTACTGGAGAGCGCACCTGAGCCGACATATATGCTGCAGGGGCCCAGTCAGTACCAGCACGCGAACACAAGTTTTCGAGAACGTACATCTCCTCTCCGCGATCCACGTTGTCCTCATAACCCCCGGAAAGACAGATAGAGAAGGCGCCGCCGTTCTCAGATGCATCTCCGTGAATGCCTGCCTGGCGCAGGACATGAACACCGGCATTGGCCAGATCATCCCTGTAACGAGATGTTGTTTGCAATGATTAGTTGGTGGTGACCAGGCGGGATCCTGCTTACTTGGACTTGAATGTGCTGCCCACTGAATAACCTGGTATGTGTCCGTATACCCTTCCCCTGTGTACAAAGATCAGGTGTTACGCCTTGGAAGGTCCCGAACCAGGAAGTAGCGTACTTGCTCGCCATGATGTTGTCTGATTATTTAGTCTGCGCGGTTCAGCTCAAGTTGTTGGGATGGAGACGCTTGGAGATACTTGAAAGCCGCGTGGCTCTAAAAGTCGCGGTGATGAATGATCGGAAGTCAGAATTTGGACAAAGTCTCGGCTGTCCTGTGGCTAGGTTCCTTGCTGTAGTAGTGTATAGCGCTGACAGGGGGGAATTCGGACCAGAAAGACGCCAAGTACGAGCGCACGATCAAAGTCCTTGACGAGGAGTCTTCAATCACTCTAAGAGACCCAGCTCGAGTTGATGTTCGCCCTCTTACTTGTTGCTAAATTGCTCTTGATCTTGGGGAATGTATCGGACACCAAGCCACTAGCAGACTGGCACCCACTAACACTAGGATGCTTGTGGATCAAGTTCAAGGTGCGTGATCACCGTTGGGGCTGACGATCCGCCTTATATACGATCACCGGGACCGCAGATCCCAGGCTCATATATCCGATGACTCAGACAATAAACAGTGGCTATTTATGGAAATCGAGCTCATTGTTGTCAGGTCAAGAATTCCATGAAGCAGGAGATACTGATCGTGATATTACTCCTTGTCCGCAAAACCGCATCTCTTTCTCGCCAAATGCATTCGCCCCTTTGGTTTCAACAAAACCAAGCCCCTGGAATACCTTAATACTAGGTAAATTCTCCTGTGATATTCGCACCACTAGGCTTTCGGGTCGTATGGGAAGCGGTGACGGAGGTGAAGGTACCGTCTGTGATAAAGGTGGGCACGAGAAAGATAATGGCGAGTTCGTTGCGTATGTCAGCATGAGCCTGAGGGCTTCGATAGCAAATCCCTTGCGCTGATACGACTGTTCTGCGATGGGGACGCTCGTGTACATTTGAAGATCGAGGGAGGAACTATGCAGACGCACCTGCAATCATTACCCCGACTTCTGCCTCGAAATCTTCGTCCCCAGGAAGGCCTTTCAGGAAAAGGTTCACGTCGCCGACCATGGGGAGGGACGATATGTCGCCTTTGCCGTTTGCAAGGATAATAAATGTCAGTTCTGCGGGAGACAGTGAGTCGAGTCAGGATGTAGCCCTTTCAAAACATTAGTCTCTTACTGTCTTCATCTTCTCGCCATCCCTCTATCCAAGACCTGCAGATCATTCACTGCGTTCGGAACAGTAGCACCCTGGAATCGACGTACTTTCCATATCACGCACTTCGTCGAGTGTAAGAGGATCTGTGCCTGTATCCTTGAGGAGTTTTGGATCACACATCCACTGGTGATATTTCTGATCGAAAAATCGGGTTCTCAGCGGTTACTATCTGAGGCGTAACGTAAGACTTACCTCGACGTGTTCTGGTCTCGATGGAACGAGGACCACCTTTTGCCCCCTGAGGACGGTGTCTATCTTCATCCTAGACTACCTGTGTGTGATAGTTGATAACATGCACCTACTAGTAAGTACTAGTGGTGGTGTGTCGAAGTCCCTCAACCACGAAACCCTTTTCGGGACACCTTCCTTACTCGGGAACCGCCGACTGGCGTCGGCAGATACCTTGCTTGTTCTGAGTGGGATTGTCATACGGAATGGAGAATAGTGCACGGTAAAGAAGGGGTGGGTAAATTTACACTGGTAAATTTACCCCTGTAATTTACAGTTAATTAGCCGTGAATTTGGCTGACCCTCGTATGGGGGTGTAAATTAGGGTGAATTAGACAGGTCACCCTACCGACCTATGTGACTGCTTATTTGGGGTTTGGGGCGTGCGAGGCTAGCCTAAGTGTTCGGAGTTAGGACTTGCCCATCGGAAAAGCCATAATTCAACAAACAGTACTCCAGTATTGTGCCAGGAAATGGACACAGAGACAAAAGTCAAACTACACAAGTTAAAGGCCTATCTCGACCAACTTCCAGACTCCTTCCCATTCAAGAATGAAGCTGAATCAGACTACGGCTTTGATTTTTTCGGAACTAACCAACCGGATGAAGAAGATATTGGGGTCGAGGGTGCCGTCAACCGCCAACTCGAAATTCGGCTCGGCCATCAAAATAATGGTCCAGTGAGGCTAATTGAATGGAAAGGGGCCCTGGGATTACAACTGTTGTTTCAGTCCTGGATACTTGCCTCACCGAGCTTCCCGCGTCCGTTATCTTGAAGAAATGGGTTGATGACCTCAGTGACATGGAGGCCACCATCTCGAGCTCCAAGAGGAAAGCTTCCGAACTGGGTGAAGGCCCTCCCGTCCCTGGTCCCGCACGTCCACAACTGGCATGACCCTTCGACCCTCCCGCTGATGAGGACTCCGAATCTGATACCGAGCTCGGCACCATGATTGATGGGGCAGAACGGGGGACAGAGCACTCACCAATTGACGACGGGGCGCGCTGGCTCGATAGGAAGCGAAAGTTACGAGGGGCCGCCGGCAGTGTTCGCTGAGCGCAAAAAATTCATGCTTGGTGGTCGATCCAGTATCAACCTTTCTTTGCCATTTTCCCGCAATGTCCTCGACGACGCCACTAAATCTCGCTCCCAATTACCTACAGCTTCAAAAACCAACATGGTACCTGCAAAACTGGCACCCAAAGTGGTCCCGAATTCGAAGGTTTCTGATTGGGAGAGCTGGTAGATAAGACCAATTTTTACCTTACTTTACCCTAATTTACAGTAAAGTTCGCAAATTTACCAGTCAATTAGGGTTAATTTACCTCTCTGTTAATTAGCGGAATTCTACATAGGTCAAAATGGTACTTGGGATTGGCTGCGTAAATTTACCGGTAAAGTTGGACCAGGTTCGTATTTTACCGTGCACTAACATGAGAAGTGAAAAACCAGCACGATGATGATATTAAACACAATGAGTATCCTATCATAAAGTTGATGGTAAGTATTAAAGAATGTTCCAAATTGTCACACGGCATGGAGAAACGATTCTTGGTTCATATTGGCCGTCACCTGTGGGGGATCCGTTCATCCATCCAGGTGGCATCCAGGTGCAGCTCGGTCTGTTGGCATTTGGCAATCTGTCGATCTGACATTGTCCAGCCTGATTGTGCCGTTAATATTGTAGCAGCACAAAGTGCCAATCCCCGACTCACTCCAACACCAATGTACTCTTGGCTTGATAAGCACAAAATTCTGGACTCAACTCAATTGCGTATGTATGACTTTCGAACGTGCAGGTACTAGTAGGGATGTAATACCCGCAACATTAGCTCGCAGTCACTCGGTTCAGTCGTTTCCCGCGAAGCGGGAAACTCCTTCACCTCGCTCCCTTTGACGGCCTGGGTCATCTATTATACATATGGTCTTATCTATGATTGAGATTAAAAAATGATTTGAGCATTTGAGAATTCAAATACTCACCTCTAGAGTCTACTTGCAGTACTTTACAGGTGAATATTTGAGCATCTATGTACACGTCAATCAAAGCAAACTCAAGTTGATTGAGGGTGAAATGTTTAGGGGTTATTTTACTTGGCTGTTGAGTAGTGGGCGCCTGGGCAATGGCATCAAGTATTAGCATTTACTAGTCCTAATCCTAATACAAGAAGACTTGGTGTTGTGCCCGCATTCTACAGTATAAGAAAGGAAAGTGCTTATCTAATACATATTTAAGCTCCGATGCGGGAAACACCGGTAAGACAGGGGGTGCACTTTCCCACGAATTACGGGGGCGGCAGAAACCTTGACAAGCAAGGTAACTCGTGGGAGGAGCATCGCTTGGCCGGCGGAACGCGTCTCACCAGCTCAAGCCGAGTTGCTCGTCCAGTCTCACACAAAACTACTTAGGACCATCCTCAACCGAGTCGCACATATCACTCCGACCGACTACACACCATTCGAGCTGCTTAAACACATCTAACCAGTCCACTCTTCGCCCATTCTTACAACATGGTTCTCGGTAGACTAGTACACTACGCCGCAGACGCTGTCCTCGTGTCAACCGTCCTTGCTGGCATTCGACGGTCGAGCGGATTCACGTGAGTTTCATATCCTACTCAGCGCACTGCTGTTCTTGACTCGAGGCTGACTGCACCGATGGTGTCTACCTAACGTATCAGAGTTGAGACAAACGCGATATCAGACCCTACAATGCGTTCCGTCGCAGAACGTTTTCTCGGCGTGGGCGAGACCATATTTGATATGGCACAAGCTACAGCAATAAACAGTGATTATTTCAAGAAGGACTCGAGGAGATAGCGGTGTGTGTTTGGGTGTGCTCAGGATAGGGACTTTGAGGCGGCGTTATAGAGGAGGCGGTCGATATCGATCAGACCGCAGCTGGTCGCTGCTTTCGGTTGCTTTTGTTTCTGTAATTTATTCTGGCCAGTGGTCCGTACGTGCGCTCTTCATTTGCTGTGGCTTTTTATCAAGATATGATGACGTCGTTGCATGGGGACGTGCAGGTGCAGCTAATGATCGGACTGTTTCCTCCGTGACGAACTCTCGGCGTCTTGCCATGGGTGACTCGATGAGTGGGAAGTGAGAGTGCCGAATGGTCACGCAAGCTCGCGCACTCACTTATCTCCAATAGGGCGACCGAACGGTGACAGGCTTAGGAAAGTAGCATGTGGATTTGATGGCCGTTGCAGGTACCTGAACCTCGGGCTTCGCTTTCTCGGTGACCGAGGCATACCCGAGGGAGCAGCTTAGCGGCTCATAGCTCGCAGAGCATATGAATAATGGAGAGCAATTGACTTTTATACAGCGATTGTTGTGGTAGAACAGGTATTGTTTAGCCTTGGAACCGAAGCCAGGATCGAGTTTAAATTTATACCGAGTGCTTCAACACTCGTCGATAGCACCACTCCGCCGTAACCTGCACCCATGCCTCGGTGACCGAAAGAGGCCCACATGGATCCCAGACTTGCCGTTGCACAGCAGCCGGCACCACATTCTTGGAAGCACAGTTGATGACTCGGAGGACCGCTGAGGCGCCTTTAAAACCAACCCCCGAGGATGCAAACTATCCCAGTCTCATCTTATCTAAAGTTCTTCCCCACTCAACATGTCTCTTGGTTCACCACCCTTCGTCACCGTTGAAGGTGTCATCAACATCCGCTCAGTTGGAGGTTTCGCCACATCCAACGAGGGTTTGGTCGTGAAAGCGAATGCTTTTTTCCGCTCTGGAGAGCTTTCGTACGTCACTGAGAAAGGGAAGGAACAGCTTCGTGCGCTCGGTATCAAGAAGATCTTTGACTTGAGATCGCCTACGGAAATCAAAAACTACAATACCAGTGCCCCAACTATCGAAGGTATCGAACTGGTTTGTTCACCGATTATACCCAATGAAGCACTCGACCAAGAAAAACTCCGCCAGAGGTAAAGTAAATTCTGTCGATCGGCGTTCGTTTACTGAGTATCATCAGGTTGAAAGACTTTGCGACCGACGAGCGCGAAGTGAGTGACATCTACCAACTGCACGGAGCGTTGTTATTGATCTTGGGCAGACATTTGTGTCTGTATACCGGGAGAACCTTAACCTTGCTGGTAGAGCTTATGGGCTGATCCTCGCTCATATCCGCGACCATCCTGAAGTTCCCTGTCTAGTGCACTGCACAGGTAAGCTTCTTCGTCAGTGGTTCGTAACGTCCTATTGATCGTATTTCCTTTAGCCGGAAAGGACAGAACCGGTGTCTTCACCTGCCTTCTCTTAATGGTAGAGAATCAGTCTACATCGCCTGCTCCCTGCTAACATGAAAGTGCGCAGATTCTCGGAGTTGGAGATGAGGACATAGCATATGATCACGCCCTGACCGCGGTCGGCCTCGCGCCAGTGTATGATATGCTGGCTGAACGTTTCAGCAAACAGGATATATTCAAAGATAACATAAAGGGCACCGAAAATATGGGTAGCTCCAAGTACGTGACGCGTTGTAGCCTCGGGCGTACCACGTTGAAGATAACCAACTTTTTGACAGGAAGGAAAACATGCTGGCCACGATCGAGATGATAAGGTCCGATTATGGCGGTGCTGAAGAGTACATCACGGGACATACTACTTTAACTGACGCAGATATCGAGAAAATCCGGTCCAACCTATTGGTTCCTAAAGCGTAGAGAACTGGAAGGCAGAGAAGACCACGTCGATCCTGTAGAATGCATAAGATCTGTATATGTAAACTGCTATCAAAGCAAATACCCAGTGACAATCTCCCGTGTGTCTCGTGTTTCTCATAGTTCTAAGTATATGCCTCTGGCGCTGTGATGGCAGTCCATTTTGAAACTGGTTCTAATTGAGTGGTCATCTACTAGAGTGCTTCCCGTTACATAATCAGTACTGTGTCGAACAGGTTTGTTCAATTACGGTGCTTATGGTCCTCCTGCACGTCCTCCTGCACCACTGCCTCAAGCCCTAGCCAAGCTTAAGAACAGGCTATCAGGCCTGATTTTTGGCCAAAACCAAGCTGGCAATGCAACCAGTAACTTCAACGACGCCGGGTGGTGCCCAACAGGCCAGAATGACGCGTCAGAGTGGGTAACTTGTCACATGTCCAATCACTTCAGCTCAACACGCGCCGGCTGCGGTTTCTCCAGGTCAACAGATATTTTCGAGGTTACAGGCACTCTTTCCTGCGTCGCCCGGGACGACTGCTTCGCCTACCTTTTCGCAGAATGACGTTGCCTTTCCGTCCCCGAGGCTTCAATCTCCAAGGAGGCCTCCAAAGTTTATGAAGGTCAGAATAGTGACTTGGAATATGCACGACTCGTTGCCAAAGGCACGTCCAAATGCCTCATTGTAGGCCCGTGACTCACACTTGTATAGGGTGACTTGGAGGAGCTGCTCGGTGTCGTGTCCCCTCACGGAAATCCTAAACGTGGTAATGATGCGGCAGCGTTTCCCACTCTGTCCGCAGAACCTGCACACCCTTATCACCTCGTTGTTGTGTAAGGCACATCACGTTGTTTCTTATTGTTTTAGCAGGCTGACCGTCGTCAAGCGCAGGACAAGAGTGCCCAAGTTCGTCTGGTGGGTATCAATTGCTCCAGCTCACGCAACAATGATGAACTGTGCACACAGGTATACCAATGGGTCTCGGGGCGGCCTTCAAGCTCGGAGCATCCGATAAAGAACGCGAAAAGGAGAAAGAGAAAGACAAACCTGACGATAAAGACCACCACGAGAAACACCATCTCCACCATTTGCACAGTTTCAAGCGCAAAGACAAGGAACGAGACGAGGCTACTCGTGGATGGAAGAGCTCTGACGATCTCCCGGACGAAGTTGTGGTCAACTACAATCATACTGGCTGGACGTCTACCCTTGAACATTGGCTTTGTCATCGAACGCAGGCTAACCCCCAGATCAATGGAGAGCAGACCCTCAAGGATATTGCGGCTTCGCCAAAGCGGCAGTCATTGCACAGAAGGGTGACCGTGAAGGAGTCGGACAAGGGTCCGTATGTACCGCTCATCAAGGAGAGGATGATGGGGCTGTACCTCACGGTCTATATTCACCGGGACTTGAGAGATCATGTCGAAGGTAACGGCGCACAATTCGAGTTGTAAGGTTCGTTACTCATGGCCGTAAACAGGTACTTCGAGGTCGGCCGTGACTGCTGGATTGATTGGCGGCCGAGTTGGCAATAAGGGTGGTGTCGGCATAAGCCTGAAAATCGACGGCACAACATTCCTATTCTTGAATGCCCACCTCGCCGGTAAGCTTACGAATATATTTGTTTTTGGGAGCCTGTCGACTCACAGAACGGCAGCTCATGAAGGCAAGGTCCATCATCGTCTGGCAAACCTGGCAAAAATCAAGGTTAGTCGATCCAGGACGATGATGACATAGAGCTGACCTTCGAATATCAGTCCGAGCTCGCTGTTGATGATTTCTTGCAACCCGATGATCCAAGAATGATGGCAGAAGGTAATGTACCGCATAAGCCACCGGTGAAAGCATTTCACTGATTCGTGAATCAGACGTGACAGACAGATTTGATTATACATTCCTTTGCGGCGACCTGAATTTCCGACTCGATATCACACGACTTCATGCGGACTGGTTGATATCTAGACAAGGTAAGGGATCATGTTTTTATTCGCTGGGAAACTTTCACACGAACTACTTGCAGAGTATGGCCAAGCCCTCGCGTTCGACCAGCTCAAGAAACAGATGGAGACGAGTTCAGCATTTTCCGGTTTCCACGAAGCCCCAATTAACTTCCCTCCGACTTTCAAGTACGATGTGGTGAGCAGGTCGAAAACAAAGCGACGGCGCAGCCGGCGGTATCTTACTGACGGTGGCGGTGACGAGACCGAGCGGGAAGGAGGTGACGACGATGATAATCAAGAGGAGGGCGAGGGTGAGGGTGAAGCACGTTCGCTGGCTTCGTCTGCGTGGACCTTGCATTCCAAAGCAGTTGCCTCCGATCCGGAGGAAGAAGATTATTTCAACACCTTCGCCTCAACCCCAGTTGTTAACGAAGGAGGTCGGATTGCCTTCGTCGCAGCTGCGCACAAGGCAAAAGCAAAGTGGAAAGCTTTGCTCTCACCCTCCGTCGTTTCACATTCTCCGCCTGCATCCCCAATGGTGAAGTGGTTGCGCGCGAAACATGGTTTACGGGATGTAGAAACACCGCCCAAGTCGCCTAGTATTCACGAGCAACCTCCCTCTTCAGTTCCTTCGATGGAGGACCTTCCTGCGAGTCCTGTTGACCCTCCGTCGTCACACAAGAGTGGGTTTTTGGAACCGCCTGATAAGGGACGTATTTTGATCCCTCGGCCGTCCTCCCACCGTGTCTCCATCAAGTCCATTCCCCCAACTCCCATTGACCAACCGAACGAAGACGACGACGTCGCGGTGTACGATTCATCCCACAAGCAACGGGTTCCTAGCTGGTTAGTATAGTTTGGTGAAAACTCGACTAGCTGATGAGACAGTGCGTAGGTGTGACCGTATCCTGTGGAAATCAACTGCCAAGCCGGACAGCAGCGATGGGGAGCCAGAGCTGCCTGAAACGACGAGACATAGGACTCGTGTCAGCACTTTCATCTCTCAGGCTTTCAGACCACTGTCCGTTAGGATCCGACGGGACTCGAACAGCTCGCTCAACTCTGAGGAGCTCCTCCCCACATCCGCTAAATCAGACTATTTCCATCGGCCTTCGGTCCCTATGACCAAGTCGGCAACGGAAAATCCTCAACCGCGACCTCTGTCATTCAACCTTCCCAAGTCTCCGCGGATTCTGAACCGCGCGAGATCTATTGAAGTTATTGACCAAGTCAAGGATGATAGCTACGCTCCTGTGCGACCTTCGACACAGGGTTTGGATCATGCTACGCGTCGGTCGTTCACTGACGCTGCACCGATTCCCAAGGCTCTAGATTTCGGTGATCTGGATGTAAACTCCTTCCCATCCGCTCCTGCTCTTCGGAGCGACGGATACTCGGAGACGCCTCCCCCCGTCCCTCTGAAAGATCCTCTACCCACCCCTCGTTGGCGATTCTTCCCTTTCCGACGAGATACCTCGCAAAGTATCACCACACAAGAGTCTACAGTGTCAACCCTCAGTCTCCCGCCTCAGCCTGTTAAAGGTGACGTCGTATGCCTAGGCTACAGCAGCCTCGACGACCGCGGGATGCGTCTCCTGGAGGGTCGGAGCGACCATCGACCGGTGATCGGATCTTATGCTGTCTACCTGTGACTAGCACAGCTTTTCACGCTCACGCCCTCGTACATTACCTCGTCCATTTCAACTCTCGCTGCACCACATATTTCTCACGTCTCCTTGCTATCGATTGTTCATTGCATATCATTTCACCTGTGATACCTTACGCATCTCTGCGTACTAGATGCGACAGCAGTAATATCTATGCGTGGACTTTATGGAAC
Source organism: Hydnomerulius pinastri MD-312 (assembly GCA_000827185.1). NCBI lineage: Eukaryota > Fungi > Basidiomycota > Agaricomycetes > Boletales > Leucogyrophana > Leucogyrophana pinastri. The sequence goes on from KN839840.1 coordinate 291,547, forward strand.
TTAGACACCTCATCACGCGTACTGCATACATACAATACCTCATTGTGCATTTGAATGATTCTGGCTCAAAGACAAGACCGGGTGTTTGCTCAGTGAGGCCTAGCGCATGTTCATGTATTCATCATAGAACCCACGGGAGACTACATGACGTGAAGAGTATATCATTACGAGGAGATGGTAACCTCGACTTCGACACCGGGCTCCAAGCTGATCGAAGTCTGCAAGAGGATCACCCTGTGAGATTATTACAGGGGTTGGGTATCACTTACGATTTGCTTGACGATCTCGCTGGAGGAGTGGAGGTCAATGAGACGCTTGTGAACCTTGAGTTCGTAGCGGTCCCAGGTCTTTGAACCTTCACCGCAAGGCTGGGGGATATGGGTGTGAGGCTTGTAAGAGGTCAAACGAACGAAGAACTCACAGTTTTACGGGTGGTGATCTTGAGGACCTTGGTGGGAAGGCGGACAGGGCCCTTGACACGGAGCTGCTTGTCCTTGGCACGGTTGATGAGATCAGCAGAGACTGCGAGATACATGAGCACTGCAGGCCCTAAAACTAACGAAATATTACTCACACTTCTCCAAGTTCTTGACGTTGCTGCTCGTCAAGGTGATACGAATTTTGTGGATTTTGGCAGCAGGGACAGCGCCAGCTGCGTCGTATGCTTTCTCGTCCTTAGCGACGTAACTCATTCTGTATGAGATTTGGGGTTTTCGGAATGAGTCAGGAGGTGACTAGAGGATGGTTAGCAAAACACTTGAGCGATAACTCGAATTTTGGACGCACCTAAGGTTTCGTTGATGAGGGATGAAAATTAGAGTTCAGGAGTAGTATGCATCTCGGCAATAGCCGAGGGATTAGATTACCGGGAGTGCACGTGATTGGTGACACTTGGATACCGACGGTCATGCAAGGCAAGTCTCCTGGAAAACATTGGACTGCTGTACTGACAATTAACAGGATTCAACAAGTATTACCCCCCGGATTATGATGGGGAGAAACACAAGAGTCTCAATGCATACAGAGGTAGGTATGTTGTCGCACTAAGAGGGACGTTACTGACTATTTTGTAGGGAAACATGCCTTGGGAGACAGGGCCAGGAAGCTGGACAAGGGCATCCTCATAACTCGCTTCGAACTGCCCTTCAATATCTGGTGGTATGTACCTTTGTATCTACTATGCGTTGATTTGACACCTCGTTTGCATTAGCGGGACATGTAACAACCATATCGGCATGGGCGTGCGGTACAATGCAGAGAAGAAGAAAGTCGGAGCGTACTACTCAACCCCCATCTACTCCTTCCGATGCAAATGCCACCTATGCGATGGCTGGTTTGAGATCCAAACTGATCCCAAGGTATGGCCAGGTTACTGAGGGAGACCCGCGACGCTGATCTGTTGTGCAGAACACGCGCTATGTTGTTGTCTCAGGCGCAAGACAGAAAGACGAAGATTGGAATCCCGAAGAAAACGGTGGATTTGCTATTCACGGTATGCACTACAGTCCTTATCACCCGTATACATCTGACTGATAAGGTTCCTCCAGACACTGAAGGCAACGCCGGACCAGCCGATCCACTCGCTGCCCTCGAGAAATCCACAGACGCTCAAAACCATGTCGCCAAAGTCCAAATACCCCGGCTCGAGTCACTACAGGATGTCTCAGACCACTACAACAGTGATCCATATGCACTCTCATCCCTCGTCCGCAAACAGTTCCGCGCGGAGAAGACGATTGATGCTGCAAAGCGCGCAGCGGACGACCAAATCAAAGGACGTTATGGGCTACCGGAGACGATGAAGCTTGTGCCAGAGGACGATGAGGCAAAGAATGAGGCGCGAGAAGAGTGGGAGAAGGGTAGGCGGGAGTATGAATCTCAGACAAGCATCAGAAAGGCCAGGCTGACAAGCTCTGCTGCTCCTGTGTCACTCTCAGTATCAGGTTCACGGACGTCATCATCCCAAAGTCGCGATGCACTGTCTTCATTAAAGGCACGGATTCTTGACAACACCCGCCGGTCAAGTAGTTTGGCTGCCAAAGGGAAACCTCCAGATCGTCGGCTCGGGTTGAAGTAGATAATATCTGACATACTTCTGGTTTGATCACTGTATACTATCACATTCCTCACGCACCAAAATGATGGTTTTTTTTTATTAGCTATCCATTAGAAGACCGAGGGTCTGAGCAAGAATATGCGATAGCAAGGCAGAACAACATTAGGAATACAGAGCGATGACACATAAACCAAGAACGGAACAATAGTAGTAGTAGTGATAACACGGTGAGGGGATGTAGACAGTCTGAATGAAGACAAGGGGGCATCATCACAAGCGGGAAGGGAAAGGAAGAAAAGAAAATCGAGTATATCCAGCATAAAGATGGAAACAGATAAATAGCCAGAAAGCGCAAAACCGACGATGACGACAAAAAAGGGAGAGAAAGAGCAGACCCTACTATGATGTGAACATCGCCCATGGCTGGTCGAGCGTAGGCATCGAGCCTTCCCACTTCCAGTTGTCGGTCTGGTAATATACCGACTCGCCCCCGTCTATCTCCCGTAGAGATCCTAATCGAAGTAGATCTAGGTGATCGCTTGGATCCTCGATTTTGGTTTTATCAGGCGACGACGTGCTGCCTGACGGGTCACCCTCAGAGCCAGACTCTGGGCTGAGGTTCGTTTCTGACGAAGGAACGAGATCAGGCGTTGCAGCCTTTGAATCGCTGTCCTCGTCTTCGAGGGTTGCAAATGATGAGAAATCAATAAACTCCAAGAACGCGTCGTTAGCAGGACCCATATGCGGTGAGAGCGCAGTGGGCGGTGGACCAGCATCACCAGCTCCATGCGCAGAGAGAGCAGCGGCTGTAGCAGCTGCATCTGCCGGATCCTGAGCCACTCCTGCCAATATCTGATCCAGAGTAGAGGCGATGTCGTTATGAATATCGTTATCCGTAGATGCAGTCATGGCAAAGAGTTCCTTCATACGATCCATGAATGCGGTGGCGTCATCCTCGGTCTTGATGCTCTCTATCTCTTGCTGCCTCTTCACCAGCGCTTCGCTTGGCTCGCCTTCCCATTCGGTCTTCACCTTCTTAGGTGAAGGTGCATTGCTTGCCTCCGCTTCAGATGGAGCAGCATGGGTGAGAGCAGCGACGTCGTCCTCAGCAGCGCGCTTCACTCCAACCACCGAAGGAGGAACTGCTTCCAGCGTAGCGGGTCCCTTTGCCGTAGTTGGCGACTTCCGCACGCGCGGAGCCACCTTCGGCCTAGTGGCCACTTTCGGCGACTTCGGCGTCTGCGGTGATCCGGCTGTTGTTTGTGGAGTGGCTACACTGGCTGCAGGCGTGGATGCGGACGCAACAGGAGGAGGCGGTGTGGGTGATACGACGTTTGCGGGTGCGGCCGGGATCGGGGGAGTCGGTGGGTTGGGCTTCTTGATAGGCTGAGGAGGCAGCTGGGGATGTTGTTGGGTTTGCGGTTGTTGTTGTTGCGGCGGAGGATTGATGGAAACTTGGCGACTATTGATGGGAGGTACGGAAATTGTTTGTGATGGAGGTTGGACGGTGTTCTGCTGTACTGGGGGTATTGGGTGTGACGCAACAGCAGTCTGGCGGGTTGCCGGAGGGGCAGGTGGATGTTGTTGGGCATTGACGGCGGCTGCCATCTTAATGGAATGCCACCTAGTTTCAAATTCCTCGTTGAGCTTTTGGATTTGCATCTGCATACTTCGCAGAGTGACAAGAGTCACGATATACTGTGGTGATCCGGTGGAAACAAGGTGTCTTTGCTTCGAGACAGTCATGACCTTAACGAAGCGAGCCACGAGGTGAGCGTGTTGTGTCATAAAGGATACAAAGGGACCCGCTTACAATCGCAACGAACTTGCGGAGAAGATCTTCGTTCTTGAAAACGGCGTGATACATGTGCAGCTTTGTCTCAAGATCGGAAGTCATCTTAAATACTTGCTCCAAAACCTGATTGTATTCCAACCGTTGATCATCGGGGATTTGCTGAGTCTGCATCCCGTTAAGACCTTTTAAGAGGTATCAATAACTGCAGTGGGAATACCCTTGGAACTCACTACGTTGTTGGAACATCTGCTTCAAACTGGCAATAGCCATCACAGCGTGCTGAATCTGATCCTGCGTCGGCTGCTTAAGCATGCCAGCAGGCATCCCATGCAAGAACTGCGCGTTCATCGGCTTCTGCTCGCTACTAGGCATAGGCGGCTGAGGACGCTGAACACCAGGCTGCGTACCCACGCTCATCTGCTCATGCATATTCGGGAACTGACCCTGCGCGTTCGCCATACCCTGCTGCTGTTCCTGCTCCGCATTGCGCTTAGCAAGAAGCTGGGCCTGTTGCTGCTGTTGATACTTGATCAGGTGCCCGCGGTTTGCTTCCACAATGCCGATGAGGTTTTCCGGGACTCCTTGCGCGCGCATATCTTGCTTAGACGTTGTTGCAAAGCGCGCCACTATGTGTATGACCTGCGGGTTACTCAAACCGGCTTGACGAGGAGCGTTTGAGGGCGCCTCGGCAGGACTTGGTACTGGCATGGGGACCTTGGGACCGCTTCCAGATGCCATGGAGTTCATTTGCTGCGGGGTGGATCCTCCAGCTCGCTTTTGGACGGTTTGGATGTAGGCGTTCTCGAAGTGCTGGAGGTACTGTTTGTAGGTGTGTGCGAGGTGCGTAGCGATACCTGGGCCGGAGCGTGCGGGCTCAGACTCGCTCCCTGGGAACTGGACGAAGCCCATGCGACCACCAATGACGGACCATAGGTCTCGTTGAGTAACCTAGGGGAACGGGTTTATGAGCTATCTTTGCGGATGAGTTGCCTTCGAGATAACTCACAGACGCTGATCCTCCCTCACGCAAAACATGAACATGGAGTTGATGCAGATCCACCATACGACTGTCGGGCAGCGTCACTCGCAGACTGGGGTCGAGATGTTGACTGTGACAGAACTGTGCGTACGTCATGTCGAATCGCTGCTTGTCTAAGGGCATGATGCCCGTAGACTGTCGCAGTTGATTAGGTACCATCTGCCCATTCTGCATTGCGAACTGATTCCCGAGGTTGAGAGGCATCGTGTTTGGGAGCTGACCGCCGGGCATTAGGTGAGGGGTAGCGCCCGTACGGGGAGGTATGGCATTGGGACGTCCCATCTGCCCGGGGATCTGTTGGTTGATGGGAGTTTGGTTCTGCAAGTGCGTGGGCATCGGCGAGGGACCGTTGGACTGAGGGTTCGCGTTAAATTGTTGTGCAGACGCTTGGTTGCCCGGCGGCATGAAGCCAGACTGGCCTTGGGCGTTAGCCACGGCCGCCTGTTGGTGGGATGGCGAGGGAGAAGCGGTCGCTTGGTTTCTATTCAGGGCGTCAGCATACTGCACTTCAATAGCAGAGAGATACGCACATTTGTGCCATGCCCGCGGGTAACATGCCGTTCCCCTGCCTAGCTGCGGCAGCGTTGATAGCGGTTGTGATCTTATTGAGCAGATCCTTCCTGCCCGCAAGCTCAGCGCGGAGAGCGTTCACCCGCTGTGCTACTAGATGCTCAGGAGCGCCGTTCGCGCGTGCGTTAGCAACCTGCACCAAGGCTTTCTCGGACTCTGCAATCGCGTTCTGCAGATATCCCCTCCTTTCCTGATACTCGGCGAGGGTCATGACCCGCCTCTGAGCATTCTGAACTTGTTGGTTGTTGTGCATCATCCCCTGGGCACCGCCAGGCTGGCCTACAGGTTGTGCAGCGGGATGCGGTGATCCGTGCATCTGATCCTGATTAGGCTGAATGGATGACGAGGCAAACAAATCTGCGGCGCTAGCTTGGTTGGCCCCATGTTGAACGCCGAGGCCAGCTTGCTGGAGTCGAGCGAGGTCCATGGCATTAGGCGCCTGCTGATTCTGCTGACCCTGAGCGACCATGAGCTGGAGCTGGCGAGAGACGTTAGGGTTCATGGCTGCTGCCTGCATCATTGCGTTCCGGTTAAATCCTGCCTTCATTTGTTGCTGGGTATTCATGGACATGTTGTTGAAGTTGGGTGGTATGAGAGGCTGGGATTGGTTACCCTGAGCATCGTGGAAAGGGGGACCGGGGGCATTCATGCGTTGCGCGTTAAGACCGAAAGATTGTTGAATCTGTTGAACTATGGGTTGTTGACCTTGACCATGAGAGAGGGCCTGCCCGCGCGCGAATTCCTGCATCTAAAGAAGGAAGAATGGGGGTTAGCACACGTAATTACGAGAACTTCGGCTCTGAACGAGGCATCGACTTGACTGCAGTAGGAATTTATGAAGTGCGGTATGGTGTGATGTAAGATTGGAGATATGGAGTATCGATGATGCAACGACGAGAGAACGAGTGTATACGAGGCTCAATGGCATCCAGTGGTGGAATACAACACATGGGCGCCCCACTGGTCCGAGCCATAGTTTGACCACACGAGAAAAGACCCCTACGGCGCACAGAAAAAAAGACGGGGGACGAAAAACTTACCTGGTGGTTCATCTGAGCAGCAGCAATATCGTTTGACTGTGCACGATACTGGTTCATCTGCTGGTTCATCTGCTGCCAGATGCGACCGTTCTCGGGGTTAGAGAGACCTGGAATCATGAGGGAGTCGGTCTGCTGCTGTTGTTGGGGCTGTTGTTGGATCTGTTGTTGCTGCAGGGAGTTTTGCATGAGGTTCTGGGAAAACATTGGGTACTGGGGCATGCGATCGGCCATATCCAAAGGTCGTAGGCTTATACTGGAAGGGGAGTATAAGGCTGGGTTATACTCGATATGCGAGCACTACGACGGCCGCGACGAGCTCGACGTACGATTGTACGGTCGAGGACGTTGGCGGCGACGAGGGGACCGTGTTTAACGGTGAGGGAATGAAGTGGGGAATGGTAACAGCAAGCACAGAGGATGCTGGTGGTGGGAGCGAGGTGAAGTCGGCTCTTCCAACACCATGTAAGCACAGACCATAACGAGCCACACGTCGGGGTTTCAACGTAAATACTTTAGTGTCCAATCCGTGCTATATATGGTAATTATAATACCACTTTAATACAGAATATGGGTTTACATAGCGCACACCAATGGTATACCTCCGTGGGATATATCGTAAATTCAGGTCATGCCTTAAAGTACAAGGTCCCCCCGCAGAGCCCGCACGGCCTCGGATTCAACGTTCTACCCGCCATCGCCTGCCATAGGTACCTCCAGCGCTACTCTCGTAGCACAGGATAGAGTTAGCAGGACCCCCGTCCAGCTTGGAGTCAAACGGCATTCGCCGTGACTCAGGGATCCCGTTCATAATATCATTCATTTTTCAATCCGCGATAATAAAACCCACTGTCCCAACCTTATTTACACTGCCCCAGGTCTCGAGGGCAATTTTCCACTTTCTTGTTATTATTTTACCTGTCGTCTCGTACCCTCGAGCCATGCCTTTGCTCCAACCCTTGACATTGGCCAGAACAACAGGCATGTGAACGTGTGTCCGCGTTCTTTTCTTCTTGGCCTTGCAAAAGGAGTAAAAGCGGGAACTGCCTGATGCTTTATTTTTTCTCGAATTCTTATATCCCAAACTGAGTTATCAGATAAATTATGCTCTTCCCGCTCCCACAATCTAATCATCAGAACCAGGTACCTGATGTGCTCACTCGATGTCGGTCGCTGGGCACAATCTGGGTTCGCCAGGGTATGGTACCGCACATCTCCTTCGGGGACAACGGAAGGCAAAGGGTCTTGTGTCAAAATGAAGGGGCGGAGGACCCTCAGGTTTATCATAATCTTTTCGCTCCTGCGGCCTACGCCGTAAAGAGGGGCGTGACGTGTGAGCTCGCTAACCCGAGAATGGGTACAATGAACAGGGGGAGAGCCTCATCACTCCTGGGGGTCGTGTCGTCAGTCTGCGCCGTGCGGCGGGGTGCTGCTCCTCGGCGCACAGGACTGTTCCTCCTCGTATGGAAGACGGGCAGTTCGGACGAACCCAACCGATATCAACAGTCCCGTCCTTTGCCGTAGTAATAAATCATTTAATGACGGCCATAAATCGCCCCCATGCCATCTCCCACAGACGCCCATATTTATATCTCGTCCTTTTCAAAATTCTTACAATTCTTTTTCACAGCGCTGGGCACTGCACCTGCATTTATTACAGAAATATTCTTCCATATCGCGGCCATGAGCTGTGCGAGTTATGCGTAAACTTCCGATGAGCAAGGGGCCTTCCACCGGTGTCCAATCAGTTCCCCAATCCATGAGGTCAATCATGGCAATGGCCGAAATGGTTGCGCTTCCGGAGGACATCAGCCAGAAACACGCACTTGGTTAAGGTAAAGTTCATCCAAACTTGATCATGCCGTCTAGAACTCCACGAGCGTCTCTTCCTAAACTAGGTGTAGAAGTATCCAAAAAACTTGAAATGAGTTGAGGGGCCGTGCATCGTTATGTACGGACGTGTGTGATGCGTGTGGTATGTGCTCGGTTGTTGGTATCGATATCGGTGGTATGCTGTTCAGTATGTAGCGTGTAAGTACTGCGAGAAGATTTACTTGTGTGAATGATTGCAATGGACAAATGTGACCGCCGGAATCGGGAATGTCAAGGGGTGGTGAATGCTATCAGTGAGGGGTTTCCGCCACGGTTTGAGACGCTCCCTTTCCTCCCTACTGTATCCTCCCATGAATGAAGTAGTCATTCCAAGTCTAAAATACGCCGCGCGAGCAGTTGAGACCGGAAGAACTGCAGCCCATTAAGGGAGTTTTGAGGACTGGTTGCGATGCCAGTGATATAACCAGCCGCGCCGAAGATCGTCGTTACCTGACTTGAGCAGCGCTTGGCAACTACTGCTTCTTCTGCTCTCCCATCCTCTTTCTGACACTTTCGATGACAGAGCTGACGTACAGGTAGTCAAATTGCTGTAGACGGTCTTTGTAGGCTCTTTCCAGATGCGCAGCTATTTCGGGGGAGGATTTGGCCGGCTCGGTAGGTGTAGCGGGCGTTTGGACGAATCCGAGACGTGCGCCTACCAAATCCCATGATTTGCGTGTGGTTACCTGGGGTCGGAAAATGTTATTAACTTAAGTCTTGACGGGAAATTGGGGAAGGAAAGGGAATAATTACCCTGGCAAAACTCCCTTCTTGCATGACCGCCACGTGCAACGCATAAAGCTCAATAACCGGTCTCCTCACATCCGGCATGATAATCGTCGTGTTCATCTCCATCGACTTCCCCTGACAGAAATGCGCGTAGGCGGTATCGAATCGGGGTCGGTCGAGGGGAGGGGGCATGTACGATGCGAGGGCTGAGACGACTTCGGGATTGGGGGGCGGGGTAGAGGAGAGTTGGGCGATTGCTTGGTTGAGCCGGACCATAAGCTCTTCGCGACGTTTGATTTCGAATTGGGTTTGTTGGTATTTGGCGGTCCAGGAGGGGGAGGGGGAGGGGTTGGACGGGGAAGGAGGGAAGACGGGAGGGTTGGAGATGGAGGGCGGGGCGACGGGAGGGTTGGTAGTCGCAGTTGGCGTGGTCGTAGTGTTGGTCGTGGGTGTGAGCGTGGTAGTACCGGGCTGTCCGGGTGCGGGCTGAGCTAGGGGTTGATATAGAGCCTGAAGGTGAGGAAACGCAGCACGTAATTGTGCAGCGGCATTCTGCCAAGATACGATCGATTCTTGCAGGATCGTCCGACGCTCGATGAGCTCGGGGAGCGTGTAGATCTTGTTCGGGACCTGATGTTGAACCGCGGTAGGGCCGAGCTGGGGCTGGGACGATGATCGGCGAAGTTGGGGCGCGTCGCCAGGGGATTGTGTTGGGATGGAGTTCGGAGGGATAGCACCGGGGTGAGGCGTACTAGTAGATCCCGCACTCGTGTTCGGTCTTTCGTATCGTGTCACGCATGATCAGCCATTGATACACGAGCAAATGAAACCACTCCTCACCTTTCATTGCCTGTCCCTGTCGGTCCCCCTCCGCCAACCCCCCACTCCACCTGCCCACTCTTCGCCATCATAATAGCCCTATCAACTCTGTCCAACAACTCCTTCCTGCTCTTCGCCTCTCCGCGCACCTCCTGGATCTTCGCACTCGGGATCCCGGATCGGGCAGCGAGGAGATGAAGGACTGCGTCGTCGATGTGGGAGATTGCTTTTTGGAGAAGGAGGTTGCGAGCGCGGAGGGTTGATAGGAGGGCGGTGCGGGATTGGGGGGGTTGGATGGTTGTGGTGGTTATGAGAAGAGGAGGTTGGGAGGGTGGAGCGGTGGAGGGGCGTGGTGGGGGTACGGATGTTATGGGTCGTACGTTGGCGGATGTTGACACCGATGTTGAAGCTGAAGCAGGCACAACCATCGATCCTGCCCCACTCGATGGTGCTCCTGATGGCACTGACCCCGTAGGTTCGTCGGTGAGTGGCGTTGCATGCGTTTGATTTTGAGGATGTCCATTGGGCTGATCACGATCGACCGGTACCATATAGCATACGTTGTACGGTACGGGGTAACGCTTAAGTAGAGATTTTGTTGCTGAAATGAAGTTAGCGAGATCTATGGGGGAGATGTGAGATGTGACGAGTTATGAGTGTGAAGCAAGCAAGCAAGGTTTTAGATGTTAGCGAGGTTCCGGGTCACAGAAGTTGGATTTGGGAGTATCAAAATTTGACACTTGGAAGTCGAAAGGTGAGAGGACGGACGACCTTGAAAGGATGAAAGCAAGAAAGCAAGAAAGCAAGATGGAGTTGCGATGTTCTGTGTGCCTCGTGAGGAACACGCGCGCTAAAAGCAGGCCTGCTCTTTCAGGTTTGGACGTCAGCGGCGACGTACGGTCGATACGTTTTGCGCTCGTACGTTTGGGAAGACAAGAGCGACGAAATTAGAGGTCAATTGTCGTGATATCACGAACATGGCAGCCGTGTCGTAAGTACAAAGGTACAAACGCAAGCATCAGGGCGCCGAGACATGGCGAGGTCCCGCAACGCGATCGAGACGCTACTATAATGTTTCATTCCCCCCTGAACACAAAGGTACATCATGCATATACACCCCGAGAGGCCATCTTCAAGGTCCCCGTTAATCTAGCAGTAGCAAAGCGACCAACGTCCAAAGTACCAATACATATAGATATTAAACACAAATAGTCCATTAAGCACAAACCGTGCGTCATGAAGCAGTCGACTGGCTCCCGCTTCTCCCGTGAGCCGTGCTTCCCGAGCTGCTCGACTCTTCAGGTGACTTGATCTCGATGGCAGGTCCTGCCTCTAATATTACATCTTCGTCGTCCCCTTCTTCGTCTTCGAAGAATACCTCGCTGTCCTCGTCGGAGAGATCTACGAGTGGGGTGGTCTTGGATTTCTTGCCCCGTGGCATGGGCCCGACGGCTAGGATTTGGTCCTCGTCTTCTTCTGGCAGGTCCTCTAAGAGCTCGCCTTGTTCGACGTCCGCAACTGATGCGATTTCGCGCTTGAAGTAATACCGCAAGCCCACGGGTATCAACACCCCGACAACAACCGCAGCCAACAAAAAGAAATTCCTCCACGAAATCAGATGAAAATCATCCGCCGAAGTCATCTCGTCCAATCCGCCTCCAATTGTCGTGTGTATAACGGAAACGCCAAAGATACCCAGCCACGTGCTTATCCAGAACGGAACAAGCCCGATGCCTACGTGGGGGCATATGACGTTGAGGACCCAGTGTGGGGGCAGGGGTGCGATGCGGAGGACGATGAGGAAAGAGATGATGTTGTCTTTCTGGGCACGTAGTTTTTCGGACCATTTATCGAGGCGGGCTTTCCATTTTGGGACTGTGAGGAGGGCGGGACCGAAGGCGGCACTGATGAGGTAGCAGAGGGAGGCTCCGGTTGCGACACACGTGCAAGCGAGGGGAAGGGCACGGGGGACGCCCCATACTGCGCCTCCGAGAATGGAGAGGTACATTGAGCCTGGGAGGGAGAATGCTTGGAGGCTAGAGGAGTGTGAGATGGGAGAAGTGGGGCAAAGGAGGGGACATACAATAGGTAGGTAATGACATAACATATTACGATCCGGTATGGATAGATATCGCGGTATTTCTTGAGGAGACCGTTAAGTGCCTGTAAATCGTCGAACGACTTGGGTATGCGCAGCAGAGGCCGGTCATCTCTGAATTTGGGCTGTGAGTGGGACAGATACTATTAAATAAATATACTGACGGCTGTAAAGTTGGAAGGGCGAGCCAGAGGACGCCTCCGAGAAGTAAGGAGCTGATTAAGAATACGGCTGCCATCCTGATGGCAGCGCTGAAGAGTAACCTTGAGGAGGAAGGGCGTGGATCCTGTGAATGGCCAGGAGTGGCTCCATACACGGAGCCAGAATCTGATCCCGGGTTGAGTAAAGGAGTATGGTCGGACTGGGGGTCATCGTGGTACTGTTCTACAGTTACGAGCGTATATTCTGATGAATTTGGGTGTAACATATCTTGCGACGATGGAGGAGTGTGCGCAGGCATCATGGCATGTCGGGGACAGTGAGTGACACGGACAGTAACAGTCACACAGGAATTGGGATTAGGCAGAATTATTATTTATTAATAGTTAAGTTACCGGCGTGGGAAATATCGCGGGAACTGCCACAAAGGAGGGGCAGTTTAGTGGTCAAGATTAGCAGGAGAGTAGCGCGCTGAGCTCGTGCTGAACAACGAACAAACAGGATTTGAGGAGGGAGATCAACGGAGAACCATGACACACATTCTCCCTCCACACACTGACCTCAATCTTGTTCCTTCATCGTTACATTCAGCTCTACACATGGACCACAGCCAGCAGCAGCAACAACAGCAACAGCACGACAACCAGCAGCCAGTTCAACAACAGATACAGCAACAGCAGCAGCAACAAGCGCCAGGACAGTCTTCAAAGAAACGAAGAAAACCTGACCAAAACTCAGACGATGTCAGCTCGCCTTCTGAACCAAGACGTCTCAGACGCTCCCATGAGGCTTGCGCACGATGCAGGAGCAAGAAAATTAAGGCAAGTCCCGTCGGTAGTCACCGACCGCAAATCTCCGTTCGCCTGTCTGACTGACTTCTGTGCACGACATATCTTATAACAGTGCGACTCTAAACATCCAAAATGTACCGCTTGCGCTACTGCTGGTGTCCCTTGTCAACAGGAAGACAGACACAGGCAGACCCTCACTTTGCGCGGTCACACAGAGTTCCTCGAGCGCCAGATCAATCTCTGCGATGCCCTGCTCAAGCGCCATATTCCGGGCTTTAACTTGGTTAATCTCGAGGACTTGTGTGCCCGTGAAGGCATAGAGCTCGAGGGCGCACCCCCGCCGCCTCCTGACTTTCAGAATGGTCAGCCATTCCCTCCTCAACATAACGGAGGTCCTCCTCCTGGTTCTCCATACTATTCTCCCTTGGTACCTCCTCCGGGTTACCCTCACCCTGGCGTTCCCATTTACGGCCCTTATCCTCCCCCTCACATGCCTATGCCAGGTCCTCCTGGCGCTTATGGTCCTCACATGCACCCCGGCTTCCCACCCCCTCATCCTCAACACATGCAGCCACCTCCGCATCAGATTCAACCTCACCCTCCCCCACAACCCCCTCCACCACCTGCTGCACCACTCGAGGTCAAGGGCCAGGATCCGCAGGCTCTCGATATGTCCGATACACGAGTAAGCGCTCACACGTCTCCTTGGGTATCGGCCGCAATCTGATTCATCATTTCAGGCCATCGCCAAGAGTTTCGGCGTCCATCCTCTTATCGTGAATGAAACACAGCTTACATCGCAAGCCGACAAAGAGGATCTCGCTGTCGGCTCCAACGGTCTCTCATCAGGCCGTGATCAAGGCATTACGGAGGCATCTGTGCCCCGTGATCCCTCCAAATGGCTTTCTATTTCTGTTCTCACCTCAAACGCAGGCGGTCCGTCAGCAGCGGGCTCAAAGCTCACCATATGGCTCCCCAAAGACCGCAAAATGGTCAACAAGATCGTCGATGTGTACTTTTCCCACCTCAACATCCACAGACCTGTGTTCTCCCGCTCCGATTTTGAATCCCGGCTCAATGCGCTGTACGATATGGAGAACATCCAGCATGATCCGGGTTATATTTGCAGCATGTATTTGATCCTGGCGCTCGGCACTCTGAGCGAGCTGAATCACAAGGCCAGCCTCGTGGATAATGGTCCAAAGGCGCCCAGTGATAGCCCTCTCTTGACCAAGAAACTCTTGCTCAATGACTGGACCGAGCATTACGAGTTCTTTGAGCGGGCTCTCGCCATCAAGCCACATCTACGTGTCACGATAAGCAGTCTCCAGGCGCTCATTTTGCTTCAGTGGTACCTTTACACCGAGGTAAGCCCCCCTGTGCCTGATGACTGAACGGATGTTCACATGCTGACAATAATTCTTTTATAGCGACAAGGACGTTCGCTGTGGCGACTTGTCGGGAGCTTGGTCAGGCTGTCAATTGAGTTGGGTCTGCACCATGATCCCACGTCGCAGAATAATACGTTCACGGAGGAGGAGGCGCAGTTGAGGATACGACTGTGGGGGATTGTGATGGTGCATGACCGTGGGACGTCCATTCTGCTTGGTCGACCGCTTGCTATTGCTCCTTCGGACTCGAACACGCCTCGTCCTTCGCGGCCCATCAAGGGCCAACCTAGTGACTTCTCGGAGCACTTCCTCCTCTCGCATCCTATTGCCGAGATCCAGGCTGACATCATCAACTCTCTGTATGCTCCGTCAAGCAAGAGCGCAGACACGGTGATGCGTCATGCGACACGTATCATCAAGAGTATGCTCGAGTTCAGACGGCAGCTCCCGGAGAGCTACAAATACTACTTTGGCGGGACTGAGGATTGGCCATTGGAGAAGAGGCAGGAGCTCGTACGGGATATCACGGAGGATCAGGGCCTGACGCTGCTCAAGTTTGGTATTTCGAGGATTTTGTTGCTGAGGGCTCTGTTTAGCTTGAAGGAGTTGGATTATGCGCATCGGTCGAGGGCGCTTGTTGACGGTGAGTGTTTTCCTTTGGGTGCCGAGCGTCGTGGCTGATGCGTTGCGTTGGCACAGCTATCGTGACTTCGCACAACATCATCATCGTGCACAACCAGCTCATCCGGTTCCCTGATATCGCGTTCTTCGTTTCCCCCATCCCACTGCACATCGCAGCTATGGTCATCCTATACGGGCACATGTCTCACTGCGAACGACTTTCAAGACAAGTGATGATTGAAGATGTTTGGATGGCACTGGACATGCTCCCCCGTTTCCGATGGCGCTGGGAACGTAAAGACCTCAACGGCGGACACCCACTCATATCCAAGCTCGCCGAAAAGGTGCTCAACGTCAACCTCCGCTCCGTCGGGCCTACCAAGGACCCTGTCCTCCTCTCCGAGCTTGACTGGGAGACGGACAGTATGAACGGGATGCTTGGTTCCCCATCGATGGCGTCTCAGCCCCAGGTACACATGCAGCAACAGCAAGTCCCGCCACCACAGCAGCAGCAGAAGACGCCCACTATGGTTCATTCTCCGTACCAGAATGGAGGGAATGTTGCGGGTCCTGGGGTTTACGGACCTTCACCGCGGACGACGTCTTCGCAGAACACGACCCCTGTGAAAAGCGTTGTTGGGCAGATCCCGAATGGCGATAGGCTCGCGGAGGTTCCTACGGGGTTGTTCTATCCATTCTACCCAGAGAACCCGATGGGCTCTATCAATAACACGCACATGTCTGGGGTGTCAAGCGAAGGGAGCAGCGTCAATGGCGACGGAAACAACGGGGACTACTCGCAGATATTGGAAGCAGCAGCTGCCCAGCCGAACGGGTCGAACGGGTCATACGGATGTCAGCCGTCTCAGGATTCTTACATGTTGGAAGAAATTGTGCCTGTGAATGTTGCTCCCAATGCGCATGCGGGTGCGATTTGGATGGGTGTTGTGAGTGCTTCGCAGGGATTGTCTCGTCTGCGCTGATGAACCGGTTTCGCGGTGTTTTTCTTCCCTTGTTGATGTAGAATCAGAGAGCTGCACAGTATATGACAGGGTCGTAGTCTCTGTCTTTGTGTTTTGGTTCCCAGTTTTCGGACGACGTTTCGCTTACTTTGGTTTTCGGTTTGTGTGTTCTTCGTTTCTCCATGATCTTCGCCGTGGACAGTTATTGTACAGTACAAACGTTCTGCAATGGCTTTTCTCCCCCCGTTCTTCGTCCTTTCTATGATCTTATTCGTCTTTATACATCAGCAACCGGTAGTTTCTACTGTCGTGTGGTTCGTGTGCTCCGCTTGTTGCTCTGTTTGTTCTGGGGCTTGTCCACATCTTTGTTATGCGTTTTTTTTTCTTTCTTTTTCCTCGCTACTTCTCTACCTCTCTTTTCTCCATCTTCTTTTCTCTGTCCGTCCTCTTTTCTCCGTCCTATTTCCTCCATCTCTTTCTCCAATCTCCTCACCATCCCTACTGCGATCGATAGCCTACCAATCTGTTTTCACACCAGATAATCGTGTAACTTGATGTATGAAATTTCTGTTCCGAGAATCCAACGTACCTAGCAGAGTCCAAGAATGAAGAACATTTTATCATCATTTTCTCGTGCGCTCTGAGTGGTAGAAAGGTCGAAGTGTGCTCTGATTCTTGCAAGTGCCAGTGTGTCATCGGTGATATACAGAGGACGTTAGGAGACGTTACTAGTAAACGTTACACAGTCGTGTCTATATGGAGTGTATAAATAACTCTAGGTGGAGAGGGATACAGCCGGGACTTCGATAATACTATGAACGAGAGTATAACAGAGGTGATGGGTAAGATAGGAGGGAGGGCGCAAATATGAAAGTGAGGGGGACGGAGGAATAGAGGAGGGATATAGCACTTGCATGGGACAGACGAGAAGCATAGTAACACCACCAGCACGTTTCCACCTACCCCAAAATCCGTTCCATCCTATCCAAAATAACATCAATCCCCCTAATGAGCAACACCACCCGCCTCGGCAACAACGCCGCCTTATCACTCTCGCCACCCTCCCTCCCATCCACGGTCCCCGTCTGCCCCCCGGCGCCACATGAGTCGTTTTGGGACTCCTGGATGGCTTTTTCGAGGGTAACGGGGAGAGAGAGGGTTATGCGGGTTAGCTGGATCGTTAGCCGGGAGCGGCCTGTTATGTCGAGGTAGGGGAGTTGGCGGAAGGCGGATTGGAGTTCGAGGACGCGAATTAGTTCGGTGTGGAGGGCTATTATGCAAGCGCGGCAAGCTGGGTGGGAGGGCTGAGATTGGCTACGGGACTGAGATAATGGTGGGTGAGCTTACTGAGGATGCGTTCTCGGATTCCTTGGAGGACGGCAAGGACGGAGTTTATGCCATCGTCTCCGAGTTTTAGAGAGGGATTGAGATCACTGATAGCTCCTGAGATGATAAGAAATAAAATCACATGGTGAGCCGCTGCAAGACTCTGATACCAATAACTTAGCTAGGGGGGGGGGTGGTAAACGTGCAATACTCACGGAGCAACGTGCGTATCATCTCAAGGTCACCGTCCAGAAAATCACTGACGATGCTGAGGAGGACACCTTTGAGGGTTTCGTCTGCGTGGCTGGCAGAACGGGAAGCGAAGAAGTCAGCTTGAGCGTGGCTTGGTCGAGAGTCGTATATTCGTTTTGAGGAGGGTTTAGAGAGGACGTCGTATGCGACGGATACTTTTTGGAATGCGTAGGTGGCGTCCGGGTTACCTGGGAACTTACTGAGGTGGGTGTAAGACACGGTTAAAGGGTACTATTAGGGTATGAAACGCACTCTGGGTGGCATGCTTTACTACGCGAGAGATAAGCACGTCTTAGGGTGAGTCTGTCGATAGTTGGGGAGCGTGGTACGCCGAGGATGTGATAGAGGTCATTGCTGGAGAGAACTTCGTGCATTTCTGGCGAGGGAAGTTTCTCTCCGGCTGGTTGTGAGCCCTGTGATGATGACTGGACATGTTCTGGTGAACGAGGCCGAGGCAACCAGTCTATACGTTCTGAACGGATAGTTATTGCTTGTTCTTCCTGATCAACGTCTTCGTCGATGGGCAAGCGCCAGAATGAGGACGCTATACGGTGACTCCAATTGAAGAACATTGTAGTAAAT
Organism: Hydnomerulius pinastri MD-312; assembly: GCA_000827185.1. NCBI lineage: Eukaryota > Fungi > Basidiomycota > Agaricomycetes > Boletales > Leucogyrophana > Leucogyrophana pinastri. Next base: position 309,646 of record KN839840.1, read on the forward strand.
GGGAAGGGGAGTAACACATACCTGAACTCACGACATAGGAGAGCATCATCGTGTTAGTTGTAGTGAAAACATGTCAAGTTTGTGTAGTGAATTGGTAGTACTATCATTAGCTCCAACAAAGTACTACCATGTGATTATCTAATTATTTACCTCTTATCTTATCTCCGTGTTATTTTTTTACTTGGCACAGCTTGTCCTGGATTAGGTCATAATGTGGCGCCCTCACATCACATCACACAAGCCACGATCACCAGCGATCACCCTTGCCTGCTAGTAGCCTTGCCTCCAATCAATATCACCACTGCGCCGTACATTACCAGTACACAATCTATGTAGATCCATGGAGATTTACTCTATCTCCGCCTCTAGTGCAGTGCAAAACTTCCGCATAATGCGCTTTACTTCCCCTCGTTCACCCATTACTGTAAGCCGCACAGAGGAGCCTTCCATATGTTCCGGGTTCTCGGATAACGTTAGGTCGTATCTCCCGAAGGCCCAATTTAGGATATATACTCCTGCTGCAATACGGACAAATCCCTTGATTCTCCATATTGATTCTTTCGATACCGCTCCAAGCGAAGCCCGGAGCAGATCCTCGTCAATGCTGCCCCCTGATCCAGACAGCACGCCATTTGGCGCAGCATGCGGTGAAGCGTCGCCATTTTGAGCGCATGTGCATTCGAGCTCGCTGTGGCTATGATCGTGTGCATGTGATTGTGAAAGTTTCCGAGATCCTTTGAAAATGGTGACGGTCTGGACTTCGTCGTGGTGGCCAGCACCATTCATCTCCGCTGTTTGTTCTTGGAAGAGCTTGGTATCAACTCCAAACAGTAAGTTTGGGTCTACGCCGTTCCGCCCATTACACCGAATTTTCGGTGTCTGATCATTGAGGGTGTTGAGGTGGTCGATCACAAGGTCAAGATCACGGTCGGCCACGTGCTCCCATTTATTCTAGCAGTATCACAGGAAGGTCAACGGACGTGGAAGAATGGGTCGAGTACTTACAACAAGTATGATGTCCGAGTAGCTGGCTTGCATCTTGGCTGTAGGGGAGGTATCTTCATATCCGGAAAAGTTCTCTGCGTCTATAACAGTGACGATTGCGTCCAACTTGAGATCGTTATTTGTTTCGCGCTCTAGCTCGCGGATTTGGAACGCAAGGGTGGCAGGAAAGGCAGAGCCCCTAACTCCAGTAATGTTAGTGGATAATAAGAGTAGTCAAGGAGAAGCCTCACGAGCACTCTATAATGATGCGGTCTGGGCGGAATTTCTCTGGGGGAAGCAGTTGGTTTGCAAACATTTTAGTCAAATCAGATCGACCACACGTACCTCTGATCTCTAACAAGGCATTCTGCATTTGACCCACCAAGACGCAGCACCTGTATTTATTTTAACAGCATACAGGGCTTGGCTAGTGAACATACGCACATGCATCCATTCAATATCTCACTTACTGCCGTTAAGCTCGACTGTTTTGCGAGCTGACTATCAACTAATCAAGCATGAGCATGACCTACTGATCATGGACACAAAACACGCACCTTCGATGTCACCGAACTCATTCTTGAGAAGTACGACTTTATAGTCCTTTGGTAATTGCGGAAGTAAGGACAGGATGATCGAAGTTTTTCCCGCTCCAAGGAACCCTGTGAAGACAGTGATAGGTATGTTGGGTATCGTCGATGCCATGGTTATAACGTTGTCTGCACCCGCTCAAGTCCCTGGGTATAACTGCGGCTTGTGCAGCGGTATGAGTTGCCTTGATCTGTTCGAGGATTGCAGGACGCGCCTGTGAGTCCATTAGCCTGACTCCATCTCATCAACTGAAGCCGCCCAATGGGCGCTCGATCAAAGCCACGTGCGCGAGGGTGCTATTCGCTGGTGTCAAGGCGAAGACCGTCCGAAGCACGAACTTACGACCACCCTTGCTCAACGACCACATCAACGACCACTGCGACGACGAGCACGGAAAGGAGACCATGGCGGGTCGCAAGAAACCACTGACGCAGCCTGCTGTGCGCCGCAAAGTCGAGCCTCTCGTCATCGACGCGTCTCACGTTGCTGCCACCCACACGTACCTCGCACTCGCCGCATTTGGCTCTGCGCTCTTGCTTGGCTGCGCATTGCATTATAAGAAAATTGTGAAGAACGGGGTTGCTGGGTACCCCGAGGAATGGTTCCCTTCTGTTTCTGCGACGTGAGTGTTGGGTTTCAAGTCGCGGATTCCGAGTGTGCATGCAAGTGTGGAACTGTTTTGCTCATGTCCCTACGTCCGTTCTACATAGCATCGGGGATTGGTACCCAGAACGAAACATCTTCCAAATCCTCATCGCAATGACGAGTGGACCCCGTTTCGCCCTCGTGTTCCTCCAATACCTCATCACACGCACGCCCTACTCGAGCTTACCAGGCTGGATGTTCCTCACGGGGATCATACGAACCCTCGCCTGTGGAGGCTGGGTCTATATCACTTCGAATGATGATCATGACGTGCATGATGTGCTGATGGTGTTATATATTGTGTGCAACGTGCCGTGGATGTTGGGAGGGATTGCGTGCACCCCTGTGGGGCATGTCAAGGCACGGAGGAGACGGTAAGCAATTCTGAGTCGGTGGTAAGGGTGTATGCGCATGCTAATCATTGTTGGTTTGATAGGCAGGTTGTGGCTACAGCGTACGTTGATGTCTTCCCATGGGGTTTTATGGGTGGTGTGAGCTGATGATTTTGGGGCAGTTTCTTCGGGTCGATCATACCCATGATATATTTCTTCATCCAACACAAGGTTCACAGACTGCCGGGAGGTTAGTCGTGAGAAGGCTTACCCTGTGTTTAAAGTTGCTGATCCTCTCGTAGCATATACCCGGTATTCGTTCTTCGAGTGGGGGCTCATTCTTCTCGATGTCGTCTACGACTCCATCACGGAAATTGACTTCAAGGATTCAAACATCCAGGTAGGGACATACCACGCTTTACATACTTGTCTAAAGAAGCCCATCTAGATCGCTCTTGGAATCTCACTAGACTCGAGCGTCGGACGTGATAATATGTATAACCAGCTGCATCATCTTGTATAATCCTAGTCTGACATGCTCATATCAATAGACCACTGACTTCTTCCAACGGTACTGAAGTCACCACCCCTGTTCCTGACGGTGAGGTGCCTGCGAAGAATGGAGAATCCACAAAGTCCCATGGAAATTCCGGCCTCAGAACTCAGTCAGCCCAAACCCCAGATAAGCCTGAAACCCGAGCCCGGGCCCGTCAGGGGTTGTTGGGGTTGACGTGCGCGGTGCCCGCTGAAATGAGAAGGGTGATGAGCTTCACCGCCGATGTATACTTATGTGAGTTATCTTGGTTATTGGAGTTGCTTGAATGAAGAGTTGACTTGGAATTACTTCTATGGCATTCGTTCTCGAACCTTGTGAACTTGGCGCGCTCAGCATACCTCTTTTGGTCCATCACCACTTCCCTGCTCACAACGCTCTTCTATTTCTCGGTCTGGGAGCTCGGTCTATCGGGTGCAGAAGCCGCGCTGTTCATCTACCTCTCTCCTGTACTACTTGGGATAACGCCCCTGCGTAACTGGGCGGTGACAAGATGGGGCAGGGTAACGCTGAGAGCGCTCTCGCTCGCCGGGCTTGCAGCATATAAGCTGGATGGACCGCTGGACAGGCTGTGGGCGGTTATTGGAGCTAATGTGGTGGTACTGGTCAGCCAAGTCGCGGATTGGACTGCAGGAGAGAATGCGTATCAGGGATTGTGTGCGTTATAATTTCTCTCCTTACTGGGATGACCTGCTTACACCGACTATTTCGCAGTGCTAGGTCTTGGCCTGATCCTCTCGTCGCTTTCGAAACATGCGAACCACTCGAATAATCCTGGTGTGTTAGCCGACGCTTTGTATGATGTACTTAGGCTGACGATCTTGTACAAGTTTGGCCCATGTTGAACGAGGAGACCGGTGGTTATAACAAGACTGGGATGGTGCTGGCCGTCTTAGCTCTTATGGAGCTTGCTACACGTCCATCCACCCCACCTTCAAAGGTCGCGGAGTCGAGCGAGAAGAAAAACGCGCAAGCCACTTCTCAGGCGGATACCTCACATAACTGGTTACCTTCGTCGATCGCACTCGGGTCGCTGTTTTTCACCCTGCATTGCATGCTGACGGACTCGAGCACTATCATTGCCTGGTCATGGACCGGTTACCAGGACGGGCAGCCGAAAGGACCACTGCCGCACCTGTACGGATCGCTCACTCTGATCGCACAATCGCTTGGCCTGCTCATTCCTGCCATCCTCCCGTCATACGCTTCATCTGCACTACTTACACACCCCCTATGGTTTGTGTATGGCTGTGCCAGTATCTTTGTCATGTACCGGTTCAGAGACTGGACGGGCTTCGCTGGCGGATTGAACTTCGCGATCTTCTGCATGTCCATCACTCCCTCCGTTCTGTCACAAGCTGCTGTAGGGCGGGGCAAGAAGGCTGGGCGGAGGTTCTTCGTTGCATTCTTCGTGGCGATATTGTTCTATCTCGCGAACGTGTGGACTGTTGCGTACGCGTTTGTCCCTGGTGGGGTGTACCTTAGGGAACGAACTGACCTGTACGAGTTCTTTTTGATGTTATAAGGTTCGATCACTAACAGAATTGTATCCTCTAGAGTCCTCATGGCACAATTCGCGGCCCTTTCCCTTGCATTCCGGTGGCCCTCCAAGGCCTTCGCTCACCCCCGTCCCTCCCTCCACCTCCCAAGCCCAACAAGCACCCACGCTCGCACGCTCCTCGGTCTTTTATCCCTCACCTCCGTTCTCGTCACGCTCTGCCGCTGGCCTGCTATGGGCCCGAGGCCGTACAAACCCGGGACAGGGGTATTCAACGCTGGGATATGGACGGTGCACTTTGGGATTGATAATGTGGGGCATGATAGCCAACGTCGGATTCGAGACGTGATTAGGTGTGTAGGCGTCTCCTTTTCATTTCAAAGGTCTGGGGCATGTGGAAGAGGCTGATGTGGTTCGGTGCAGGGATATGCAGCTGGATGTTGTGGGTCTGTTGGAGACTGACTTGCATGTGAGTTCTGCCTTCGGTGCTACAGGTGGAGTGGTGATTAACGCAGATTTTAGCGAACGGTATATGGGAATCGCGATCTGTGAGTTCAGTGCATCTTCGCGCGGAGTGGTGATGTGACACGTTAACAGGACTCGTGTTGCCGCTGAAGAACTGGGATATGTGAGTCAAGCTGTCTGGTGAAGACCGTCCACTCATAACTCTTACAGTACGTCGATCTCGGTCCTGGACCAAATCTGCACACCTGGGGAGCGGTGTTACTGTCGAAGGTTTGTGCCCAGGTTCCGCGAAAAGGCAAGAAATTGATATACGAGCCTTCATAGTTCCCGATCATCCACTCATACCACCACCTCCTTCCTTCGCCCAACGGCGAGCTTGCCCCCGCTATTGAAGCTATTCTAGATGTGTATGGAACAGAGATCACAGTCGTTGTCTCGCACAATGGTCAAGGTATGTTCGTGACTGGTCATTTTGCCAAGGTACTGTTTGACTGGTCTCCAGAGGAAGATCCGCTAGATAGGGAGTTGCAGAGCAAGGAGCTGGCTCGAATCATGGCGAAATCATACCCCCGACCAGTGGTGTTCTTGGGATACGTGATCACCAAGCCGCACGCTCCCAGGCGTAGGTGCTGGCATTCGCCCGTACTTCCAAGTTGACTAACGATGGTCAATACAGCTGCACCATATGACCTCCTTGTCAACGACGGGCTTGTGTATGACATCGACCCACACGACTGGGATAGATGGTGAGCAGGAACTTTGATTGCCTCTTCCTTCGCCGACCTTGGACGTATGATAGGTGTGAATATATCCTCTACAGAGGCTTGTACAGAACAGCCTATGCGAGAGTGTCTCGTGGCATCGTTACAGACACGGAGCTCCAGATTGGACAGTTTGTCCTCCCAAAACACGGCTTTGAACTCACCAACCAAACCGAGGAATCCCGTCTAATCCGGTCGTGGAAGGAAGCTCTTCCGGAAGAGCGCGTCAGTACACTCATATTTGCTCCCCGGCTCTGGTCACTAACATTTGGACAGTGGTTCCCGATGGAATACTATGGTAATGAGCACGAAGGGGGTGTGAATGGCCACTATTACCACGTATTCAACACCGTGAGCCCCAACTCCTCTGCACTGCTGGCTGTTCGCTCATGGTGGTTTTCGTCTAGCCGTTGTATTATAAGCTTCCCGAAGATGCCATGGTGTAGAGTACTCGTCGCGCTTTTTGTCCTATAACTGTTGTCATTCATGTATCCCTGCTGTTACTGCTTTCCTCTTCGTCACCACTCTCGTCATCCTCTGCATCATCTCCTTCATCCTCGCTCTCTTCTGCTTCCTCACTGCCCTCCTCCTGCTCACCACCATCCTCGCTTTCCTCTTCTTCAGAGCTACCCTCAGACTCTTTTTTATCGCTATCACTAGCATAAAATTTATCTAGGTCCCTCCAGGACTCCTTCGCATCTCGGCTTGGCGCCGAGCTACTCGTGGGTGTGAGTACGATGGGTGCGAGCCCCGCTGATCCGATAATGCGCTGCGCTGCGGCGCTAGCTGAGCTGATGGCCTGTGGTGGTGGAGCTGTGGGAGCAGCAAGGTCTTCTTCGTTATGTCTGAGTGCTGGGTCGATGCCTGCTTCGAGCCATTCCGGTAGGAAGGTGTCGCTGTGCATGTCTCTGCCTGTTACGAGGCTGAGGGAACCAATGGGTAGACGAGGGTGGGCTGTAATGAAGAGGATGTAAGCATTATTTGGATCAGTGGGGACTTTAGGCTGGGGAAGCATTTACCTATGAGTTCCTCCTCGTCGATTATACCTGCTTTACCCTCGAACAAAACCTTGATCACTTGTTCTCTGCGGAGCACGACCTTTCCCTGTTCTTCGGGTTCTTGGCCGTTGATTGTTGGCGATACGCCCGCGAGGAGAGAGGTAAGCATGCGAGTGCGGTCCCGGACATCATAATTCATGTCGTATCTGCCGAGGGAGAAGACGTAGTGACTGAGTAGTTCTAGTGTGCTGTTGGTTGGACAGAGTAGGAAGAGCTTCGTGGCCAGTGTCAAGGTTTGCAGCTTTACTAGTGGGCCCTGGGGTGCAAGCGATGAGGATGCAGAGAATTGAGGAAACTCGGAAGCGGTGTGGTGTACGTACCTCCGTACTGAAAGACTTTGCAGATTTACGCAGGACATCGGGTGCCCAATCCGCGATGCCCTCGATGACAGTTGCGCCTCCTCCCTGGGTAGCGCTATACTGGCCGACCAACCAGAGAACACATGCACGTGCTTGGGGGTGCTTGATGTCGTCAATTCGTCGTGCGAGCTGGGATATTATTGTGAGAGGTGATTGGGAAGCAGATGTCGATGTCGAGGAGCCGGTAAGGAGTTGGTCCTGGACGAGCGATTTAAGGACAAGGACTGCGTTGCTGACGATGATGTCTGTGCATGGGGTAGAGTTGAAAAACTTAGCGACGATGGGGTCGTTGGAACTCACCATGTCTACTCTTGATCATGGTCATGAGTGTAGTGAGACATTGTTGCGTGCATGTCGGTACCAGTCTTGCGCATCGACCAATGGCGCGGACCGCGTCTGCAACCACAGCATCGTCTACATCCTCTGCGTAGTCCTACAACGACAGAAGGTGCGTGGGGTGAGTTCGTGGGGGGTGGAAGAAACCCCTGGACGCACGGTGAACTCTCGAAGTAATGCTTGGTGGTTGTCGATGTTGCAGAGATTCAACAATACCTTGATTTTGTCTCTTTTGACTTGCTGCGGATCATCTGTTCGAACTAAGAGGCGCGAATATTGCGATGAAAACAGTTGCTGCGAGTTAAGGGTGGGTCGCTGGTTAAGCAGAGCAGAACGGTATAGCCTTACTGGATGTTCACGTGTAACGACCATGAGGTATGCAAGGACTACTCGCTCAGCCTCTCTAGATACGTGCAGGATGCGAAGTAAAGGGTTCACGATCTTACTCGACGATGACGGCGGTCCTGTGTAATAAACCACGCGTACCACCGCAAGGACGACCTGACTGTAAGTTAAGCCTAGGTAGAGCATGATACAATGGACGGGAGCGCACAGCTGGATTTTTGGACTGGAAAAGCGGCTCTGAGGATGAAAGCAAAAGCTGGAGATCAGCATCGAGTTCTTCCTCTGGGGTTTCGCCGCTATTCGAAACGGTGGGCTTCGGAAGCATAGAACGTGCGTATCTCAGGAGGAGATTGAGGAGGTCAACCTGTCCCCATTCGTCTACGTCCACTAATATCTTGCACAGTCGTCGGTATTGTTGATGTAGGAGATCTAGTCGTGTTGGGCAGACGGACTCGAACGCGATCACTGCGCTCCCTATTGAGAGCGGGGATCGATCACGAAGGAGAGTGGATATAATGGAGATCAGTGTTGGCTGTTGGCTGGAATCTAACCTGTGACACCTTCAGCAACAGAACCCAAGGAATGTGCCAAGACGGTGCGTACTGGAAGGTCTTTGGTATTGCTAGCGATGCAGCTTTGCGGACGTAAGGGCTGAGGTCTGCTGCGCATTTCTTGATAGCAAGCACAACTATACTGCCAATGTTAGGAACCTTGATACCACTCAGGACGCGCAGTGCCATAGCTCGGATGAGTGGGCTGGAGTCCGTGAGGTCCTTCTGGAAAGTGTTGATCGAGAGTAATGCAAGATCGGGCTCGTGTTCGGCATAACGTAGGAGGTAGATATAGACGAGCTT
>KN839840.1:320199-346038 GCA_000827185.1 Hydnomerulius pinastri MD-312
GTCGATGCAAAAGTAAGTACCCCATCATGCTCCAGGTCCATCAGGATTCCTTAAATGTGACTGGAGAGCAGAGTGCCTCTCGTCCTGCTTCCTCCACGCCTTTCCCAGAATCTCGAGACTCGGACTCGCCAATACCAGAGTCATCTTTTAACATATCGAACGAGGAGACGATTCGTAGACTTCGCGCCAAGGGACAACCTATTCGGTTGTTCGCCGAATCAGACAGGGACCGCAGGCTGCGTCTGCGTGCGCTGGAGCTTATCGAGGAGAAAGGACACGAGCGACAGAGTGGTCAGAATGATTTCAAGAAGGCATTGGAGGACGTCGAGAACGTCGAGAGGGAGCTGAGGAATAAGAACAAAGGCAAAAAGAAGGACGATACGGAGCAGGCCAACACTGGTGTGTTGGACCTCGCGTTGATAAAAACTGACCCGGACAAACTCTACCCGCTCATCTACTACGCGCTGAAGCGCACACTCAAGGAATGGGGGGAAGCCATGGACGAGAGACCAGGTAGGTTTATGGCCGACCATGTCCCTGTTTATGGAACTCATTGGTCACAGAGCACGTCAAACGGACAACGCAGGGCAAGCTGGCAGCCGCAACCCAAGTCCAGTCAGCAGAATACCTCAAGCCACTTTTCAGGACGTTGCGTTCAAGAGTACGCCAATTAACAAGTTCGCGTTGTTCGAGACTAAACCATCCTTGCAGTCACTGCCCCCTGACATGTTGGTACGCATGGCGGAGATCGTGCACCATATGCAGAAGCGACAATACCAGAAGGCCAACGATTCATATCTCAGGCTATCAATTGGGAATGCCCCTTGGCCCATCGGTGTGACCATGGTTGGGTATGTGTCCCTTTATATCGGCACGCTACTGGTGACTCACTGGCTTCACAGTATTCACGAACGTTCGGCTCGAGAGAAGATCTCCTCGGATCAAGTGGCACACGTACTCAACGACGAAGTTAGTCGAAAGTATATCCAAAGCCTTAAACGGTACGTTTCATTTTATGAACATACTGGATTCAGCTGACCAACATCCCTACAGGCTCTTGACGTTCTCACAAACAAAATACCCACCGGAAGATGTCTCACAATTGATGGGGTAAATCCGAAATGCCCGTTGTACAAATGATGTTGTAACGTTCTACTTTTCAATGGTATCAACTATATGGTGATAATATATCTTCCTGTTGCTGTTGCCAGTTGTATCATCTCTTGCCTTTCTTTCCCTTCCTAGTTTGCGGTGGCTCGTCGTCTGGTTCGGCAAGTGCATGACCTGTCTCTCGTACGTGGGTGAACATTTTTGTTCGACTTTCGAAAGTTTGCTTGCAGACGTTGCACACATTCTGAGCACGAGTTAGGAAGCACCAACACTTGCGGACTGGGCGGAATGACTGACCAGAGCAGGGTCTCGCTGCACTTCCGCTGCTTGTGCCTTCTTTGCCTCCCGCAGCTTCCGCTTTTCTCTCTTGGAGAGCTCCGGCTGAGCTGGAGCCTCTGGGTCTGCGGCATCATCATGCCGTTCACTGGGCGCACTCGGTGCTTCGTTTCCAGTCGCTAGGGTAGGCTGAGCCTTCTTCCCCTTCTTCTTGTTCTTGTTTGATGATGCTCTTGAAATATGTTCCTCTTCTTCAAGAATATCGGATGCTACCGGAGCCCCTGGAGGAGGTGCACGCGGTTCATCATCTTCTACCTCGTCCACGATTGAACTTGTTTCGGGTGGTGTCTCTGGTGGCGGAGAAACCACCTCGTCACCATCAACATCTCTTCCAACATTGTCCTCCTCCTCCCTGTCGTCCTCCTCATCGCCCGGTAACCCAAACTCCTCATTATCTCTCATCATCTCCCTCTTCAGCCTCTCAATCTCTTTCATATGTTTCTTGCTCCTCTCATGACTATCCCACGCCGCCTCACTTCTGAAACTCTTACCGCACGCGACACATTCCCATTCTTCAGGGTCTTCCCCTTCGGCGGCTGCCCACTCGAGGTCGTCATGTTGCCCCCTCGTAGTCGTTTTTTGCCATTCTTGCTCGATGAAGGTGGTGGTGGGAGGCTGTTGGACTTGGCGGGGAGGTTTGGGGCCGGTGGAGGGTGTCGAGGACCCGGAGGCTCTGGCGTTGTTAAGTTGTGCTTGGTGGGCTAGATGGCTTTTGTAGCGTGGATCGCGTTTTCGGACGAATGTGGCGAGAGACTTTGGTGGAGAGTTATTGTTTAGATTGGCGCACGGCATGGTAGGAGAGGTACGTACTCTGATCATCTCGTTATACTCCTTCCTAGCGTCGTCCCGTGCTTTCTTGTTTTCCTTTTCCATGAGTCTGGGAGTACGTTAGCTGACATTTATCAGCGGTTGGTATGATAAGACGACTGACCGTCGGATTCTGCGGTCGGGTGCGTCTGTGGTATTATAGTGTTCCATCCAAGTGAACTCTTTCATGCTCGAAAAGCTGAGCCAGGCGTTGTAGAAATTCCTTGCAGCCTCTGAGGGAGTGGTTGGGGATGACCACGACCACGTCGAGTACCCAAAGGAAGGGTACTCGATTTCGGAGATCATATTCTCCTCTTGAGCGATTCGGGTGAAGAGGTTTCGGTACAGAGTGAAGAAACCCTAGAAGATGGTAAACACATAAAGTACCTCACAATTCATGGAGAAACACAAGGCATACATTCTCGCCGTCATCAAATCCAGACCATACCGTAGCGTCAAAGAATTGCGACAAATGCCGCACAGTTAACCCACGGTCCCGAGCGCGAGGAGGCGGAGCACCCTTTCTTATATCCTCAAACACAGCTTCGGCATCTGGTTCGGGAGCCAACGAGGCCTTGTGCGAATCATACCAAGCCCGTTCCTACTTGGACCCTCGGCATCAGGCTTCGTCAGCGGACATAAGGCCAAATTGATCGACTTACCTGCTCGTCACTCAGGACCTGAGATCGATGATAGAGGGTGGTGGGTGGATGAATTGGATGATCGGGGTGTTTCAGATTGGATCGAGGGTCCTGCTTACCTCGTAGGCTTGTTGTATAGCCGCGAATCGCTTAGTAGCGCCTTCTACATCATCTTTGTTCTTGTCAGGGTGGTGGACTAGAGCAAGCTTTCGGAAGGCTTTCTGCAAGGTCCCATCTTGGTGAGGGGCCTGGAGTGATAACGAACTAAGAGGCGTACCTTGATCTCATCAGCGGTAGCTGATTCTTCTACACCGAGAAGCTCGTAGTAATCGGGTATTGCGTCGTGCTCCGACTCATTCCTCGCGGTCGACTCACGAGCGCCCATCTATAGCAAAACTTAAGTTGGATCAAGCATAATAATAAGGGTGATTGCTAGCACAAAAGCCTTGCTGGCTGCCTACCTCGATGAGACTGAGCTCTGAGATCAACGTTGGACGATAACTTATTGGTTCCCGCGATCGGGGTACGCGTTCTCTAAAAGGCAATCAAACGTCGACCGGCTCCTTTACGAAAGTTGTCTAGCAAAGCTCTCAGGTTTCTTCACTCACAACTACCCACTTGCTACTCGTTCTTTGCCGCTCCCAAAATCATGTCGGACTTCTTCAAATCTGCTTCAGGCTCCACCCAAGGTATGGAACATGCTTCTGAAGCTGCCAAGATACTTGCTGACGTTCTTCAGACGCCGCTGCACGGAAGGAGGCTGTCATGAACTCCGTACGCTCCGAAATAGCTCTTGCTAATGCGCAAGAGCTCATGAACGTGCGTCCATCACCAGCTTCCCAACAATTCGCTGACCTGACGCGTTGCTTTGCAGAAAACCAACGAGAAATGTTTTGCGAAGTGCATAACGAAGCCTGGAACATCATTATCGAGCTCGGACGAGGTGCGTGCTCTTTCTGAGCTGCTAGAATATTAACTAAATAGGATCTCACTTGGCAGGCGTGCTTGTCGCGGTGCTTAGACCGATACATGGAAGCATGTAAGCAAAACCGCGCTGTTGACTCGAGAGCCCTGTCTGACGTTCCGCTCCTAAAAGTCAATATTGTTAGCCAGACGTACACGCGAAGAATAAGCAAGGAAAGCAGTCAGATGCGGGAAGCTGCTCTACAGTCATAGAAGCAACCTTGACGCAACGAAGGCGTTCATTTGGCACCCTGAGTCTATGACCTGTTCGTATACGAAGCTCTAGACCACACTACCTGTCTTTGCTCTCATAGCACCTCTCCTTAATAGACGCCATTGCATTCTAAACGGAGACATGAGTAATAGCCCAGAAAACATTGAACTAATCCATAGTCCTGCTAGAGGGGTGTGTAGGTATGCAATAATGAAATAGCTATTAATGATATGTATGCAAAGTGAAGGTGGGTGATATGAGTTGAAGAGGCCCATTACAACGAACGAAATGGCGAAGTAGGTAGGGTATCATGACACTGAAGAAACTGAAAAATTTGGTGCAAAAGAAAGAAAGGCCAAATATGTTCAATATCTACTATTGAATGAATGTTGAACAGGTTATGTGGGTACCTTTAGGGTAATGGGTAAGCTACTGTAAATCTCGACGCCGAACATCATCATCAGAGTCATATGTTATACCAGGCATACCTGAAATTACAGGCATCGATGGGTCCAGAGACTCCATGCCACGGGGATTTGGTATTGATCCAGGGGGGTAGAATGGAGTCGTTAAGAGTGGTGGGGATGGTGTGGCGAATGGTGTGTGTGCGATACCCGCAGAAGGTGGCTGTATATCACCGGGGTAAGACAGCATTCTACCACCGTCATCGTAATGCACTGAATGGATGGAGCCCGAGGAATACGATCGGGGTTGCGTGTGGTGGTGTGGATATGGCGCAGAAGGCCCATAGTCGACCGATGAGTGCGAAGGATGTGAGACATGATTTGACAATGCAGTGTCTGGGTAATCTGAGAATGCGGGTGAGTGGCTAGGTTGAATAGGCGTATGTCGAGGGGGATATTGAGGGTACGATGGGCTGAAGGGGGCTGAATGAGGTCCCGGCATCATGACAGAGGGCGGTTGGATTGAAATGGACGGATGAGTTGGCTCGTGCTGTTGAGGATGACCAAGCTCTGATGGTGGCGGCGTGAAAGATCGCTTGCGCGAAATATTAATATGATCTGGTCGGTGAAGATCCACAGTATCTTCGCGATAGTGGTACCCTGGGCCCGTGAGAGCAGCCAGTGGCGGTTGTGGGACCTCCATCAAAGCTGGAGATGGCTCCTGAGAGAAGTAGGTAGGCGAATGAAGCCGAATATCTGATCCCGACGTATGTGCGTTCAGGTGACGGAGGACATGGGCTAGTTGTACTGCGGATCCGACCAGATCATGTCGCAGGACTTTGGTGGCTTGCTGACCTTCCGTCCAATCAGCGCACTTTTTCCAGTGCCGTATAGGTTCAGGACCTTGGCCAGGAGGAGGGGGTGTGAAAGACTCCAGGAAAAATGTTGGCGGCTGAGAGAGGATAAAGGATGCAAGACCTGAGCCAGGGGCAGCATTTGTGAACTCCGTATCAACGATGGTATCGAAAGGGATTTCCATTTTAAACCCGTATCCCGACGAATGGATAAACCAGGTGAGGCAGCGCTTAGTGTCGCAGAGATAGGCCACGAGATCGTGCTTTCCGACGGTGGTAGCGATGCGACGCCACGTCCCAACGGAAAGATCGGTGCACGGGATGATGGTGACGGCTGTTGTTGGCCCGCCCCAATAAGTAATCATGCGCCACCCATGACACGGACGACTTACGTTCATCTTCATGGAGAAGGCTGTGTAGCTCAGCTTCATACCCAGTCGCTAATTCTGGGGGCGTATCGGGTGGTGTTTCTGCGCTGCCACCTCGGCCTTTCTTGCCATCCTGTAGTTTCGCCTTAGCGCGTCTAGGGGGGAGGTCAGTACCTTCCTCGGGTATGGCGCACGAGACTCACCTGTTCTGGAACCAAATCTGAGTCTGACGTTCCTGCATTCCGAGCATATCACTGATCTCCTTTCTACGTGCGGCGGTAGGGCTCCGGTCCACAGCAAAGAAACGTTCCAGGTGGACCAGCTGTTCTGGTGTGACGCGCGAACGCTTTCGCTTTTCCTTTTCCGCTTTCCCGCCCGTCGCACCCGTTGACCGTGACCGCTGAGGACCCGATGCAGGTTCCTTGCCTGATTCCATATCTCGCCCATCTGAGGCTGACGCCGAACTCGGCCGCGGAATTCCGGGGGTTAATGGGGATTGCGCAGTGGAGGAACTAGGAGGGGATGGAGAGAAATCCCCGTCGACCTCTTCGTTTTTGGGTTGTTCGAAAGTGCCAGTATCTAGTTGGGGAGGATGCTTTGCGTGCTGCTCACCAGCATAAGCTGCCTCAGCCATGACCTCGATGTCCTGCGATGGATATTTGCCACCAGATGCGTGACAATGAAATGCTTACGCGCCCCGCAAATTTTCGAAGTTGGCACAGACGGAAGGAGTGATAAACGGAATTGAGAGCTTCGTCAAGGACGAATCAAAATAGGCAAGATCCTGTGTTTGTTTGGGAAGATTTGAGGTGGAACACGAACCGGAGATCGGCCTATTTTGATGTCAAGTTGGGGTGAACACGGTCCAACACAGTCCGATTTGTCAGACCAGGGTGCAGAGAAGGAAGCAAAAAGGGTGTCAAAGGGGGAACCAGGCGCCAGTATACCGGGCAAACAGATCAGCGATCATGATTCTCTGGAAAAGGAAGGAGACCAGGAGGAAAAGTGGGTTTGGCGAGGCAAGCCAGTGTTAAGCCAATCAACAAACTTGTGCATGGCGGAGGTCGAGGCTAAGTACGGATCAGAAGTAGAAAAAGGACTTACAGGTGGAGTGATTTGA
The DNA here is from genome assembly GCA_000827185.1 of Hydnomerulius pinastri MD-312. Classification (NCBI taxonomy): domain Eukaryota; kingdom Fungi; phylum Basidiomycota; class Agaricomycetes; order Boletales; genus Leucogyrophana; species Leucogyrophana pinastri. The sequence goes on from KN839840.1 coordinate 327,017, forward strand.
TCAAGGAACCGCAGTGGGCTTGAGTGGGCCCAATGAGCAATATCACCGTCAGCTCGTCGTACCCAGCAGACAACAGGTTCGGAACGGCCCGCAGAACACGGTTGAGTTGCAGCTGCTTGTAGTAGAAAAAACGAGCGCGCAGTGTGTGCTAAATTTGCTTCATCCCCGGTCGCAGAGGTACTGGATTTCTCCTGGAGTGTGAGGAATCTGGTCGCAGGGTCGGGCTTTCATGCTGTAAGCCACTTCTGCCTGTCACCAGTCTGGTGACAGATAAGATCGGAGTCGCGTATGCTAGCTGAGTTGAATGCCTGTGATTGGCTTCCAGGAACAGACATACGTCAGACTCTGGTGTCTGAGGTATCGGCTTCCGCAATCACATACCCAGTCTTGAACGGCGTAGAGTGGACGATAGTTACAATCCACCGACTCATCAAGGGCTCATGTGCATTCTCCTGCTCATTCATTTATCCTCATGCAAGGGTAAAAACCAGAAAGACTGACCGACGTGTTTTCCTAAGACTGTAGGAAACCCCACTTGGCGGGACCGGGAGTTGCTATGCGCTCTCGGAACAAATGATCAGCATGAGAACTAGCCTTATTCGCAAGAAGTTCCACGTTTTCCATCCGAAAACACGACATGCGAGCACCGACGCTGAGCTACGTTGACCAAATCTGCAGAGACCACCACGGTGTATACGAAACCATGGCCGAAGGCAAAGGAACGCCATGGCGGGAAATTCTCGATGGACTGACGATCCAAACCAAACCATTTTTGTCCAGTCTATTTTCTCAAGTCACAAATCCCAGAAGTTGTTCATACGCAGGAACAGCTGGTTCTGCAGGTGACTGCAAGACGTCATGCGGATACATAACACCGAGGGTACAATTCATAATGGACATTATGGCTTTGTTGTCAGCGCGGTGGGCAGTGGGTCGTTGTGAACAGATCACATTTCTTCCCAGCACCTTGTTCTATTCGGCCGTCTGCGTTACTCATCTTGACAGCTCTGCACAAACATCACGCGCACTTGATGCCGCTGAGTCTCGCTGAGGGAACGGCACCGGGATATACGTAAGAGCGACGTTCGGGCAGCCGCACTAGTCACATCTCGGAACGATAGGTATGATGACCCCAAAGCTTATTCAAGCCGAGGGGAGCCTGCAAGATTACTGGATCCATACATGATTGGCGGCCAAATAGGGTCACAAGGATGTATACCAGGGTCTATGAGTAAGGGAAGCAGGCGTCTCACACATTTACCGAACGTAGTGCAAGCACTATAGGGCCGCGATTACGAGCCTGAGGCTGGTAGCGTAGATCCTTGCGTGGATCAGGTCCCGAGACGTCGGACTGTACTTTGATAGCCTGCCGAGGGGAAGATCTGATGGGCTGATCTGACGGAAGGAGCTCCAACCTCCACCGATGCGGAGTTCAGGCCGGAGCCTCAGACGATGAGGGGACTCGGACAGTTCGAGCTGCAACGAGTTTTGCGGTTCAATGAGAAGGCTTGCAAGTTGTAGTAAATAAAACGAACCACTTTGTCATGTCACATGAGCTGGCACTCGGATGAGATACTTACGTTCTCCCAGATAGATGGGAAGGTGGCGTTGGCTTACTTTGGAAAAAGAAAGGGACTTCCACATGTCCCACGGTGGAAGACCGATCCCAACGGGGATTCGCAGATTCCCACAATCCCGGGGTCTGCCAGACATCATGTACCATGTCAGCCAGCGCACCCTCCCGCAAACTACCGCCACAACAAACGTGGAGGGCGTCGCTCTGACGGTGAAACCGAAGGTCCACGACAACCAGACAATGTCACATACTCACACCGCCCATCGGAGGTAGACTCGAAGGTCCACAGCCAATAAGATACTAATATACTTACGCTCATGCATCAGAGCAACAAGAGAGACATCAGTACTTACACACCCCACCTAGCGTAGGGATGGAACTTGAGAGCCGCGAGCGCAAGGCAGAAAAGTAAAAGAGAAGAAAGCATGTCTCACCACAACCGCAGCTAGTATCGCGGTCGTTTAGCGTCTCTGTCATCATACCCACCAGGTCCTTCTCGTTTGAGATCGCCCCTGAAGCCCCCTCCGCCCGGGCCACCATACCCACCACCAGGTGGTCCGTAACCTTGATTAGGCGGGCCCCCATACCCTCCCGGTCCACCAGGTCCACCACCTGGAGGACCATAGCCATTAGCATGACCATCAGCACCAAAGCCACCTCCCTGATAGCCGATGCCCCCTCCACGACCACCCCTGAAAAGTTGTTAGTACTGAGCTGATGATGATAATCAAGTGATATGTACCTATACCCGTCGTCACGACCGCCACGGAACCCACCTCCCCCGCCCCCGCCCCGGAATCCTCCGCGGTCACCAAAGCCGCCGCCACCTCCGCCCCTAAATCCACCGCCCCTACCGCCTCTAAAGCCCCCTCGATCTCCGAACCCACGTCCACCTCCGCCTCCGCCTCCACCTCCACCTCCAAATCCACCTCGCCCGCTTGGTTTAGGAGCGACGATGGGAGCAGCTTCGACCGGCTTCGGTCTACCACCCAGACCACCACCTAGACGGCGCGGTTTCCAACCTCGTACAGTTCGCCCGCGCTCGACATCGACAAGTATACGCTTGCCCATTATATGAAGACCATCGGACTCCTTGTAGGCAGCTAATCCAATATCAATAAATGGACCACCGGTGTCAGCAGGTTCAATTTACCTTTCATATCCCTCTCGCGCTCGTACACAATGAAAGCGTAACCCCTACTTCGATTCTTCTTGTCTCGTACAATTCTTACCCGTTCAATGGTACCGTAACTCTCGAATTCGCGTCGTAAGTCACTTTCAGTGGCGCTTTTGTGCTTGGGTTCAGAAGGTCAGGAAAGTCGAATTATGAGGCGAATAAATGCAAGAAACATACCAGACGAGAGATAAACAGGGTCTTGTAAGGGTCACCTATGGCTTCTGAGTCATCTGCGGGCTTGTCTAAAGAAATGATTCGTGAGTTTGTGACCTTCGCCTTAACGGACAGGTATGCTGACAGGTTTCTTTGGCAATTTTAAACTCTTCAGTTTTTTGCTTCTTGCGTTCTTCTCGCCTGATTTGCCGTTTGGTCTCCTCGGCGAGAGTGAAGGCGGGCTCCTCGCCTTCTTCCATCGCATCACCTTCACCACTCATGAGGGTTGCTGTGGACTCCTCCTTCAGCTGCGCGAGGATTGCGGCGACCCCAGACACATTCTTGCATCGAATGCGGTCAATATCTTTGCCAACTGGTCGTTTATAAGGGAGTGGCGGTCGAGGCGCGAATAGTTTAAGAAGGTTCGGAGGTAGCAAATGTGTACCGGGCATAGCTGGCTTGTTTTACGCGCGTAAAACGGCGAGATTTAGGTGTCCAAAGTCCTCGTAGCTAGTGGTCAACGTGAAGGCTTTGGCGAATGGAACGAACACAGGGAATACTGTTGGTAAAACAGAAACCGGTATGAACCGTCTGTAACTTTTTGACCACAGCAGTGAACTTGGTGAGAGTTGTCGGAAGAGCCTATTCAAACTCCGATTTTCATAGTCTTGGTCTGTGCGTTCAAGTCGGTGAGTCTGTTCGTCGTTCTCTGCAACGACCAAGCGGTTTGAGCATGTTCTAATACGTGTCTTCAGGCTGAAATGAACGGAATATTGGCCTTAACGCCATGTAGTCGGTCTGTTATTGCTCAGCGCACTTCCGCTGCCTCCCGATCGCTCTACCGGCAAGGGGTAGCCTTACACTTGCAACACCCAAGAACATATACAACTGCAATTCGGAGGGACTTCGCGTCTTATTTCTTTCACAATGACAAGTGGAACTCGAGCGAACCTCGAGGGAGTAGCACGAGAATAGGATCCCGACATATCGCTCAGGCAGTCGGAGCACAGTCTGATGTGGTGCTCCCAACCTTTCGGGAATCTGCTATCCTTACGCCCAAACGACTTCTGAGTATTTATGCTCAGCTTGCAAAGGCGCGACTCACCATCCTGGTTGTGCTCACAGCCGCGTCTGGAGTCGCGCTATCCCCTTTACCAACTACCCTACCAGTACTCCTGTCCACGGCTTTCGGGACAGCTTTGTGTTCAGCTTCGGCCAACACGCTGAATCAAATCCAGGAAGTGCCCTACGACGCACAAATGGCTCGCACGCGCCAAAGACCGTTGGTCAGGCGCGCTATCAGTCCCCTACACGCGACGGGTTTCGCTCTGGCGACTGGCATCGCTGGACCCGTGCTCCTGTGGACCATGACAAACCCACTCACAGCTATAATCGGCGCTACTAATATCGGCTTATACGCCGGTCTATATACCTATCTTAAACGCAAGAGCATCTCGAATACGTGGGTTGGTGCGGTTGTGGGCGGTCTTCCCCCTTTGATGGGTTGGACAGCTTGCGGCGGGAAGCTCTGGCCAACTGCGGACTATCCAATTCATTTCTTTCTTCCCTCATTCCTCTCAGAGGTGCCCGCCGATATATCCATGATTGACAATCCGATGGGTGCCTTCGCCCTCTTCATGCTGCTGTACAGCTGGCAATTTCCGCACTTCAACTCTCTGTCGCATCTCGTTCGGGCATCGTACGCTCAAGCTGGGTACAAAATGCTCTCAGTACTCTCCCCTCCAAAGAATGCACTGGTCGGCTTGCGACACACCCTACTCCTTGTACCAATTTGCTCGATACTCTTCCCACTCTCTGGCCTTACAACTTGGACCTTTGCGGTGACATCCCTCGCACCCAACGCTCTTTGGGTTAGGTCTGCAATAGCCTTCTGGCGTAACGGCGGCGAAAAGCAAGCGAGAGGGCTCTTTCACACGAGCCTATGGTGGTTGCCAGTGATCCTTGCGTTGATGATGGTGCATAAGCAAGGAGTAGATTGGACGGATTGGAGCAGCAAGGATAAGGTCGTCGTCGAGGCCCCTGGAGACAGTCAAGGAGAAAATAGATCCTCCTCCGTATAATCCCTCACTTATGTACAATCTTGATCGCCAGATGCTCTGTGCCTAATGAAATGGGATGCTGTCCTCACTACCTGAGTGTGCATATGCTAGAGATAGTGCATCAAATACCACAATCTCGTGCCCCCCGTCTTCTAATACTTCAACGACCGCATGCGAGTTTGCCAGTACTGCAAATGCACAATAACAGGGTACCTAGCTAGCTAGCTGCACATTGCTGTATACCATAATGACTGCGATCACGATAACTGATGTATCGAGAAAACGGGAGCCCATATATCCGATGTCCCAAAAATCACGGTGAACAGGCGAGACGTTTATCGAACGAGTGGAAGCAGGTCGAACAAACCGGGCAAAACGTGATGACTTTCGAATTCCTTCGAGAATTTTATATAGAACAACAAGATCGTCGAAGCAAGAAGATCCACTGCTGCGCAAGGCAGAAATACCAGACCAACTGTCTGAGCGAGAGCCTCGGAGCTGCTCTTTAAGAGCTAAAGGTATGTAGACGCTCACACCCTCGCCCTCGTTTGGGGCTTCGATGCGGAAGGGGAAGAATGGAATAGAGGACTAGACGTGGGCTCCTCAACAATGACCTCTATCCTACCCTCAAACTTTCGCAGTAATAGTGGAAGCACCATAGGCAGTCTCAAGAAACGGGCAGTGACATACAAGGAAGTTGTCTGCCATCATGAGTATGGTCCTTTGCCTCCGAGGTGGTCTCCAAATGACTAGGCCGATGAGAGGACACGCAGCAAATGGATATACTTTTGAGATAGTTAAACGACAAGCCTAAGGCAGATACATGAATACAGGTTATAACATTAAACGCAAGGTCGATGCTCACAGATACGTGCATTCACTCGGGGCAGGATGTGGTCCACCAACGTCCTATACAAGCCTGAAAGCCTCATCGCCCCCGAGGTACACGTGTTACCAAGTATATGCCCGGGTCCATCATGAAGCGGGGGGTTTTGGTTTTGTGGACCGCGATGCCTCTCGTTTCCTCCGCAGGGCCTCCAGCCGGTTTTTCATCACAGTAACTTTCATATCTGCCTCCTCCTGCGCACGTTCCTCGTCCATGAGGCGATCCATAATCAATTCTCGCTCCTCCTGTTCTTTCTTCCGCCTTTCGCCCTCTTCATCTAATTTAGCCTCAGGTTCGTCCTGCATTTCATCAACCTGGGCTGGGAAGCCCTCAGGCACATCCGAAGCGAGCTCAGGCTCTGCAAAAACTGTTGCGCGGTCGTAAGCCTCGCGTTCGTCGGGAGCGTTAATCACAGTCTGCTGAAATTGTATCCACTCTTGATCAAGGGCAATATCAGCGGGCGGTACTTGCGCCTTAGCCGATGTCGCTTTCTCGGCACCGTCAGCTTCGTCATCAGAATCATCAGAGGGAGGTGGTGGAGGCGCCTGGGATGGGTCAGAGAAGAAGTCGGAGGGGAAGTTTGGTGTCGCTGAACGAGTTGAATGAGCTGGCCCCGTTTTTTGCTTCTTAGCGGGCTTCCCTGCGTCCTGATTATCTTCTTCTGCCTTGCGCTTAAGCCGCATGGCCTCCTCTTCCTGCTCTTGCTGTTCCCTGAGCCGCTCCTCCTCCCTGAGACGAGCTGCTTTCGTGCGGTGTGCCTTGCTGCCCAGATGGCCCTCCCAGGCAGAAGCATGTTTAATATTCGTTTCGCAAACGATGCATCGAAGCTGACCACTAGACGTATATGATGCTAACGGATGGTTTATGCGAGCTTCTTGTCGTTTTGCCTTTAGCAGTGCCCGAACGTCTGACATGGCGAAGGATAGCAAGTGGAGTCCAAGCGCACGCCCTACAGGGTTGCCGAAAATGGACGATTACATCAACAACTCCCAATGAGGCAGGTGTTTAGGAACAAAATTTTCAAAGTCAGTGCTCTTGTTCACAAACTTCGAAGTGTGGAGAATGCGCCTGAGAATGCGACGTTCCCTTCCCTGTCTTCCCTGGGATGATCTGAAGTCCGGCGTACGCTCGTGATTCACGTGAACGTTTTCAGTGAAAACGGTCTATATTAGTGCGACTTCGGAGCCTCGCGTACGTCGCGCGTTGGCCATCGACCCAGTAATGTGACCTCAGTCGGGAGGCGAGGCTTATACACGACCATTCGTGTGCTATATGTGTCCACGGTCATGAGGCGATTGAAAACGGCATCGGAGCGTATTCGTGGTGATATCGGCCCTCCTTGTCCACTATATAATCTTGCCATTGGGACTAGTGGTCCATCGAAAACTACTTGGTTCTCTTGAATTTACGTCGCCAGATTTCCCCGATGTCGCCCTTGCTCAAAGGAGCAAAGCTTTTCGCCTTGGTTGCCCCGTTTGTCTCGGCAATCGATGTCTCCGTACCTTTAATTGCACCCCAAGGTGCTCCATCAGTCGCGCCTGATCTCGTCTCTCTCTCCATCGAGCAAGACAGATGGATAGATTGGGCAGGAACTACGGAGCGGAACCAGTTCTTCTACAATGCTTTAGATAACATGGTCCAGATCACGCAGTCGCCCCCATTCATCAGAATTGGTGCTGACTCTGAAGACCACACTGACTTCAGTTATGACATCGAGGTAGGCGCCCGTTGGGAATCCACGCGAAATCATGCTTCTCACAATCATGGTGTAGTACGAAGAAGATATCTTCCCTGCTTCAACAGCCGTCACACCTTATCCTGAGGCCACCAATATTACCGTCGGGCAAAAGTTCTATGACATCATCTCATACCTTCCCTATGGTAACCGCTCGAATCTGTGAAGTCTCGACCCTGACTAAAGCTTATGTGTGCTAGGTACTCGCGTTCATTGGGGAGTAAACCTCAGACAGTACAATCTGACCGCAGCCTACCTTGAAACAAAGGCACTCATATCGGCATTCGAGTCTCCAGCGGTCAAAGAAAATGGGATCACTCTTAACTTCATCGAGGTCGGCAATGAGGCCGATCTCTACTACAGCAACGGAGGCCGAAACAGCAGCTGGAGTGTCTTCGAATACGTTACTGAGTATGTCAACAACCTCTCGGCGTTTACTGTTACTAATCTTCGCAAAGATGGGTTCAGTTTGCAACCAATGTTTCGGAGACCGCTGGCCTCTCAAAGACTTCGTTCACGAAGTTGATTGGAGCTGCCTTTGCTGGTTCCTCCCACAACAATATCAGTGGTTTCTCTCCGCAAGCTATCTTCGCGGACGGTATCCTTGAGACTACGCCCGGTTCCTTGATTGCGACGTGGGTTTCATCTCTACACTTCAACTCCGTTACTCCATCACTGACTTCTGTACAGTATCTCCCAACACCAGTATAGTGGATCGTTCTGCACTGGTGGCGGTGCTGTGCTCCAGGACTTGATGACCAAGAGCTACATCCGTGGCAATATCACTGTCTTCACCCCAGATATCAACGCTACGTTTGCTAATGGCTTGGAGTATATTTTGGGCGAGACCAACAGTAGGTCTTTCAAACCCTGTGTGTTCTGTCCCTGCTGAACTTCTTTCAGGTATGAGTTGTCATGGTGCCCCTGGTAAGTGAAAGTTCATGGTCCGTAGAAAAGCCTGTAAACATGCGTGCTCGTCAGATGTCAGCAACACCGCCGGAGCAGCACTTTGGGCCCTCGACTACTCTTTGTTCTCGACGCAGGTTGGTATCAGCCGACTTCACTTCCACGAAGGTATTGGGTACAAGTACAACTTTGTGAGTGCAACTTGCGACTACGATGCAGCTTCTTCGACCTGACACAAATTCCGCTTCAAAGATCCAACCGGTGACACTCAACTACTCGATTTTGGACGGCTCGCCGATTACTCCGCTCCCACCTCACGTCCAGGCGCCGTACTACGCGGCTATCATCGCAGCAGAGGCCATCGGATCCAGTGGTACTACCCAGATAGTCGAACTCGCTATCGACGAAAATGACGTCTCCGGATACGCTGTCTTCGAGTACGGACACCTCGCTCGCGCTGTCCTCATCAACACCGTCGCGTATTTGCCTGGAGAGGGGGCCCGCAACTCTACCCACATTGACTTCGATTTCACCGGGTCTGGGCTTGCTGCAAGGGAGATGACCGTCAAGAGGCTTAATATTGGGTAGGCAACGTTGGGTCTCTATGATTTGTTCGTGCTTACCCGTCCTACAGATACGCCAACGACACGTCTGGTTTGACTTGGGGAGGTCAAACCTATGAGACTAGTGATGCGAGGGTGAGCGGCCCGCTAGAGGTCGAGGTCGTACCCGTAAGCGGTGGTGTGGACATCCAACAGACAGAGGCTATTCTTCTTTCTTTCCTGTAACGGGAGATACCCCGATGAAACCGCGAGATATTTCTCGTGTATTTTTGCTGAGGAATGCATGGATTCATGAATGCTAAAAGTTCTATTCCGCCAATGCGTCTAAGCTAATGTTGCCTGATCATCGTATAATCCATACTTCCTCTTCAGGGAGTCGACGGTCGATTTGTCGCCTGTATTCTATTTGAAGAGATGCAGCAATGGCTAACTGGGGCACAACAGCAATCCCTTACCTTGGTAAGGTCATCACTGATCTTGACGCACTTCTTGCCATCGACCTCGGCAAGCTTGATCACCATGTTGAGAGCTCTGCTCTTCTCTTGGTATCCGCTGCTCTTAGTCTTAAAGTCGTTGGTAAGGAAGGTTCCGATCCCGAATGAACCTGAGTTGCCCGATTGGTTTGGCGAGTGAGCTTTATGCTGTCCCTAACTCACATTTAAACCCAATATCATCGCACTGCTTTTTGAGTTCAAGCGCCTTCTTCTGGGTTAAAGAGTCGGAATAGATGATGCTCTTCGTCCGGAATAAGCCAGTTTCTATTTTCTCGTACATCTCTTTCGCTTTGGGGGCGAAATCTAGGGGTTCGCCCGAGTCTTGTCTGAGCCCGGTCCACCTCCGTACAAGTTCGGGGTCTTTCGCGAAATCCTACTCTATATTAGGTCCTGAACAAATTCAAAGAAGAGGGACATACATCGAAAAACACCCGAGTGGAGAAGGTGTCGGTCAGTGCAACGAGTAGATGGTTCGGGTATGTTCCCTCCCAAAGCCTCAAAGCCTCCAAGTTCATGTTTTCGTAACCGTTCAACGCAGCTATCTAAATAGACCGTCGGACACGGTGCCTGTAGTGCAGCAGAGCGAGAGCACCTACCCCCATAAACCACTCGCTGTCCAATGGATGAGCACAGTAGTACAAACATTCGGAAGATAGCCTGCTTACTGTGCAATCGTTCCCACCGGGTTGATATTATATTTCTTTGCGAGATAGACCTAAGAAGTCTTAGTCGTTTCGAAGTCGGAGAGCGCAAGGAGTAATGCTGACATTACTTGTTCCGAAAAAGCACCCTTGGTTAGGAAGCTTCATTGACTCTTCGACGAGAGTCGACACGACTAAATCCTGGATATGAAATGACCGCCTTCGGCGAGTCCCAAATTCGCTGAAAGTGCAACCTGCTTGTAACAATGCCTGTGCCTTCTGAGCTGTAATCTCTGAAGGAAAGTTATAGTGTGCGTTCAGTTAAGAGTGACTGAATGCTCGCACCCTTCTGATACTCATAGCTCCAGTCAGTTGCACCGATACAGAAGTAGAGCTCGCTCAAGCAGGCCATCATAGGCACTTCCCAGAGTATTGTCTCTTCCCAAGGGCCAGAAGCCTCTATCTCAACATTCCCAAACTGTAGATCCTGCGAGATTGGAATGAAATTGATAGCCACTTGCTCCGGCTTGAAACGAAAGTTCGCAAGGTATTCCAGATAGTCTGCCGTAAAGTATGGGCAAACTCCCTGCAGCCACGTCTTTTCATCCTCAGTCAAGGACAAGCTGCCAAAATCTGATATGCAGGACCTAAATATAGAGAAAACCGAAGGAGAAAAGAGACCGACTGTTGATACACTTTTTAAATTCTTCGACGCATTTGCGAGGGAAAAATACGTCACTGTCCCGGTGCGTAAATCGGTAAAGGGCCTCTTTACCCTGGAAACGTTTCCAGACAGCTTGTTGCATCGTGAACTGGATACTGCGCTCAGCATAGCTCCCCTGCGGCGATGAGTCCCTTCGAGCTTACCTTGTACAAGTCCGTGTCCAGAATGGACTGGAGAGTGTACATCGGTGAGTCACTGTCTCCTTGCATGGTAAATTTCGCAGATTATTGTTTCAGAACTTTTCAAGTTCAGAGGCTGCTGCGGGAGATTGGGGGAATGGTCAAAAGGCGCCAACACAGTCTAGCTGAGCCATTCTGATTCATGCTCACTCAATGAAAGCAGCAGCGCGGCAGATAAGATATGCTCTGGATGACTAAGCATCATCCAGACTTCCACAAGCAAGTTACCGTTGAGTTACCGTGACTGCAGTTCACCACTTGAAAGATCGAGCTCGACTCCGGAAAGTGTCAAATGGTACAAGGTTTCAGCTCTTTGATAGGACATCGAACTGAAATGGATGTACAGTCTTCGAGAATAGAGATACTCAACGACGGTGGTCTACGTTCGGACGGGAGGAGACAGTATGAGCTCAGAGACATCAGGATCGACTTTTGTCTACAAGGCTCCGCAGATGCATCTGTTACCATCCACCATGGTCTCACGCAGGTTCTCGTGTCTGTCCTTGGCCCACGCGAAGCCAAAATGCGGTCACAGACTATCCATGACCGTGCCAACATCAATGTTGAGGTGAATGTCGCGGCTTTCAGCTCAGGTGAACGGAGAAAGCGCTCCAGAGGTGACAAGTGAGTTAGAATTCATTCTCGATTACCTCCCGCTAGGTAAAACACGATTCTCGTCAAGTCGCTTATACATTCTACCTCAGACGACTGCTCGAACTTGCCTCGACCATCAAGTCGACCTTCGAACCTGTTGTTCAGACCAATCTCTATCCACGGTCGCAGATCGACGTCTTCATTCAGGTTATCCAGCAAGATGGAGGCTTACTACCAGCTTGCATCAATGGCACTACCTTGGCTCTTGCAGCAGCTGGTATCCCGCTTCTTGACTTCGTTTGCGCGATCACGGGAGGAGTACACTCGACTTCACCATTGCTAGATCTCAACACACTTGAAGAAAACGACGTACCGCACGTCACCGTCGCCGTCATGCCTCGCACGGAACGCATCACACTCGTGACAATGGAGACCAGGTTGCACGTCGATCGATTCGAGGAGATTTTCCGATTGGCTGTGGACGCCGGCAAGGTTCTCCATCAGGAAATGAAAACTGCGCTACAAAAGAGGACGCGCTCTCTTGTTACATCGTTGGGAAGCGGACCGAAGGCTGATCATGGAACAGAGTTCGATATGGATGAGTTGTAATGGCAGCTTTACACATCTACGTTGTTATCGTCCTGGAATCCTCCTTGCGTCTAAAACAAGCAAGCCACTTTTCGCCACCGTTTCTTTCGACTTTCTTGCCTTCTTCCGTGCTGCTGTACACGGCGTCAAGAATAGGGCCACTACCCTGCTCCCTGAGCTCGGCTTCGCTGACACTCTCGAATAACGGGAATGCATCTAGATAGGCTTTCATCCACTCGTGTAGATCACGAACGTCTGTAATGGTGTAGACTATGCCGCCGGGCCGCAAAACGTACGCGTACTCAGCGAGGAGAGTAGGGGAGATGATGCGAGCCTTGTGCTTGCGTGCCTTGAAGTGGGGATCAGGGAATAAGAAGAATAGAGCTGACAGGGAGTGCTTTGGGAAAAAGTTCGGGAGGAATTTCATGGCGTTAGCGCGGACCACAGAGACATTTTGGTATGGGGCTCCAGCAATCGATGACGTTGATGATGCAGCAGGTGCAGCGGAGGTTGCACGAAGTGCGGAAATACGATCTTCAACGTATTGAGTGACCTGAACACGGATTTCCATACCTGCAGTGGGCATCATCCACCGTGAAGGTCCCGTATTACGAATATGAGCAAGCTAGGGAAGAACGCACCCAGCATCAGAGTTTCTGGGAAGAGAGGTGCCAGCGCAGTAAGCAGGCCGCCGAATCCGCACCCTATGTCGGCGAACTCTGGTGTTTTACCGGATGCCGCGAAAGCCGGATAATGCTCATCCCAGTCAATGGTCTGAGGAGACGAGGGGTAATCGAGGGCGTGGTCAGAAAAGGGATTAGCATGGGCACGTTGGCGATAGTGCTTTTTCTGAAAGACAAAAACAATGACCTGTATGAGAGACTGTCAAGTAAGATAAGGGAATGCCTGACTTGGGGTAGGAGCGTGTTTGTTTCACGAGGACCAGATTGATCAAAAAGTCTCTTCCGCTTTCCCATTGCAAAGCGATAAAGTGGAGATAGAGGGTATTTTACAGTGTCTAATGTCAATCAGGGTGTATAAGTACCCTCTAGTGATGAGTAGGAGAGAAGATCTGACTTGCAGTTCGCAATAACCACCAGTCACAGAATTCGTCGAATTGATCTTTTGATCGGCAACTTGAATCTTAATTCTCCCACTCTTCGCGCCCCGAAGTGTCCACGTGATTGGTTACATCAATAATTTGTTCCGATATTTCCCTCAGCACTTTTTCTTTACGCGTTCCTGCAGTTTCTTCCTTGTCCATTCTCCCTCAGTACCACTTTCTCCACTTTCTCATTCTCGTTCCCGCCATGGCTGCTTCCTTTCGCTCTGTTGTACAGGCTGTAAGTTGTCCATGTTCCCGTCCACGGTCATGAAAATATAGCTCATGACATCAGTCACGTTCTCCTTTTGCACGAGCTGGCATCAACTCGGTCCGATTTTCTTCAACGGCATCAAAACAGTTGACTCTCAAGGAACGTCTCTCCGAGCTCATTCCTGCAGAAATAGAAAAGGTAGGCCTTCTAATTCTTTGATCATTTTACTGGTCTAATTTAATCGCAGGTCAAGCAAATACGTGCTGAGCATGGCAAAAAAGCCTTCGGTCCAGTCCTGGTTGACCAGCTTTACGGGTGAGCTTTTTTCATATCGCGTGATGACAAACCCGATTGACATTTTTTTTCGTAGAGGAATGCGAGGTCTTCCTGCACTGATTTGGGATGGCTCTGTACTTGACGCAGGTGGGTGACATCAGAGCGAATATGTCCCGTATGTTACCGACCCGTCTCCTTCACAGAGGAAGGCATCCGTTTCCGTGGCAAGTCCATTCCAGAGTGTCAAGACCTTCTCCCAAAAGCGCCTGGCGGGTCTGAGCCTTTGCCCGAAGCCCTCTTCTGGCTTCTTGTTACCGGCGAAGTCCCCACGCAAGAACAAGTCGCCGGCTTGTCGAGGGATTGGGCAGCTCGTGCTGCCATCCCTGAATTTGTTGAGGAAATCCTTGACCGGTGCCCTCCCACCCTTCATCCCATGAGCCAGTTCAGTCTGGCAGTCACTGCAGTAAGTCAACGTTACACTCATACAGTATGTAGGTGCTGAGCATTTTGTTTCAGCTCAACCATGACTCGGCGTTCGCCAAAGCCTACCAGGATGGCGTTTCAAAGAAGGAGTACTGGGGCCCTACGTTTGAAGACTCTATGGATCTGTACGTCCCCCCCGTTCACATCACGATGGGCCATCCCTGACGTCGTTCGCTTAAGCATCGCAAAACTTCCTAACATCGCCGGGCGCATCTATCGCAATGTTTTTGGTGACGGCAAGCTCCCTGCCATTGACCTCAACAAGGACTACTCCCACAATCTCGCTTCGTTACTTGGCTTTGGTGATAATGAGGCATTCGTTGAGCTCCTCCGACTCTACATCACCATCCACAGGTAAGAGCCTAGTTCCCTCGCGCATGGAAGTTTAGCCAATGTATTGTGTAGTGACCACGAGGGTGGCAATGTCTCCGCGCATACTGGAAAACTCGTCGGCTCTGCTCTCTCGGATCCCTTCCTCGCATTCGGTGCCTCCTTGAATGGTCTCGCCGGGCCTTTGCATGGTCTTGCTAACCAGGAGGTCCTGATTTGGCTGCGCAAGATGCAGTCAAAGATAGGCGAGAATGCGAGTGATGACGCTGTCAAGGAGTACGTGTGGTCTACGCTCAAGGGTGGTCAAGTCGTTCCGGGCTACGGTCACGCTGTTTTGCGTAAGACTGATCCTCGTTACACCGCCCAACGGGAGTTCGCATTGAAGCATCTGCCCGAGGACCCACTCTTCAAGCTCGTTGGTCAGATTTACAATGTTGTGCCCAACATTCTCCTCGAGGTACAGTCGTCGCACTCGCTTTCGTGTAATGATATCTGACGATCTTGTTTAGGCCGGCAAAGCTAAGAACCCTTGGCCCAATGTCGACGCCCACTCAGGTGTTCTGCTCACCCACTATGGGCTGACTCAGATGCAGTTCTACACCGTCCTTTTCGGTGTTTCCAGAGCCTTTGGTGTCGCAGCACAGCTCATATGGGATCGTGCTTTGGGTGCACGTAAGTAGTCAGAGTCTTTGGTGTCGACAGAAACTAACTTGCCCTTACAGCCCTCGAGCGCCCTAAATCTTACTCGAGTGAAGTTATCCACACGATGTTCAAAGATAAGCAATAGGCATCCTGTCAGCACCATTAGATTATCCATAGACCATATGAATAGAAACGTATGTTCTATGCTACAGCGGTTTGCGTATAATGTTAGTCACGAAATTCTCAGAAGTGAACCTCACTCTTCTGGGAACAAGAACGACTGAAGTTCACCTGGTCTGTGCAGATGTTGTAAACCACTGGTATTTCGAGTGATATTCCCTCTGGCCAGCTGAAGACTCGGAATTGCTGCCTGTGTCGGCAGAAACCTTGTTTGACGGATGCGAGTGCAGCAAGCTTAGTCATGCCTACAAGATCTGTCTCAATGTATTTAACAGAGTCCACACAATGACACTGCGGGAGAAGTAAAGTCAGTGACAATCAGTGACGACGTCACTGATTCTCTGGTCACGTCTAATCAGTGTCACACCTAACCTTCCCGATAGAAGGGCCTATTAGGTACAGTGATCAAGTGTGGCATCACCTATAGTTAGGCCCTAAAGTTGAAAAATCCCAACACCAGAGTTAAATTGTGCCCTAAATGTGTACCTACCTTGGTATACTCAAGTACTTTGTGCTCACCACTCTCGGGTATTGCCTGGTAGTACACATGACCATGTTGGCACTACTGTTGTGATCTGATACATCCCACTCGCATCCTAATCCTTCTGGGTCCCAACCTTGGGCACACTGTACATGTGTGAATCGCAGCATGTGCTGAGCCATTTTGGGTCCGCAGCTTCTGTACGCATGTGGATACCAGGAATAGCAATATGCCGAGAAGGTAAACTCCTTCTCATGCTCTATTCTTTACTCAACTCCTCACTGTTGTCATTGTCACCATTGTTCTTGCTGCCATTCTTGCTGTCGCCACTGCCTTTTGACTAGTTTTTTTGCCCTCTTTTCCACGGGACGTGCTACCCACCTCTCAGTGACATCAAAGCACTCTTTTCCACTCCTCTGTGCTGTCTATCGGTGTGAGAAACTTGTTTATCATCAGTTCAGCCCCATGCTCCTTCACAACACCATACTCCCCATCAATATACCCTCTAATTGCTGCAGAAAATGTTCTCTCTATGCTAGGGCTTGCTTAAGGGTAAGTTTGGGCATGTTTTCTGTTGCTATTGCTTGCTCAAACATCATCACCAGTGCTCAACCATCCTTGCTACCTCTTCGCCTCATGTTTTCCGGCCCACATGTACCACAACCACTCTGTTAAACACCCCAGTCCCTTTCTATCGGTAGAGCCTACACAATGCTATGATCTCATTGAGGTACTGTGTAGTTTTGGAAGCCTTGCATGCACCTGCATGCACTGTAGAACGAGTGCCTACCATGTTGTCATGTGGGCTTGGCAAAGCATAGCCTCAAGTACTGCCTTTCTGTGTATGCAGTCTTTTTTTTCTACTGCAATATGATCTTTTGCTACCACAAACAACTGCTGGCTGAATGACTACTATGTCTACTCTCTACCCCAAGTCTAATAAAATCTACGAGCCCAAATTACTGATATTGGCACCCTGTGCGATAGTGGAGAGAAGGAGGTCAATGTCAGATGGTGACATATTGCTGATGAAATCTATGATATTCTGATCTGAGGCCGACATTATGGAACCACTATCTGAGGACACATGAGGGGCAGGCATGTGCGAGGGGCCAGCACTAGCACCCAAGTTTCCGGAGGAGGACTGCTGCTGATCTTGCCTACCCTCTTCCTCCTTGTCCTCGCTTTGGACCACTGCAGTGCTCCTCACCACCTTCCGTAAGTTGGTGCTGGAACTTCTTGCCTTTGTTGGCTCGAGTATGGTGAGTATGCTTGACGAGCTCACCACTAAGGAGTTGTGCATCCCACTCCCGGTGCATGAGCTCGTACTCCTCCTCCAATAGCTCTTGCCAACTTGTAGTACCAGATTCCCAGCACCATAAGAGCATCTTGAGGTCGGGGAGGGCACTTGAGACACTACTTAGGTTAGTGAAGATAATCTTCTTGGGCCAACATTGAATGTGGACCATGTAGCATTGGACAATGTTTTGAAGGTAATAGGCCCATTGCATTTTTGCAGATGGGTCTCCAGTTATTTCTCCTACTTATGTTTAGCCAGTGATGTAGATCAATTTATTTTTGTACTCGCAAAGTTTCTGATTCATAATATTGCGGATTCGAGAATGGACTTTCTTGAAGTGCTGGTGCTTTTCGCTGCATTTGGCATTGAGCACTGCCCTTGACTCTTTGTTCAGAGTGACTTTGGCTGTACAGGGGGTGGACTTTCGTGGCTGAACTTGCCTTGACTGCAGCTCACCTATATAGGATGACCTAACAACCATTCTGGAGTGACAATGAGAACCGAGACAACTCACAACCTTTTGAAGGGACCACTTGAGCTGCAAAGAAGTTTCACATAAATATTTTGATTTGTGGATGAGACAGGGTAGTAGGTGGGATTGCATAAACAGATCTAGGAGCTGGTGATCAGGTAGTAGAACATCATAAGCACAAAACAAATTGTGAAAAGCAAAATTACTATGGCTAGGAGCCTTAATAATTTGTAGCAAAGGGATGGGGATTTTTCCTAGTGGATGGATCAGTAACTTAACATAGAATTTATCATTCTGTATTGCTCACCATGGTGGCTGCAAATTTGGGGTACCCTGGAGATCAGCCTGGAGTGTATGGGCCAGGTTCACAGCCTGTTCATAAGTGAGATTGTAGGATGGAGATCTCAAAATCTGCTCCCATTTGCTGCTCTGCATGGTCCCAACTAGTGTGCATAATCTCAGAAGAAATTCGTCTCCCAATTTGAAACAGTCCAGCACAGCATCTGAGTGTGGCCCAATGCTAAGCAAGGGGGGGCTGAAAACCACTGCATCTTGAGCTAATGCCAACGGAGTGGAAGCATTAGCAGTAGAAAAAATTTCACAATTGATCCCAATGTCAGCCAGGTGATGGTGGCACATGATGCCTGCATCCTGAAGGGAGGGAAATGAGGCATCGGTTTTCTTGAAGTCTGCTACTTTCTTGGGTAATCCTATTTCTACTGCTTGGCAGATGGCAGCAGAAGGGGCAGGAAGTGTGTGAGCTACCTTAGATGCAGACTTAACTGAATGTTCCTCAAAAACTTGCTGAGGAATGGGTGAGCACTGAATGCGACACCCGGTAGCAGTGAGTGAAGGTGGTAAGTGGCGGGGTCCCTTTCATCAGCAACCTGACAATTTGTCTGAAGGCACTTAAGCCACTTAACTGTCTGAAAGTGTCTGGAGTGTCTGGGAGTGTCTGGATTCAGACAAAAGTTCTGGAATCAGACATTCAGACATTCAGACAGTCAGTTGGTTAATACTTTCAGTGATTCCAGACACTTCCAGACAGTCAGCTATCCAGCCCTTCAGCTCTACAGTAGCCTCAGTGTGTTCAGACACTTCCAGTCAGCCAGCCTATCAGCTCACCAGTTCAATCATATTTTCCAGAAATGTCAGACATCCAGCTGTCTAGTGGGCCATAACTACCAGTCATTAAGGTTCTCAGAAGACCTTCAGACAATCAGACCATTAGTCCTGTAGTTGTTACAGACAATAAGTCACTCAGTG
>KN839840.1:347320-359748 GCA_000827185.1 Hydnomerulius pinastri MD-312
GTTGTCTGGACTGACTTAGATATCTGACTGACTGGCTACTGGCTGACTGAGTGGTCTGGACTTGTCTGGAGGACTGGCTGCCTACTGGGCTGCTGGACTGGAGTCTCTGAAAGTCTGAAAGCCTGAATCTCTGATTTCAGACACACTCTGGGCTGATGGTCTGACTCCATCTGACTGACTTATCTCACTTAAATGTCTGATTTGTCTGGATCCAGACACTTCAGACACTGTAAGTGAGTTCAGACAAATTGTCAGGTTGCTGATGTTGGGCTGACAGGACTTGAAGGAACTACATTATGGGTGAGCACAGTAGAATAAACAACATGAAACAATAACTTATGATGGAGCTTAGGTCCTGTTATGCCCTCTTTGTGGCACCTCTGTGTGAAACAATGTAAGTGGGGCACAACGAACTCCTGGCAAAATTCCTGAACGAAGACAGCAACATCACATCAGGAAAATGTGTTTTTGCCATTTTTGAAAAAAGAAGCAACTTTTGCACAGCACTTGTTATAATAGCAAAAATTGTGCAAAAGGTGCTTCTTTTTCAAAAATGGCAAAAATGGTTGTTCCTGGAAAGAACTAGCTACACTTTTTATTACACTTTTTTGTAGACTTTTGCTACATTTGTAATACACTATTTGCTACACTTTTAGTATACTTTTACTGCACTTTTGCTATGCTTTTTTGTACACTTTTACTTACCACTTTTACTATACTTTTACCATACTTTCTACTACACTTTTGCTACATTTGTAATACACTGTTTGCTACACTTCTACTACACTTTTGCTACACTTTTTTGTACACACTTACTACTACTTTTAATATATTTTTACTACAATTTCTACTACACTTTTGCTACGCTTTTTGGTACACTTTTGATACATGAAAGTGTGGCAAAAAGTGTACAAAAAAGCATAGTCAAAAGTGCACCAAAACATGTACTACAAAGTGTAGTCAAGAATGTACCAAAAATGTACTAAAAGTATACTAAAAAGCATAGTCAAAAGTCTACAAAAGTCTACAAAAATGCGTAGTAAAAAGTGTATAAAAAGTGTACAAACAAGCCTAGTCAAAAGTGCACCAAAAGTGTACTAAAAAGTGTAGTCAAAAGTGTGCAAAAGGTCCACTAAAAGTGTACTACACAGTGTAGTCAAAGGGTACAGAAGTGTACAAAAAGCGTAGTAAAAAGTTTACTAAAAGTGTAGTCAAATTATGACAAAAAGTGTAGTCAAATAGTGTATAACAAGTACAGTAAAAGTGTGTACAAAAGCATAGTAATAGTATACTAATAGTGTAGCTACAGTTGAACCATAGTAATTCTATGCCCAAAATCTGTTGTCACTGTGTGCCACTAGTGGCACACTGTTTCTCATGGTTGAGCTCATCAACCCACACAGTGTCAAGATGTGGGAATTTTGCTGACTAAGCTCTACAGAAAGCGCTGCTTCATTGTTTAACCTCTTGTTCAACCTCTGTCTTCTCACTGCCACCATCTTCCTTCTCTCCACTTTCATTTTATCTTCTTCAAGTCTTTCTGCTATGGTCATGGGTCCTATCTAGCCCTTAGGTGCACCTCTTGTCTTGTCTTTTCTTTCTTTTCATTGTCCACTAACATTGAGATCTAGCCTTTGAAATCAGGTCAGTATGCTCTTGAGTTATTTTTCTTTCTGTCTTTCTCACTTTCTTTGTTGCTTAGGTAGTTCATTCTGGTCCATTCAATTCAGTGGGTGAGTACTCTTTGTTTTTGATTTTTTCTCATCTTTCTTGCTATTTCTGTCTTTTCTGTCTTTCCTATCTTGTCTGTCTTTTTTCTCGCTTGTGTTTGCTGGTATGTTATATATATATTAATGTATTAGATACTTTATAAATGAATGTGATTTCTATATATTTCCTTGTCTGAGTGATAGTTGCAATAATAGCAAAAAAAGTGAAAAATGGCAACAAATGGCATGGTGTCCTGTCCAAAATGCCCCCTTGTTAAAGTAGCAATTGTTGAAAAAAGTTGTCAAAAGTTACCAGAGATCTAATAAATGACCTCTAATAGTGGGTGACTTTGCTTTTTTTGATATTTTTGATATTTTTGTCATATTAGCTAAAATGACACCATTTTAGCAACTATGACAAAATCCATTTTTCCTGATGCACCACCAATGTGCTCTGGAGTTTCTTGAAGCTTGCGTGAAGTGACATAGATGTCGACAGCCACCTGTTCTGGCTTGAGTGTGGCTGGAACCTCCTTTCCTACACAATGTATCAGGATGGAGATTCCACCATCTAAACAATCCTGTAAAGTAATCTAAAGGGAAAAAACTAACTATGCATAAGGAGAAATGAGTAGGAAAACTTACCACATTGAAAACATCCTGCAAGGATGCCTCAATGAGCTCTGTGTTGGAGAGCAAGTGCTGCTCTGCCTCTGTTGAAGAGGAAGAAGCTATCTCTACATAACAGGGATGGAGGCCACTGGGTGTGTTTGTATGATAGTGCATGCCATCAAGATGAACATCATGCCACAAAAGTGCACAAGCTGCTGCCTGCGCTTGTTGTTGCTGAAAACTGCCCTAAAGGTTGAGTAAACAGCTGCGAGGCTGTCCATCATAAAATGGCTTGGATTGACCATGTGTTGGAAGTTGGCTGCATTGACTTGTGGGCTTTTTGCTATCTCTGGCATGGTTGTAGTAGTAATGCAAGGATATCATGAGCAAGCATTGAATGCAAGAACCTAATACGCTCCTAAATGTAGTACCAACCACTGCCAACACTGGATCTTGCTGCCTTCAAAGTATCGTGCTACTGCTGCTCTGCGTTAGTATTAGAACATGAGAGAGGGAAACAGTTAAGTCATAGAGGTAAATTGAGGGAACAGTGGGCTGCATGGGTAGTCATTGGACATTGGCCTCATGTAGCATGCTGGACCATCATACCATGACTTGAACTCATGTTGTCCAAATTAGGATATGAGGCTGCAGCAGAACTGTGCTCATCAATGGGTCAACACTACTACTCAATTTACGCCTGCTGCACGCCTGAACTGCTGATAAGCTTTGATCAGACATAGTATTTTGGTAGTTAAACAGTACTATCTGATGGTACCAGTAATGGGTAGAAACTTAATGCAAGGATAAGTCAAAGTCAGAGATCAAATGAGGTCTATCAAACTACGTTCCAACACAATCTAGCCTCCTCAAAGGACATTAGACTTCACGAATGATATGTTGAGTAAGATGATATTTTGTTTGAAAAAAAACTATAGACATGATCAATCATAAATGTCATCAATAAAGTCCACCATCACCTGGGTGTTCGAGGTTTCCTCCTCATGCTTGATAGCATCATCATTACCGCTTGAATCCTCACTATCCTCATGTACATCCTGTCCCCCATCTTTGCTCACTGCATTTGGCTCCACCTGTGATCATACACTGATCCCCTGAACTCCTGAGTAACAAGGGAGTTGTTCTATGTGATCAAGTCAGTTAATATGCACCATGTTGATTGTGGTATGTGAACGATGGCACCACTGAAGTTCCTGTGTGAGAGCAGGATGAGACTGGTTAAGCTTGTTGATTACCTTCAGCACATGGTGTTCTTCATCATGAATGGTGGTGCGAAGTCAGTGGACCTCAACATTGAGTCAGATGATCTCTTCCTTGGCACAGCAGGGCTTGAAATATTTGAGTGTTGCCTCCCAATAAGCCAGTTTTGCCCAGTTGCATTCCTGAACATTGGTATGAGAGTGATGCAGAAGGTCAAACTCACCAATGAAGGAATATTCCATGATATCCTTTCTTCATTTCAGGGCAGTTGTGGGAGATGTGTCCATGTTTGCCACATTTGAAGCAATCTCTGTTTTGGTAATGCCTGGCCCTTTCATTGGGGCTAAGGTGGACAGCGTCAATGTCCATGGCATCGGGGTCACACTTAGTGGTGTTTTGGGGAGTGTAGTGTCGGAAAAATCTAGGCACCATGCCATCTAGTTGTATGTAATTGTAATGGGGTGTTTTCACTTGGTGCATGGCAATGCCCTGCCATGGGGGGAGATCTCAATTACAATGCCGTTGTCATGCGGGGGGTCACTATTATCATGCAGGGGGTTCTATTACCATGTCTGGTAATGCTAGGGCTAGGCGAGCCAATCAGAATGTTATTGTAACATCATTGTCGAGCTAAAGGGACCATTGTCACACATACTGTGCATTATAATCCACCCAGTTCATTGTAATAGCTACTTAATTTTTATAGTTCGCTATAATGGCCCATATTTTTGCTCATGGTGGTCTAGGTCATTCCAATTCAAAGCTGTCGATATTCTACTACAGGGACTCCAGGTGCCAATACTATACAAAATGATCTAAACTCACCCCGCAATTTCCCTACAAGCACTCCAGGATAATACAACAGCAGGGTAGTCAACAAGGTAATCTTCATAACATGAGAGCGAAGTTTAAGAGGAGTGAAGGAAGGGGAATGAGGGCAGTTGAGGGATGGCTTCAGAAGAAGGCAGGGGCGGTAATGACAGCCTAGATACAGTAGCATTCAATGTCGATCAGGTTGCCTAATAATAGAATCAGAAAGGTTTGTCAGTATGCAGAATATAGGATGGTGGCTCACGATACAAAAAACCCATGTTAGCTGGTGTTGAGCCACTGGCCCGTTAGCCATGGGACTGGCAGCGGTGACGCATAATGGAAGAGAGTGTGCGCAGCCAAGTAGTCGGCATGCTGAGCATTGCCCATGGAAGTCGAAATGGGGCAATGGCCGTCTGTGTGCGGGACCATCGGCCATGGATGTGGAGGCAACTGCATAGCAGCGGAATGGAGGGGACTATGTACAGGACTGTCGGCCATGGGTCCAAGTTATGTTGGTGGGATTCAGGGCGTCGTGTCGTTGAGTGATGAAGGGGTGCGACGATTCAGAAGGTAATGTAGACAGTTAAAATGTGGTCCTCAACCATAAGAGACGATGCGAGAGTCATTGTCATTGTTACCAATGACCAATGTTGGGCATGGAAAGGGAATATAATGATGGTGGTGGTTCCGAGTCAAGAGTAAAAATCATTAAGTCCCCTCGCTTAGGGAATTATAACTAAGACCGTATATAGCAATACACCCGAAATGGTAATAATGGGTTCTATTATTTGTTCAAAGTCAAATGGACTGTCACTGTGCTTCGAGGCAATGAATGAGACGGTACGCCAATATATTGCATAGACGACGAAGGAAAAGTAAACTATGTGTGAGCGTAACTGAATCAACAAATATACCAGCAGTAAACGAGAGTAATAAGGAGACAACAATAGTATACTGTTTGTCAGATCAGCGCACACTAGCTAGGAAGATTAAGGCTTCTGAATCGGAACTCTCTTCGATCTCATAGTGTGTGTAGCCTTCACTGGAACGGCGCCTGCATCAACACCTCCAACGTCCCTCTCATCTACTTGAGCCTGAGGCTGAGTTCCTTTTTTCCCTTTCCTTGTGGCTTTGGCTGAAGCATTGACTACGGCCGGGACAACAGCACCGATGGCAGTGTTGCTGCGGGTGGAAACAGACGATTGAGGCGGGCCAAGAGAGAGGTTAGTGAGGGGTACTTGTAGATCAGAGGTGGCTGACATGACCAGCAAGTCAGAAGAGGGGGCGATGAGGGATGACTGCATGCTCGAGCTTGCATTGAGGCCAGCATGTTGTACATTGTCCCGTTGGTCCCTGGTGTGCTGTAAAGACACTCCAGAAGTGTAAGAAAGGTGTCGTTGGGGAGGAATGGAAATGTGAGCGGCTGCGGCCATATTGATGGCGCCGACCATAGGAGGGTCTTCTGAGTCCATGGGTTGGGAGCCTCCGAGTTGTGCCAAAATATCGTCTTCCCATCTCTGCGGGGCTTCGGCAGGGGCTTCGGAAACGTCGTTTGAAGGCTCTGTAGGTCGTTTGATACCGAAGACAGCGTCGTCAAAAAGCTCCATGACCTCCAGTGCCCACTTTTTATTCTCCGGTTTACACAGTAGTTCAATGTAGAATTCGAAATCATTTTCGTAGTTTATACCAGTCTGGGCACCAGAAGCTGAGAACTCCTCGTCCCCAGAGACAAGGAAACGTGTCTAGTTGTGACGTTAGTACAGCATTAGATCAAAAGAACAGGGAAGGAGTGTGATACTTACGAAGATGCAGCAAGTAGCAATAATGCCCTCTGACATAGTCGTTGCCTTGAGTTTCTTGCCCCTGCCTGGTGGGCCACCATGTTTCTTGCCTGTGAGGATACCTTTCCCATGGTGTAAATGCAAGCGATCTATTGAAGCACATCAATAACAATGGTCGTGAACACCATAGTCCAACTTACCCGAGTGAGAATCTTGTTCTTGAAGAGCCCAGAGCCAGCCATAGTTTTTGGATCAGCGAAGAGGATGGGTGCAAGGGGTGTATATTGCTCGTTGAGATTGAGTGGGTTGTGCTTGAGGAGCGATAGAAATGACTGGTTGTCAGTTCGTTTCCTCCAATCCCCTAAGGCCACTGGATCCAACCCCAAGTGAGCGAAGAGCTGCACAGCGGAATCCTTCACAGGTTTGAGAATGTTGCCACATTCATTGTTGACTGTAGACATAAACTGAGAGGAACAATAGTTAGCGACTTAATTTGTTGAGTACAGCGAAACACTACTTACTAGTTGCTCAAATTGATCGTACTTGATAGCTTGTGTGCGCAGCTCGGAAGGTAGCATGAGATACAATTCAGCACCGTTGGCAGCAGCCTTTGACTCAGCGGTAAGCCAATGTGCGGGACTGCGTAGATCGAAGTCAGCGGGATATGGGTGAAGTGGGAAGACTCCAGTGGGGACCCAGAGGTGATTGAAAAACACATATCCCTTTGCTAGGGTGGTAATGATGCCTTGGTGCATTGACTTGAGGGCCCGAGTTCGTGTTCGTGGGGGAAGCTTGGCTGCTAACGTGTTATATTGCGTTCGCAGTTCCATATGCTCCTGTTGTAGTCGAGTATATGCTAGCTGTGCCTGTCCCAGAGCCTGAGTGAAGAGTAATTAATCTAGTTAGAGCATTTTGTAGTCCATGGTAGCATAATGATTGAACAAACCTTGCGTATCTCACTAGCACTTGCATCTGGGGCTGGCACGGCCATGACCCGGCGCATCTCATCGAGATCCCTGGCGACATTGGCATGCAAGTCCGCGATGTTGACGCCACTTGCAGCTGGTGGGGCTCTATTCTCATTGTTGTCGCTGTCCTCGAAGCTGTCATCGGTGACGGCATTGATCTCATGAGTAAAGTCTTCAGGCATAACTGAGGAAGGACGATTAGTTGCCCAATAGAATGAAGAGAGATACTTATGAGTTGAGTTGGTCCAGCCAATCTCCTTAAATCCTATGGTCGTCACCAAAAGATTCAGAGCAACCGAATGGAGTGTCAGTGAGACCACAGCATGGTTACATCAACTTGCCTGCAGGGTCGATGCCAGTATCATGAATCAGTTTGATAGACGACATTGAAACGTGAAAAGAAATGTTTAATTGTGCTAATAGATGTAATCATTCTACATTTTACATTAGTCAATCTAGGATATTACTACTGGAATAGGAGATTAGTAGTGAAATACAGACCGTACACCATACACTCACTTGCCGTTCTAAGCTTCCGGTTCATGTTGCTTCAGGGAAACCACGTCACTGTCACAATGTTAGTGTTAGTGAGGTACAAGAGACGAAGGTTGAAATACGTACCATGTAATTCTGTTTGAATCTTCCTCATGGCAATTGACGTTGCTGGTTCCACTCCTTGATGCGGAGGAACATGTCCCCGTCAATATGCTCCACCACGAAATACTCGTGTTTGTGCTGAGGGTCTGGATACAGCAAGGCGCCCCTGATAACTGACCAAATGGGTATGAACACCGAGGCCAAGTGCAGGCGTGCTTTGATGCAGGTAATCCTCAGGTCCATGTCCGAGAGCTTTCGAGCTGCACTGAGCTCTGCGGTATACGGGTGAACGAGAGCAAAGTCATATTCCCCAAATTCGGGGATCTTGCAGGTGAACATGAACATGAGACGGGCGAAAGGGATCTCGTCTTGAGAGAACTGGAAGAGAACGCAGTCATAGCGGGGTTTACTGTGAAATGATGGGTTGCAGCGTAGGTGGTTGGTGTATTTTCTCCAGTCCATCTTCGATTCGTAATTGACCTTAAGATAGGCATGTTCTCTTAACTATAATGGGCCTTGAGTCTCAATGGCTTAGGTTTAGGTTTAAATGGAACGTACCTCGAAAGTTTCTGGGAATGAGATGTTATTCCACGTGCCAGGATCTTGATTTAAGTACAACGGGAGACACTGATTGATGAAAGCGGTGAACTTCTGATGGAAACCTCGACATTCCGGATCTGAAGCGTGGTCAGCTGTGATTGAGGCAATGCTCTGCGGTTTCCGTGGTGCACCGAGTTTGATGAGGCCCTCAAACGAGGACTGAACGGTGTCGTCATCGCTGTCTGGATCCTTTGCAGCAGATTGTGCACGTTCGTCTTCAGCGTTGATGCGAGCCCTAATAAACTTCCTGGCAAGATGGTGGTGATCCACACAAAGGACCTGTTGTGATTCAGATAGTGTTAGTAGTGAAATGAACGAATTTTGAGAAGAACAGAATGATTGCTTACCTGCACTGCAACATCCTTTCCATTGGAACGGTCCCGATACGCATCTTTGAGTGGGCCATGCATCTTCTCGTTGGGACAAGTACTATAGTTGCATGCTACCCCTTTGTTCTGGATGTCCCGCATGACATGCTCCCAGAGGTGGGCTTTTGGGAAGTCCCAGTCCGTTTTCAGGCTGTCAGCGAGCTCACCATTCTGTACACAGGAGATGTAGTCCTAGATTGTGGTGAGAAACTCCATCATTTATGATAATGGGAGACGTCATACTTACCTTGAGTTTGTTGCTGAATACCAAAAGCTCGCTTTCAATCATGGCGAGGGCTCGGTCAGTGTGCACATCAAGCCCGACTAGACTATCGACCTCAAGATAGCTGCGGAGCACCCAGATGAGCTGATAGCCTTCACGGCTTGTGGTTTCGGTAAACACATTTAGGGCCGCATAGAACATTTACTGGGAGTTGGTCATTCGTGAACAGTTTACTAGGTAAATAGAGGAGTTATTACTTACCTTCGCAAGATCTCGCATCTTGTTCCCATCAGTGTAGCTTGTATGTAAGATACCGTCAAAATGCACTAAGCCACTCCACGAAGAAAATTTGTCGAGTCTGGAATAGTGAAGTAAGAGATTGAGTACAAAAACAAGCCAAGGGTACTCACTGTTCCTCGAGCTGAGCTGCAAACTTGCGCAGGAGCTTGCCAAGGAGTGCCTTGATCTCATTAAGCATATGTGATCCCCACACGCCAGCATGGAGGAAGTGCAGTCAGTTGAAGCTGGCTGCTTGTTCCAGCTCAGAGTTTTGGACCGTCCAGAAGACATTCTAGGAAGAGTTAGTTCATGCCGCATTAAAGAGAGTAGTTGCTAATATTATGACTCACTGAAACAGGCCGCAGACCAAGTGCCTTCAGGATTGGCTCACCAGCAGACTTCTTCTGCTTATAGACAGCGAGGGCATCCTTATCTTGGGTGACGGTGCACGTCAGGAAGGTCTTTGCCAGGTCACAAAGCTCCTCCAGCGGCACTAGGCACACTGGGCACGGACATTTGCCATTGGTGCCACAATTTAGACACATCATGCATCTCATTAGAGCAATTAGCTTCGTGTTGTGCACGAGAAATAAATTGACTTACTGCTCTTCATAGTCTGTGGAGAGAATGAGTATTAGCGGGAATAACCAGCGGAGGATCTTGTTGTAACACTCGTGCTGATAACCAAGCCTTGAGAGCTCAGCGAGCTTGTCGAGGATGCGTAGGAATGCTTCATGCCACACAACTCTCTTGTAATTCGTGTAGCCTGGTTTCCTTTCTTCCTTCGCTGGTTCAGGGACCTGTATCAATATGCATGTGAGCTCAGGGGATGCTACCAGCCTCTGAGGATTAAAACCTTGACTTACAATAGGAAGCCATCCCACTACACACCCACCACCATACCTTTCACCATTCCGAATGTCCACTGGTAGATTTCCACACCATGCGACCACAGGATATCCCTTGACCGTGCTGTGCAACGAAAGTCTCATGCAATCAGCATAGAGAATAAATGCAAAAGGTACAGTGTTCTCGATTTCTGGTAAATGAGACTACAGATTTGGATAGTACAACATGTATGGCAAACATACAGGATACATATAAAAACACGTACTTGAATGTCCCACCATTGGTCGCCAGTCCAAGGTTCTGAGTAGAACTGCTCATACTCATGGCCATCGTGTTTGAAGAGACACTGAGCGTCCCAGACAAAGTGAGGTGCGAGAAGTGGATTGGAGAGAAGGTCTAATGCCCAATCCCATAATGGGCGGGCGTATACTGGGAATGTGAAGTCTTCTCCCTTGTAGGGAGCAATGATGTTATGTTGAACAAACTAAAAGTAAAGCTAAACGTAAATCCACAGTGAAAAAAAATGTATTCAAACAAGACTCACTGGTGTAACCTGCATGGCAGCACAATCCCATGCGCGCCGAAGGTCAACTTCATTCCGGAAAGTGACCTTTGCTTTACCCTTAGCGATATGGGAGATAAGACTAAGCAAACTGTTGACTTGTGCGGCATTGAGTCCAGCCTCCAAGGTGATTTCAGCAAATTTGTGATCGCCTTGCTCGACAAACGGGCGCCACAGTTCACTGTCGGGAGCCATTTCTGGGACTACCCGCTGGCCAAATTCCTCTTGTGAATGGAAAACGGGCGGGCAGCGGCTACGGGGATGATATTCAGTCTTGAAATCAGGAGGAGGTTGTGCAGACTGGGGGTGTGGAGACGGAGGCGCTGACCGGTCAGAGCCGTTGCTCCCCATGGGAACATCTGAATGGTCTGAATGTGGAAGAATGGGAGTAATGATCAGTGGTTACTCTAGTATGGCTAATACGTGCAACTTACCTGCTCCGTGACCGATGGGACTGTGGGCGACATCGTCCTCATGAGGGTCTATCATGGAGAAGTCAACGAAATCCTCATTTTCTGAGGGAGCGGGGGACACAACAGTATTCGGTACTGAGAATATGTAAGGTTAGCACACTCTGAACAACACAGATACAAGCATATATACTTACCTGAAAGCTGTTCTTCTTTGCTTGTTTTGACTCTCCGTGAAGGACCGGCTTCTGCATTAAGGGATAGGTGCGACGTGGCTGTCTGCACTTGGGCTAAAATATGAATAGCGGTCAGTTAGACATTAGGAATCAATATGAGAAATGAGATACAAATCAGTAAGAATGCTAATTGAATATACCTTGCTCAAGATCTCTTTCATACCCCCTAGTACAATCCTGGCGCTGTTTTTCGTTCGTTCGACGCCTCGAACAACTTGTTTCATGGCTTCTGAGGCCTTGAGGTTTGAAATTGTTCCCACAATACTGGTACCGGGTAGTCGCTGAGAGTGTCTTTTCAGAGTAATTATATTTTGCACGGGCCTTTGAGTGAACTGGAGCCATGGGGGTAGACAAAAGAAGAAAGCGTGTTGAAATGTGGGAAGCACCCAAAAAGCATCGAGGTTGTCGCATGCGTACGCCTTCCATCATTGTAACGCTTCTCTGATCATCTTACGACAATCTTACCCATCTAATAATGGAGCACCCGTACATTATCTTATCTCGCCTGCATTACAGGGATATTACAACACACATTATCGTGCGAAATCAGGTATCGTAATGTTTATTACAATTTGGGACCATTGGCATGGCCCTAAACTTTTTTGCGACAAGGAGCAGTGGTAGGGGTGAGAGGAGTTGGATTTCTTGTTTTTGGAAGATGAGTTGGGGGAAGAGCGAGAGATGATGGCCTTGGATTTCTGCCACTGGGTTTCAAAGTGGATAGATTTGGCATACCAATCTGAGATCTTGGTGGGAACAGTTCCATCCCATAGATCTGATTGATGAGGGCAGGTTTGACACCAGAGGTGAAGAATTCAATGAGGGCGACATCTTCAGTGATGTTGCTTCGAGTGGTGGTGGTCCTAAATTCTGTGACATATTCATCAACAGAGTCTTTTATTTTCAAGGTGTGAAGCTTGGCAATAGCTTCTGCGGCAGAGTTGGTAGGTTCAAAGAAGGTCTTGAATGCCTTTTTGAAGTCATCAAATTTCCCAAAGGAGGGTGTAGATCCCTTGAGACTTCCTCCTTTGATAAAGAGGTCAACCCCTACTTCATTCCTTGTGTGCACAAACACCTTCTTACATCAGCAAACTGACAATTTTTTTGAACTGACTTACAGTGTCTTAAGTGTCTGAAATCAGCCAAATCAGACATTTCAGTGAGATAAGTCAGTCAGACAAAGTCAGACCACCAGACTAG
>KN839840.1:370951-381995 GCA_000827185.1 Hydnomerulius pinastri MD-312
GACACACTCACTAGGTCCATATTCAACTCCCACTCCAAATACTGACACATCTCCCTCTCCATCTCAATGTGATGCTCACTCTTCACTTGAACCATTCCCCTTCTCATTATTGCTGTACTATTCCCAAACAAAGTAAGACTCCAATATTGACACATTTCCCTCTCCATCTGGTTTGCACTCCTTATTGCTGTTACTGGTCTCGAACACAATAAGACTCCAAATATTGACACATTTCCCTCTCCATCTGGTTTGCCCACTAACTTAATACAAATTAGTATAAATTGAGATATAATATAACATATGTCAGTGGGGTCTAGTGGGTGAAGATTGAGATACCCCAAAGGTGTCATCCTCTAAGTCTTCCCACTCCTCTACCTCATCATTTCTAAACTTATCCCCCAAAGCCCAATCCTCAAGCTCATACAACAACTGATCATCATCACCCACCTCCTCTTCTGAGTCCCAACCATCCTCCGAGTCCTCCATGTCATCCCCAACCTGCCCAGCCTCCATCCCAACATCCACTTGCACTGGCCCCCAGCTCTCTGGCATTGGCCATGCAGGGGTCACCAACTGTACCTGAAATCACCAAGTCCCTATAAGCTCACAAAGAGCTTCCATCCTACCATCTACTGCAAAGACCATATCACAGTCACCTTCGTCATCTGCAATAAGAGTGAGTACCAAAGGAGCTCCCACCAAAAAAAAAAACCCTACCAAGTCCCTCTCGGAGCCGCTCCAGCACATTCCATTCCTCCGAAGCCCACTCTTGCAGGTAGCAGTGCTCCCGTCCCAATCTCTTCTCCTCCTCCACACATCTATCCCTCTGCAGCAGGCACCAGATCCCTTCCCGTACATCTTCATCAGAAAGCCAGGCAGGGGGTCAGCCTCAGTATCAGCCAGCCCCATGCCCTGCCATATATCATCATTGACGTCAAGGTCAAAAAGACCTTCACGAGGGATCCGGTGCAGGGCCACAGCTCCCCAAGGTGCGCGGCGCAGCCTGATGAGCAACTCGAGGTCGTCACATAGGCCATTGTACTTCAACACTAGGCGATTGATAGGTTGTTGGCAGCGTCAAATGGAGGACTCGATGTGGGTGTGCAGTCGCTGTTCTAGGTTGAGTCCAATAGCATCAGCCTTGATCTCACGACGACGGAAGCGTACGCACCATTCATAGCCAGTCGGTACAACCGCTCGATTCTCTGGAGCTCAAATTTCCGATCCCGGAGGTGCTTGCGAATGCGTGCTTTCAACATGAGGGTGTTCATCCTTGTGCAAAAATACTCATTGTTCCTGAGGTTGGCGAGGCTGGCAGTAGCAGAGACACCCAGTGCCTCCCGACGCCGGCATATGGTGTTCCTGAGCCTATAATGTTGCTCACGGGCATCCTCAAGGTCAGTGGTGAGGTCGTGGGTGCAGGAGCGAGGCCGGAGCATCATCTCCATCTCGAGGTTGCTGACTTTGCAAGCACACGCAACAACTGCCTCTTCAAGCTCTAGGATTCTGGCGATCTCGTCAACTGCTCTGTTATTTGATCTACCTGAGCGTCCGTAATATTAATTAAAGTACATATCATGTAACACTAGCGAGAAAAAAAAACGTATGAGGGGAGGGCTTAGTCTGTTGTTCAACCTGTGCTCACCACTGTGTCCTCAACTCGGCTTCCGGGATCCTGCACGCCCTCATCACAACCTCAGCAGCTTTCTTGCATACCTGACAAAGCTTCCATCAGCATAGGAGCCAGTGGGCGAAAGCGGTTGATGACTTGACATCCAGATGGCGGACTTGAAGATCGAGAACAAACAGGCATTGATGATACTGGCAGGAATGGTAAGTCAGAGAATAAGAATAAGGGATGGTCACGTACACCAGAAACCCTGAGAGGGGCAATGAGCGGCTTCAAGAAGCTCCAAAGTCGCTCACAGCCTTCACCATCCAACAGCCCGAATCCCTCATGTTTGCGTGGATGGTAGATAACTTGACAGGGCCACTGGTGACCATACGTGTGAAAGACAGATATTGCGAACTCAAAGCACGATAGGACCGCTTCATCAAAAAAATTCCATTTGCGACAGGAACGCTCTAGCTGACACCCTATGTCATAGAGGAGCCCAACACACATATCGGAAGGGAGGTGATCCATTAGCTTCTGGATGAGGGCGAGGGCATAGTATTGCTTTTCCCCCACAGAAGACATGTTGACGAGCCAGAGGACGCGATCATGGCAACAGAGCATTGCCATCAGTCCGGTGTCGGCAAAAAACTGAGTACTGGCCTTTTCTCTTCTTTCATCGGCAGCCATAAAAAACTCCCCACAGCCCTCGAGGACAGACACAGGGATCCTCATCCCCTCCTCAACAATGGCTTCATCATCCAGGGCGTTCACAGGCCTTCACTGACGTTTGCACCCATGGGATCGACATTGATCTGAGTGTGCCTCCATAGAAGTCACTTCGTGAACCGGTATAAAGAAGGATCACGTAGGGTTAGACGGCTCTTGTCCCTGAGTGCCCCGAGGGCTTTTGGACCGTTTCTGCATGAAGTTAGCATCAATACATACAATACAGTCAATCCTACATAAGAAAAAATCAGCGGGTGTGTTTATTGGAAGCATGGTGTACTTACTTGACATCACCTGCACACTGCCTCCTCCAGTCCTTCACGCCAAAACAGAGAGGGCATCGCTTGCATAAGTATTCGCTCAGCTGGCCATTGTCCTCATGTGGTTCATCAGATGAGCGCGCATGGTCCACTAAGCTGGAGAGGTAGTCGTCATTCTGTATAATGAGTACACAGTACCAGTGGTATGCATCACTGAAACGTCGCCAGAGACTATTCTAAACAAGTAGTCAGCTCCCATCACACAATAGATTGATACCTACTCACCTTGATTTTAAGTTCGTAGCTGCCGCCGCCCAAAAAAGTTTCCAAGGCTTCAGTCCAGGCAGTTGTATTGGGCACAATGTGAACGAACAACGTCTTTACCAACCCAAGAACCCGGAGATCGACCACAAGGGAAGGGTACAGAGGGGCACAGGCGAATAGGCCCATGGCAATTAGTTGGGTGGAAGCTGTAGAGCAAGAGCAACAGCGTAATTTTATGGACTCCATCCCTGTTGAAAGTGGTTTTTGGTTAGTGTTCGAGTGGGGCATAGGGGCAAATACATACGGTCGAAGAAAACACAGTCGATATCGAGAGTGCGCACCCCAGTGAGACACTTGCAGTCATTGTTGTCGCCTGGCATACTTTGGACCTCAGAGGGTGTGCACAGCAACTGTGTGACACGCAAATAATTCCACAAGAGTGGAAGGAGGTTGGGGATAACATCGAGGGACCAGCGCCTCCACTGGTTGAGTTTCTTCTGTTGGTTGGTCAGTCGAGCCTGGGTGGGAGCATCCGAAAACAGGACATAGATGGAGTCACTGAATTGGGTGACATT
Source organism: Hydnomerulius pinastri MD-312 (assembly GCA_000827185.1). Taxonomy (NCBI): domain Eukaryota; kingdom Fungi; phylum Basidiomycota; class Agaricomycetes; order Boletales; genus Leucogyrophana; species Leucogyrophana pinastri. The sequence continues at coordinate 374,395 of KN839840.1, forward strand.
GAGTTCGGTTCCCTCCAAGGCTCGGTCGGACTGTGGAGGTGGGATGTTGGGGGAGGGAGGACAGTGATCTGGCATGAACCATCAATGGCCATTCGTCACCAAGACCGGTTGAGGGCCAGGAAGGTAATATCTGCATAATTTATGCGGGTGTTGAAAGGCACGCGCTAATGCTTCATCGACAATGATGGTCTGACGTGGAGGTTCTACAAAAACTGAACTACTGCTAGGCAGTGACTCGGGAGCTTCTGATCTCTTGGTGGGCGAACATGATTTCTTGATGCGAGGATGAGAGACGGCCATGGAATGGAAGCAAGACACTCAGAAAACTGAGCAAAATTCCAAAAAATTGTCGATAGAATACTAGAAAATACTGTAAGAAGGCCGAAGTGTGGTGCACACTTCCAGTGTGTCCAGGTTAGTAGACAAACTCCTGCCAGGATGTGAAGTCCGACAGAGAAAGTCTTCGCAAATGCTCCTGACGCGAAGTCAGGAGGTAGCGCAAGAGGCAGCGACCCGGAGTCGTGGGGAACAGGGAAAGTGTCGACATGGTATGATGACGCACCTTGGAAAATATACTGGGCATTGTGTATCAGGCTTGTCTTGCTGTTCGGGTGTTGCGAATATCTGTAACCCATTTGAAGGGTGAAGAGGGAATGAGTGATAGCGGAGGGGATAACTTAGTCATTAAGTATACAGTCAGCAGTAGGGAGAGTGGAGCGGATGTTCAGTTCGTCCATGCGGGGGGGCACAAAAAAGGAAGGAAAAGTATGGACACCATCAAATCTAGGTATAAAGCATGTTACAACCGATAAAACAAATGCACAAAAAAGGATAAGGACATGTGGATCAAGACCTAGTGCTACCGGGGACACAGCAGGGAACAACAGGAGCCCTACTAGTGTACGTGAAGAAAGTCTTGATGTAAAACAGAATAAGTTCCGCTGAGGCGTTCCACAGAGTACTGTCCCCAAATGAAGTGGTTAGGGGAGTTTTGTAGTGCGGTTGTGTGGCTGGCCAGGCAGAAACAAGACGAGTGAAAGCGTTCAGATATCGTATGTAGTCCGCGTCCCTCAAATTACCCCCTTGAAAGACACCTGCGTTTGACGTCAGCAAAGGCGCATCCCATGTGTCTCCGATGACTTCCGAAGGGAACACCGCTCGCCAAAGCTCCTCGCGTTCAGCAGGAGCATCCCTCCACCACTCGGGGACGAGGTGACGGTCCAAGGCAAGTAGGTCATACCGGAAAGACAGTTCTGAAAGTTCCCATAAGACACCTTGAGTGATGATGATGGGGAAAGTAGAGAAGACACAAGGTGTCTGATCTCGGAACTTGACGGTGTCATCGCCAGCCCATGTCAACCCAGTGATGTTGGTAGGTAACACCACGGAAAAACACTGCAATGTCTCCCGTTTGTTCGCCACAGAGGCAGTCTGTTTTTGGGATGGGAGAAGGGGAAGGGAGTCAGCAGGTACACTGTTTAGAAACAGTTGCCAGTCGTTTGGAGTCGGAGGAACAGTGGCCGGGTCGCAAGTCACGCAGGCTATCCACACAGGCCGAATGGCAAGCCAGTTAGCCAGGTACTGCCTGGCCAAATCTGGCTGAAGCATGGTCACGAATACCGCCAGGTTGGGGAAGCAAAGCCCTCCAGTGCTGGGCATGAGGGTCTTGCTGGCCATCAGTTTCCCCTTCTTGACCAAGGATTTGGCGTGCTGCATGGCGCTCAACCACAACGACATATGCGGGGGGAGGAGGGAGTGTTCTAGGACCTCCCATTTGTCTCTGGACTTGAACTGTGAGGTCTGACCAGAGCCGGTGGCAGGCTTCCCCTTCGGATCTGACATGATTAAGCATCAGTGATCAAATCACAATAAAATCACGGGCCGAAAATTACTTACATGGTTCCCAGCCTTCACAAGACTCCTTGCTTTGGAGAGCTGGTGGGGCTTGCTGTTGGACTTGGGTGGTGGGCAGGAATTCATCTGCTTTGCCACCGGAGTAATTGTAGTACCTGACATTGTACTGGCAGTCAAATCCACCCAGGCCACGCCAGCGAACAGGGAAGGGAACGGTGAATCCTTTCACAGGATTGGTAAACTGAGTCATCAAGATGTCGTCGGGGCACCAAACTTTGATGACATCGCGTATGGTGATGTCTGCTGGCACAACTTCTTCACAACGGATGAGCCAGATGGGAACTCCAGCGGCATAGAGTTGGCTGACAATTGTGGGGACGGTGGTAAATGCACCAAGGACCCGTTGGCTCACTTTGGGGTAGGGCTCTGTGGGGGTCAGCATGCGAGGTTTGAAGTTCTGGTAGAAGTCCATGAGTGCATGGGCTTCCAAGGTGGCACATTAATATTCGGCTACCTGGGTGACAAGGTCGCGCCATGGCAAGATGGACCACTTGAGGGATGTCATCGCCATGTGAATGGCTTTGACTGCAGCTGCACATTGTTTCTTCTCCTGGGCATCAGGAAATGCGATGGCGTAAGTACGATGGCGTTGCATGATGACTTCGCGAAGGCTTGCCAAGCCATCAAGGTTGGGTTTGGAGAGGGTCCCTGCTTGTAGGATGTTCCCAGCTGTGATGGTGAAGTGCTCGTATTTCGGAGTGTACCATGCCCAAGACATGGGGGATGGGGCGGTGTAGGATGCTTTCCAAGGCACGGCGACCAACCATGGAAAGCGCTCTTCGAACATCTGGGGCCACTGGAAAGGGTCCACATAGCTGAACCGGCCATCCACACGCAGCTGAAGGTCCTCCTCTTTGTAGTGGTGAAGCATCAGGATCCAATGGGCATTGGGACTGGTGATCATGTACGGAGGAACATGCACGAGGACATTGGCATCAAAAGCGGTGAAAGTACCTGTTGTCAATGATCAGTAGGTTGGCAGTCTAGATGACACGGCGCTCACCTTTTTTCCCTCGCCGGGGTGCAAAAGTCCAAGATGTTGAGGTCAAATTAGTGGCCATTGAGATTGGAGGGTTCAAGTAAGGAAACAAAATATGATAAAAAATTATGTGTCGGTTGCTGGTAGCTGTCAATAGCCATTATGTTGATTGAAACGGATCCAAGTGGAGATTGTCAGCATCAAAAGTACTGAAAGTATGAAACTGAAAGCCAGAACACATACTGAGGAAGCTGGCAGATTAGATACAAATCGGTGATTGAAGTCAACATTGTCTTGTGGAAGAACTGTCTGGATGAGTTAGCATGTTGCGGCCTCGCATCTGAACGAGATCACTTACTTGTAGCCTTTAATGCAGTGTCTCGATGGTCCTGTGTGAATTTGAGTGATGACAATGGAAAGGACCTGGGTTGATCGCGGTGAAAAGTCTCGAGACATGAAGTCATCGAGAGAAACATTACACAAGACGTGAAGTCTTTCTGTAACAGATGAACGGCACGAAGCCAGTTCAGACAAGTCCCCAGCACTGATATGAACAAACCAGCAGATACGTACCGATTAAGCTTGAAGGTCAAGAATGATGGCACGAGTGGGATGGTGCGAGGAAGTCGATGCAAAGCAATGGATGAAATAATAATTAGCACGTAGAGATCTCGGAATTAAAAGTGGACTTACTCGATGCCCTGGAAAGAATGACTTCAAGGTCTTGCATAGATATCAGCGATGATGAGTGGTGGTGGTGGCGTGAAGGAAGAGGCGAGACTGCATATGTAATTAAGAAGTTGTACATACAGGAGTTTGAGAATCAGTGTCGATTTTCCTGATTTGGGATGCAATGTGCTGGAGCTGTGACTTTATAGAATTCTCGGTTCCAGGCTGGTTCTCATTCTCCATCATGGCTCTAACATCTCTCACTGTGCCTTTTCCAGTAACACCCCAACTCCTCCTCACCACCACCACCATCCCATTATCGACCCCATCGACAGCACCCTGGTTTGCATCGTCAAACAACATTCCACTGATATTATGTTCATCATACAGCCATCTCAGCCCATCAAGTCGCCTATACTATCTCCAACGCCTGTCTGCTTCAGTCTACTGGAACAGGCTTCGTGCTGTCCAACCCACTGTTCAGGACTTCATGTCCTGACAGTACCAGCCTTGAGACTTCGTGTCTCAAGGCGTTCTCATCTCACCCTCAGGCTCACCATCTTTCCCTCGCCTTTGGTCAGAATCAGCTTTGCGCTGATTAGCCAGCTGCCCCAGGACTTTGTGTCCTGGTAGTGATTACCCTCGAGACTCTGCGTCCGAGGGTAATGCTTCTCCTCAGCCCATGGGATGATTGCCTGCGCATGCGCGTGTAGTGTCGCTCTTGGGCACGCTCTCCTTGCAACTCATTCTGCACTGTATACACCTGATCAACTGCTAAGTCACTCCTCTCATACATGAATCCACGCTGATCTACACATCTAATTTATCAGCAACCGTGGTATTCTCCCCCACCTCTCACCCCAATTTTCTTTTTGGCTAAGACGATCAGTCATATGAAACTCCCACTGCTCACACTTCTCACAAGTTCTCTCTCCCTCTTATAAATTAGTGTCATTTCTCCCCATCGTATACCCACTCCCTTAGTCATCTTTCTTACTTCCATCTTTCTCCCTTGTCCTAATCCTCCTTGCCTACCTCCAAATCCATTTTCAGCACGTCTTTTTCGCGTTGAATATCCTTCATACCTTTCTACAATCCTCCCATCGTCATACTCTCTGTTTCAGTCCTTTTCATATCACACCTCAGCGTGACTTCAAGTCCGCAAATTCTCAGAGAGACTACACGTCTTAAAGAGATCTGAAAAACTTTGTGTTATATTCATTGTCTTCCACTCAGATCCTCCCCGCCTCCTGCACATCGCTCTCCCCAATTTGTGTAAGCCCCCCTGCATACATAGCGCACTGTCACCTGACCTTCGGTACTCTTTAACAGTACCGTTGCACCACAGGTTTCCATGCCTCCGGATCGTAACAAGTCTGACCGCAGTCAACCCGAAACCCTACAGACTCGCTCAGGAAAACCATATGGTGCCGGCAAGGTAACTATCCACCGTTGCCCACCCTCCTCACCAAATACTAACCGCTAATTCAGGTTGAAGTAATCATACCCCCTGCAAAGCCACGACCAAAACCTCGACTGAAGGTACCCTCACCACCCGGATTGTCTGAAGATGAACAATTTGAGTGTACATTCAATCACAGAGTGCGTTGCTCGTGTTCCTGTAAGAACTTCTTCCTTTCTTTGCTTTCAGGATGACAAGATTAAGACTAATATTATTTGATAGTGTCTCTGCTGTGCCAGGACAGTCATATAGCTACATCCCCTGAAGATCCTCCCGCTCCAGGTAACTTTCAATTGAGGGTCATCTTCTGTTGCTCACCTATTGTAGCTCCCTCTGCGGCGCAAGAGGAAGAACTGCCCATACCTATCATGAACCTTGACGAAGAAGAACACACCTCCGATGACCAAGATGAAGTTGAGCAGGTTGTGGGTGGCGACGATGAGGAAGAACAAGAGCAGGAGGATGACAGTGACGAGGAAGAAGAGGAGGAGGAGCGCAACAATAAATATGATGATGACATGCCTCCTCTCAAGAGCGACACTGAGGAGGGTGACCCATTGGATGATCCAGGCAACTACTTCGGGCAGCCCGACGTGGATGATGACAAGCACCCGAATGAAGGGGGTGATCCACCCAACCAGTATGACGAATCCGATGGAGACGAGGGCAGTAACTACTCTTCTGACATGTGGCAGGAGAAGGTGAAGCAAAGGAAAGCGCTGGAGGCAGCATTGACAAAGGTAACTCAGGTGTGTTCACTTGAGCCTTGTTTGTGCATGACTGACCAGTCATCCTTAGAGCATAAAGTCTGCCGACGCCCAGAAATCTTCCAAGGTAACGTACTTTCATACTGTCCTTTGTGAACATCGACTGAGTGCGCTGTGCTGGCTTCAGCATCTCAATACCTCTGGAGAGGCACCCAGCCAGCGTAGAGCTAACCAATCTCTGAGAGATCCCAAGGTGATTGTGGCTTTTCTTGTTGCCAAGATCCCTACTGACAATTACACACCACAGAAATCGATGAAGCAGTCTAGCAAGGAGAAAGTGGGCTCCAAAGGACACGCATCTACAGTACATTGGTGTTCGCTTGCTCCTGGATTTGCCTGGATTTGAATGCTGACAATTAGTTCATAGACTAATTCCTCCACCTGCACTGGAGAAACTCTGATTGTCAGGCCCAATGATGATGATGATGATGATGAAGAAGAAGAAGAAGAAGAAGAAGAAGAAGAAGAAGAAGAAGAAGAAGAAGAAGGTATGCGCTTGGGGGGGAAGGGTGGAGATGACAATGGTGAAGCCATGGGGGGTGGTAAAAAGAAGCGGCGCTCAGGCAGGCTGTCTGACGCGGCCTGCAAAGAGTGTGAAGAGTTTGGAGCCGAGGTACAGCAAAAGGCCGATGAACTGGCCAAAAGATTGGGGAAGTCCTACTGTACTGTCATGTCGGCCGCCGCCCTCACCATGGTCAACGCTCGTGGACCAAGTATCAGGAACAAGCACCAGTCCTGGTACTTCGCCAACTATCCCATCCCCAAGGGCGGTAGGTGGTTTCGCTAGGCTTGCACAATGCCTTACTGACCTATAGGGCATCCTTAGGATCCTTGCAGGAACACAAGGAAAAGCAAAAGGCGCATTATGAAGCTCTCAAGTCACATGACGCCAATGATCCCGACTGGGCAGCTATCGAGGAGCACTGGGAGGCTCTCGGTGGCGGTGAAGACTCTTCGCCCAAAACCTTGAGGGGAAGGGTGATGTCAGCAAGAGATGCGTTCACCAAAAGTGTAAGTGGATTTTTCTGATATTACTAGCCATTGTCTCACTGCTCCCCAGGCCACTGCATGGTCCCATGTAAAAGATGTATTGATTTTTGGATTCGTACTCGACATCAGTGGAGAGGAGGCAGCCTGCCAAGCATCAGGCTTGTTCGCCAGCTCTAACAAGATCAAGGAGATCCTCAACACGCACTCTGTGGATGTGAAGAACATGATTGACTGGTATATGCTAGTCCTCAAGTACGTCCATTTGATGCCAAGTTGCACACTTTCACTAACATTTTTCTTAGATATGGACATCAAGTTGGACAAGGGACTGTGCCCCACCTGCGACTCGGGAAAGCTCCCGACGATGACGCCATGGTGCTCATGTGTGAACCTAGCGAACCACAACGCGAACGTGATCGCCAAATTGCACCCATCATGATTGCCGAAAAACTGGGTGAGTTCAGCAGCAGGTCATGTACTTTGTGAGCTAAACATCAAGTAGCAGAGCATGGGTTTACGGGCACCAATATGCCATGGAAGAAACTTATGGATCACACATTCAAGCTCAAATTCACCATCACCCACTGGCCAGTAGGAGTGCCAGCCCCGGGTGCCAACTTCTCCTTGCATGACCTCGCTGCCAATGAGATTCACGATCTGGTGGATGCTTACCTGAGGCGTCAGCTGGGCCCACTGTATGACGCTGAAGAGGCTGCTCAAAAGGAGAGGGTCCTGAAGAAAGGTAAAGGTAAGGCCCGAGCTAACAATGAGGACGACAATGAGGAAGATGAGGAGGAAGAGGGGATAGAGAAGAGACAGC
>KN839840.1:431817-463966 GCA_000827185.1 Hydnomerulius pinastri MD-312
TCAATATGATATCCAATGACATTCAATGACAATACAATGACAATACAATGTTCAACTTTCTTTATTCTGATACTCAGCTATCAATGCTTGTCATAAATATCACAGAAAAAGCCTAACACCAGCTGTGAGTGTGAGAAAAAATTTGTAATTACTGTATAGTACATCTTATATAAACTCATCCTTTGCTGCTTTCAGAGGTTCTTCACTCTTGTTTCTGAGTTTCACCCAGGACAGAGTCACTACTACAGGTAAGTTTTTTTTTCAAAAACAGGTAAGTCTAAGCATTGGGTGAACTCATAGGTAAGTGTTTGTCTTGGATAATTTTCGCATTTTTGTAGTTTTTATATGTGCATGGTAGCTACCACAGTGGTTATATTGTAGTTAATATTGTAATTTATTGAAGAATGATATTGATTTCATGATGTTTCATTTGCAAATGAGAATGAATCTAAGTCATGGTTAGTTTTGGTGATCTCCAGTTTTATTTTATTTTATTTTGAACTTACAGCACAAATGATATTCCCAGATAAAAAAGACAATGTAGGACAATATATGCCAGTCCTTCATAACTGATCAAATATACAAACACACCCAGAATGTTTTCCATGACATCAAAGCTATCAATGATCTACAGTTACCAGCTAGATATAGATTGTCAATATAGCATGACTGGTGGTTTTTGATCTATGCTGTCATCACAGTCCAGCAATATCTAACATTACCTATGTGTGTATCATTCTGATGCAGATTACAGACCATTTATAATAGATAATGTCATATATAGTTATATCTTTTCCTCATTGATTTCCTGATGGGAGATCTCTGGGAGAGGATCTGTTAAGGTGACCTTTGGTGATGGCATGGCATCAAGTTCACAATCAATGCTATCGCATGCCTGCAAGGGAGTGCTGTTAGCAATTGCTGATGAGCTAGACGAGTCATTCCCGGATGATGTTATGGAGGATAAGGATGTCAGGACATCATCATGTGCATCAGATTCATCGAGATCAGAATCAACAATGATCTCGACACTTTTGTGCTGTTTTTTTTGCTGCCATTGTTGCAATTGGGAACACAGTGAAGCAAGGTACTACCCCTAAGGCTCAAACAGGTAAAAATTTCAAATTTCCAAGTCCCTGCATTGTTGTCTAATGTTATTTCTCATTCACGAGTGCCATTACATTTGCAAATTGCTGTAATATTCTGACAATGAAAGAAGAACTGTACAGCTTATAAGTAGAACTTGGTTAGGTAAGTGTATTCAATAACCACAAGAGAGTGGGGGGTGTGAACTGTGCATGGTCCCAGATTCTAAGTGAGAGAAAAACATGCTGCTAAGTCCACCATGCAGAAGATGTATCATATTTTATGGGAGGGGATTATGTTGCAGTTGAATATGGCATAACAGTTATGTGCCATCTGTGATGCAGTTTGTCTAGTGTTCAAATCTTAGTGTGTTACCTTTTTGTTTTGCTGTTCTGCACTCTTTTGGGCCTCAATGAGACCATGGAAACCACATTCTATATACACATCAATCACCTCTGATGTGGGTCAGCCATTGGAATCCAGTGGTCCAAGACATTGGTTTCCAGATATATACTTAGCCATCCAGATCCATTGGCTATGCCAATCGGAAACCAACAGTACATTGCACCTCTGGAATCCACAGAAATGCCAGCTCGACATGTAATAAGTCCAGTGGTGCCACTCAGGTACCACAATTTCCACCTCCCAATGACCTCGGTAAACAAGGTAGTTTCATCTTCACTTCCCAGAACATCTCGTATAGACCATGACGTCCAGTAAATTACCAAACCCAAAACAATCTAAGCTACTCGTGCGAGAAAACTGGATGCAAGATAAACACAACCGTTCTCACCACCGTTCCCTCCCTCCACCATAGCTATCATGGCCTCCACCATAGCGACCACCCCCTCCGCCGCCACCGCCGCCTCCGCCGCCACCGCCGCCACGGCCTCTGCCGCCACCATAACGACCTAGCCAACGATGAGACTGTGAGGTATGAAACTCGAGCGCCACTTACTGCGACCGCCTCCGCCACTGTACATCGCCATTTCCTCAAGCTGAGGAGGCACATTAGCCTTAGCCTCCCTCAGGATGCTGATGAGCTCGCGAGCAGACTTCGAATTGTCAGTAGTGAAGTAGGTATACGAGGTACCCTTCATTCCAGCTCGCTGAAAATTGGATTGTCAGGTTGTCGAAAGATTGGGAGGAGACAGAAGGACACACCCCCGTACGTCCTATGCGGTGGATATAGTCCTCACAGTTGTTTGGGAAATCGTAGTTCTGATATACAATTAGCAACGTGGATCAGCTGACGTTGTAAACTGAACTTACGATGACATAGCCAACGTCCTTAACATCTTGAGTTGCGGAGAGGAGTTAAAGTGACGGTGAAGGACAACAAGCGAAGCAAAGACAACGCCAACCGAACGCACATGAAGCACATACATGATCAATACACACACAAAGGACAGGATACAAGCGCTTCTGTGAACAGGACAAAGCGCCGAACAACATTTCGAGTTGACACACAGTGCCAAACATCGCGACCAGGAAAAACAGGGACTGGAGGCTCCGAGCAGCGGCCGTGAAGAGGTATATGCGCCCTGAGATCTAGTGTCCAAGGCATTCAAAGCCCGCCATGTGTTCGTTCGCAAGACAGGGCGTGCCCATTCGAAAAGAACATAAATGGAGGTTACTTCGGCCGAGTGAGTGGACAATAGATTACTGGGACCCTCTAAAGCGACGGCTGGGAGCTGCTGTTGGGCCAGGTTCCTGTTGGGTATATACCCTACGTCCTGTGGATGATTGTCGAAAGCACCAGGTTGAGGAGGATAATGCCCCAATTAGCAATTTATCATGTCCTCAATGAGGACATTTAAAAATTACTCCCAGACCTTGCAGTTCATGTGCGCCTGATCCCTGTCGGAGCGCTTGCGTGAAAGAGAGGACATACCTAGACCACGTGAAGCGACATCCGTGGCAATCAATATCGGAGAACGACCAGCTTTGAATTCTCCAAGCACCCAGTCGCGCTCGCGCCTAATCGACAATTAGCAAGTGAGTTTACAGAGCGTCGATGCACGCACTGTTCTTTGTCGCCATGAATGGCGAGGGCGGGCCAGCCGTCCTGTCTAAGATACTTGGTAATATCGTCGGCGACTCTCTTTGTCCCGACGAAAATGAGGACTTTCGCGTTTTCAGAACTGATTTGATCGAGGTGCTTGATCAACTTCGCGCGCTTTTCAAAGTCGCTGCAGACCTCAACGATTTGTTGAATGTTGTGGTTGGCGGTCAGCTCCATAGAGCCGATGTTGACCTGGATCATGTCCTTGAGGAAGTCCTAAGGATGGAAACTTGTCAGATAGGCGCAATGTGCAGCACGCCTTCCACACTCACGTTGGCTAATTTTTGGACATCCTTGGGCCACGTAGCGCTGAACATCAACGTTTGCCGATCTGGGCGAATCTGGGAAACGATCTTGCGTATCTGGGGCTCGAAACCCATGTCAAGCATACGATCAGCCTCATCCATGACCAAATAGGTCACACGCCGAAGGTTGGTCTTTTGGGTCTCAAGCATATCAATCAGTCGTCCGGGAGTAGCGATGACGACTTCCACTCCACGTTGGAGATCGCGGATTTGAGGACCCTTGGGCGCACCACCATAGATCGCAGTATTACGGATGCGGGAGCTTGATCTGCCAGGAGTTGCATCAGATGATGGCAACTAGATACAAAATCAAATCCACACTTACCCAAACTTCGTGCACTCCTGTTGGATCTGGACGGCCAGTTCACGGGTCGGGGCCAATACTAACGCAATTGGTCCATCTCCAGGAGCCAAAAGAGGTTGCCTAAGGACAAGGTCAGGGCAGCACACGCAGGGTAAGGCTTCCTAACTCACGCATTAATGTGCAACATCGCAGGGAGGGCAAACGAGATCGTCTTTCCACTACCTGTCTGCGCGATGGCAACAACGTCTCTCCCACTCAAGGCCATAGGCCAAGCTTGGCATTGAATGGGGGTTGGCGAAGCGAAGCCTTGAGCGAGGATAGAGGACATGATGTACTCTGGGAACCCGGCTTCATCGAAGGATTTCACTGGCCTGGGTACGCCACGACCTTGAACCTGAAAGAAAGCTGTGAGAACTCCTTCAGTCATAGACTGAGTCTGATCCACAAATACCTTGATTTCCTTGCTGCGCCTGAACTCTTCGACCTCTCGGTCACTAAGCGCCGATATACGTTTGTCCTCAACATAGAAATTCTTCTCAAAACGTTCTAATTTCTGGCTCGACCAGTCTATGGAGCGGAGGCCGCCACCGAGGTTGCTCATTTTGTCGTCGTAGCCTCCTCCCCATCCTCCGCCGCCTCCACCGCCTCCACCGCCGTATCCTCCTCCTCCGCCGTAGCCACCGCCGTAGCCACCACCGTAGCCATTACTATGACTCTGAAGGATCAAGAGCGTAAGCTGGGTGTCTTGCACACTATGAAATATATCTCACCATTATCGTGTGTAATCTAGAAAATCGAAAGATGAAAGTCAGAGGACAGGAAGAGCGGAACGCTGAGTGGTCGTGGTACAAAGAATGCGAGCGGCAATTGGGGCGGTGTAGAAACGAAAAAAAAAAAAGAAACTTGAGCAAACATATGCAAGCAAGCGATTATGTAATACCACTTGCTCCTCGGAAACGACTTTATGTCCGCAGCTGCAGGGGCTTAAGCTCGTCCATCGCTGATAAATAGTTATGCTTATTTCGCTTTGTCCTCAGGATGCCCCAGAGAGCGAGTAAATTGCGTGTCTACTCTATATAAGCCATGTTACACATAAACTTTCCCGTGTGTAGGAAGTGTGATATTATATTGTTAACAGTTGAATGGGTATCACTGGTGATCGTGCAGAGAAAAATGCAGACATCTGTGAAAAGCTTGTCAATCAAAATCCGACAGTGCTGAATGACAATGGTAACATACAAACGAGGACGCAAAAAGCCCTCACATCACGATGCATGGTTTACGAAGTCGCGTTGATTTCTTTGTCGACGGGTCATTTGGATAGCGAACCAGCATCTGCTTCACAAGATCTTGGAACACATCTGCTACGTGCCAATTTCGTTTGGCAGATGTCTCGTAAAACGGTACGCCCCATCGTGCCACCAAAGACTGGATTGTGTTGCGAGAAACTTCCCGCTCGTTTACTAGGTCTAGTTTGGTTCCGACGACGACGATGGGGATACTCTATTTATGTATCACGCGAACAGCATCAGCAATGCCCCCTTATCGCCCGCAGCAGAAGTCACTACTCACCGTATCTCCAGCCTTGATACGATGGATTTGTTGACGCAGATTATCTACCTCACGGAGGCTCGCTTCTTGCGAGAGACTGCAGGGATAATCAGCAGCAGGGCTACAGAGACAACAATGACCGTACCTAAACACTAGGACAAAGCCTTGACCAGACTAATAAGATCCATCGTGGGTAGATGAGCGTCATATCGGTTTAACGGCATGTGATTTCACCTTGATATACAGTTCCTTCAACGCAGTAAACTGCTCAGCTCCTGCTGTATCGAGCACTTCAAGCTGAGTAACGAGTATCGTGAAGATGTTCTCAGGGGTGAGCTAGCAGCTGAGGAGGCAGATAACACCCGATCTCACCGAAGTTTTGACACCGTCAGCTTCTACCACACGTCTGTAGGCCTCTGCAGTCTACGTCTTAGCAAAGAGAGAACGCCACCAGATAGCACTCAAATTTACCTTCGATCGTTGGATCATAGTTCTCCAGAAATACGTCCTGGACAAACCGCACTGTTAACGCCGACTTCCCTACTCCTCCAGCTAGATAGGAGAGTCAGGGCGGGTTTGCTGTCGGCAATGAAAACACGCACCACCAAGAACGACGACGTTGAAGTGCCTCACATCTCGAGACATCGCTGATGATAGGGAGTGGGAGTGTACTGAGAGGATTGTGGATGGGGAAGGGCGGCCAGGTGTGGGAAGTCTTTGAGAACATGCACAAATGTCGTGGGCTCGATTTAGAGTTCCCGTCAATAGAGAAGACCGCTAAGCATCTAGGGTCTCAGCGCCCGAGACGAAGGATCAAAAGAGGCGCCGAACGTGGCAAAGAGCTAAAGCCAAAGAGCCCTGCGATTGAAAGCGGTAGAACAGATCAGGACTCGTCACTCGGCGACTCGGAGGTATGAGATGGCCCCAGGAAGCTCAGAATTTAGATAGCTGCAAAACAAACCTGAATTATTGTGATGAACACCTTAAGGTGAGGCACACAGGTTTGAGAATGCGGTGAGTATGAGTGCAAAACCCGAAGCCAGACCAGCTGTGTTGGGCTGGGCTTGACCGACAACTTGCAAAGAGCTTGAACAGTCCTAACCTGTATTAGGTAATAAGTTAGCGCCAGGGTAGACGATTGACGAGGCAGTTTCAAGGTCCTCGGAGCCTTACCATTCCCAAGTTATTGCTCTCAGCCGCGGAATCTGCGACCTTAAAGACGCTCACTCACATACTCAGGGGAGTCTTTGGCACCTTCTGGACTTTTCATGGTTCGCCCACGCGTCTTCTTCGACTTTTCCATCGGAACAGATCCTGCAGGAAGGTAAGACGCTCTCAGGTGCCAGTTTTGACTGTGTTCTAAGCTGCTATAGGATTGTTTTTGAGCTATTCAACGATACCGCACCCGAAACCGCAGAAAAGTGAGCCAGAAGATTTATGCCACGAGCGGGTTACTGATTTTGCAGTTTTCGAGCATTATGCACAGGAGAGAAAGGACTATCTGTTGTTTCGGAGCGTCCACTCTATTACAAGAACAGTATCATTCATAGGTCCATCCGGGATTTCATGATACAAGGGGGAGGTGTGTCTTCAATGGTCTATTGCTTCTCACTGCTCAACCAAACTTCAGACTTTACAAAACGCAATGGCACTGGAGGAGAATCTATCTACGGAGGCGTCTTTCCAGACGAAGATCTCTCCAGGCCTATTGACTCAGAAGGGTATGTTTTGAGAGTCGGTTTGACGAAATTGAATCTTAAAAGCCCCTCAGACTTCTATGCATGGCCAACAGAGGCCCAAATACCAATGGTTCCCAGTTCTTCATAACCCTTCGGGACTGTCCTCACTTGAATGGCAAGTGCGTATATCCTCACTCTTACCTTGTCACTAAACCTTGCCCCAGGTAAACACGTTGTCTTCGGCAAGGTCATCAGAGGATACGATGACGTTGTGAAAAAACTGGCCCAAGTACCTGTAGACGAAAAAGACAGACCGCAAACTCCAATTGTAATCACGAACTGTGGTGAACTCGAGCTGAGAAATGCCAAGCCAGCTGAAGCCGATAAATGTAAATCTGGGTTCCACGTCCACCCTGATTTCCCCCATGATCTAAATGTCCCTCACAGCTAAAGAAAGCGACAAGGGTCGCAAGCGTCGTGATGAACGCTCTCGTTCAAGAAGCCCGGACCGCGAAAAGGAGCGTCGTCGTCGGAAAAAGTCAAAACGTACGAAAGGCGCGCAAGCAGAAACAGAGGAAACCCCCAGTTCGACAGAGAAACCACCCGTACAAGAAACAGAGGAAGAGTACGATGCGCGACTGGAACGCGAGGAGCGTGAGAGGTTAGAAGAGGCAAAGCGTAAGGAGCTCGAACGCATCAAGGAAATGCACGAAAATGCCTCTGCAAATCAGGGAGGCGTACGCTTCAAAGGTGCGCCTGTGTCGGCTATCAACTTGACACCCCTCTTATAGCAATCACAGGTCGAGGGCGCATGAAGTTTGTTGATCCAGAACTGCATCAGCGACGATAACGGGACCCGAAGTGTTACCTACTCTTAATGTTGTATACCACTGACCTGCTGTATGAGTTCGCTCAACAAGGATTCGTAAATCCGTAATCCATTTGCGATCAGTATTCTAGATATGGTTGAAGCATAAAAGGACAATCTAGACAGATATCTCAGCTACTTGATCAGCAACACTATCCACGGCCGAGTCCTCCTTGCTTTCCTTCTCGTCGCTGCTCGGAGCGACCGACTTTGCACCGGCTGCGTGGGCGAAACTGAAGGATGGCCTAACATTAGCCGAGGTGGAAGGGGTGGTGGGTGATCCAGTAGTGGTAGGGCTAGAAACGGTGTTCGAGGGTGGCCCTCTGGTGGCGTTTCCTGGACCTCGCTCAGTCGCCTGCCTAGAACTCGTGCGTGACATCGAGTGCTGAGGGACACGCTCCTTTGCTATCTCGCGCTCTTTCTCAATGCGAACCGCGATCTCACGTTCCTTGGAAGTAACGTCCACTGGTCTAGAGAGACGATCAGAGCTAAGCGAGAAGTGTCGTTGGAATGGACTGACTTTGCGGCACCAAAGGGACTCGCTTTTGGAGCACCAGGGTTAGATGCCAGTTTTGGTGAAGACAGAGGTGTTGGAGTCGTCGAATTTGTGGACGAACGAGGAAGTAGTTCAAGCTTTCTGCGACTGACCTGAGGAGTGGGAGGGGTAGAGCTGCTCGCTGCGACAACCCTCGTCAGCGGTTGAACGCACTAGCATAGTATATCATCTTACGTGATGTACCGCCTGGAGCCCTCGGGCGAGCACTGCGCCAATCACCTTCATCAGGAGCGTCCTTTGCTGCAGTGGAGTCAAATCTGCCTCTGACGCTGCCAAACTTTCCATGTGATGGTTCCTCTGGGGCTGGCGCCGATGGCTTGAACTTGCCACCAATGGCCCAGTGTTCCTCTTTGTCTGCGGCACCCGTCTGGCCTTCGGGGGTGGAGAAACCGGATCCTCTCCGGCGAACAGCAGGTGGTTCGGGCTCAGGAACTCTTGCTAGCGGGCGTGATGACCTCCAATCATTGGCTCCATCAGAAACGCTCGGTGGTGGAGGAGCCCGATCTCCGGGTGGAGCATCGAAACGGCGCCGTGAAGAGTCGCGAGAATCTGCGAAGGAAGCGACGGGGCCTTCACGGCGCCAATTTCCAGAGAACTTAGAATCATCCTCAAAATTAGACCCGCCGAAGCCGGGCCTTTCTTTAGCTAAATATGACATCAGTTACCTAGTGACGCAACTTTGCGGCCACACTTACGAGGTTCTGCAACGCTCACTCGGATCGTGCGACCTTGAAGATTCTGAGACCAGTGTTCGGTGAACATTCCTCAACAGTGATGTGGTACTTACATTTCCGGTCCTTGACAAGGCATCCTTTAGAGCATCCAACTCTGCAAACTCAATGTAGCCAAAGCCCTTGGGCTTATCTTCACGGTCCTTGATGATTTTGATTGACTTGGTCTGTGCACGATCGTTGGTATGAATATTCCTCTGTGCAACAGGCTACGAACCTGGTGGGGGCTGAAGAAGGACTCCAATTCACTTTCCGTAATGTCGAAAGCGAGGTTTCCGATAAAAGCGGTATAGGGAGGTTGGGTAGGGAGAGGGAGATCTTCGCGAGGGGAAGCGAACTGACGATCGGCTGCATTGCACGTAAATCGGTGAAGAGTCCATAATCTCAAGGCACAACATACGTCGAGAAGATGCAAAGTCATCACGTCTTCCAAAGCGATCACCAGGACGAGAGGACCCATCCCCCTCTGGTTTACCTGAGGCTAAAAGAAGTTGATAGAGATAAGCTGGTGAACAGAAGCCATATATAGGGGTGACTTACGAGCGGAGGGGAGGGAATCCATTTCATCGGCCCATGAGCCTAAAGCTGCACGCGAGTCAGTCTAGGCAAGAGGGGTCGTGTTTGAAAAATGATGCTTACTGCTATCGCCGAGAAACTCGTTGAGAGACATCTTGGATGCCTTCGATTTTTTGGGCGCTACAAAGCATTTAGTAACGAATTGATAGTATGTTATGGTTGCCTACCCATGATTGCAAGTAGGGGCTTTTTGTGATACTTTGTGGTGTATCTGCTCGGTTCGCTGTCCTCTGGATAGGAAAAGCTGCTCAAGGGAAATTAGTATTACTTTGCGGCAGATATCGGTCGCACGCAAGATTTCCCACGCCTATCCTGGCCACTGCGCGAACACTTTATGATCGAAACACGACCGTGATATCTAAGTAGTTAAAGCATTCAATACAATCCCCACCATGATCCTCCTCGAGGTGAGCCTGCGTTCAGTGCAGTACATTCGGCGGAACATAACATATCCATAGCCTCACAATGTCATCATACAAACAACCCTGGCAGACAAAGCTGTCAAGTAGGTCGCCCTGCACCGCAGCGGCAGTCAACTAACCGATGAATCGCAAGACCATCATCTCTCGATGTCTTGTTTGTAGATTTCGACGGCGTTAGATTCCACCTCTCAACTCCAGAGAAAAAGACCGTGGTCCAGCTCTCCATGAATATCCGCTGCTGGGACGAACTTGCTGCGTATGGCGCGCTGGACGTGCTGAAACGGGAATACGGCTCCCTGATCAAGGCCGAAACTGAACCGGAGTATAATATCAGTCTTGACATTGACCTCGAGCAACTCCCGGCCGACGAAGGTACACGTTCGTTCGGTCTTGATCTCAGACTGTCACTGATCGATACCAGCCGGTCGAGAGGCACTTATTAAATCGATAGCCCTCTTAAAACGGAATGCCCTCGCAGCTCCCTATGAATTAGCATTCAGTCAACAGAAACAGCTGGAAGCTTCAGGAAGCTCGTTGGGAGACCTGATGCAGATTCACTATCGCGACGAGGAAGCCATTTACATTCGGGCATCACCTGATCGTGTCACTGTCATATTCTCGACTGTGTTCCGAGAGGAGACGGACAGAATTTTCGGAAAGGTCTTCTTGCAGGTGGGCTCTCCTTGTCTTGGACCGATCGATCTTGCGCTAATGCCTTTCAAGGAATTCGTTGATGCTCGGCGTCAGCCTAGCATCCAAAACGCTCCGCAAGTGCTATACACCAACCGCGAACCTCCTCTTGAGATCCGAGACGTTCCTGGTCTTCGCGACTCCGAAGACATTGGATACGTCACCTTCGTTCTCTTCCCCCGTCACTTTGCCAACGCCGACGTATCCTTCAACACGATCTCTCACATTCAGTTGTTCCGTGACTACCTGCACTACCACATCAAGTGCTGCAAGGCCTACATGCATTCTCGCATGCGACACCGCGTTGCTGAGTTCCAGAAGATCCTGAATCGTGCAAAGACCGAGGTCGCAGCCACTGAACGAAAGACTGTCACGTAAGTTATTTGTTCTATGCTGGGCAAAATATTCTGACAAGAGTGTTCAGTGGAAGGACCATGGTAACTCGTTAATGGGACTGAGATCCACCGAGCACTGTATTTTAGCCGTACTACATTATATGAAGGAGGTATTAAATAGGCTTGGGCCCCCTTAAGTTTGATAAAACGCAATCCAGGTCCATTCGCCATCCGCATCCTTTATCTTTGTGGTAATGAAGTTGTCTTCCCACGCTTCTTGCCTCAATCATAAATTGGGGACTCTGACCTCGCTGCGTCCGACCATGGACACTGAGGCCACCACTGAACATGCTTCCGGGAGCGCGACAGCTTCTACAAGTGCGGGTTTGGCAGATACGATACGTATAACGCGACAAGGAAAGCTACGCGTTTGGGTCAAAAGAGCACTGGACTTTTTCAAAGTGCGTCACGTCGCACCAACTCTCAGCCAGCAGCATAACCATGAGAGCAGGCGAACCCAGACAAACCACTTGTCCTATACTCGTCGCCATCCGATGTATCGACTTCAACTATTCCTAGATTGGTGTCTGCTGTTGAGATTATCAAACGCGAGTACCTGAAAGGACTGGATATTTCCTCGGGGAACCTCTCTGGGCTCCATCAGTACAATCAGCTCCTATTTGAACAGCGTGGCGAAATTCCGACCGACGACAGCGAGAGTAGAGTTAACGCGCTGCTGCTTGCGCTTGACGGAAACTCACAGTGCGTTGCCTCTCCAATCTCAGCAGCGCATTCGCTGACGATCCGTGTCAGTCCAAAGCAGAAACTTGCACCGCATATGAAGATCACTCTCTCCGTTCAGGCAATCCCAGAGAGAAACGAGAAAAGAGAGACGTAAACACTTCACGCATCAGTGTCCGGTATAGCGAGTTGAATTACTTTCTTTGCAGATATCAAACACCAGCGATACGCCGAATCTCGAAAACAGCCAAGGCAAGGATGAAGAAGCGAGCCCAAAATCAGAGTGAAAATGTAGCGACTGTGTAGAATTTCGTGCGAATCTGTGGTTATAATTGGACTATTTTGGACGTAAATTAAACCCGATTCCGCTATCTGTGGCAAAAATTCACATAGAGATTTGCTGGAGGACTTGTTGTTGTGTCTCGACAAAGCGGACGCATAACTATAGTCGTTCATATCATTTCTGCGAGTCCCGCTCCCGGTAAGTGACAGCAATCGTTGGCTGCACTGATTTTGTTATATTATCTTGTCAAATCGCAACACTATATATCCTCGCAAAGCCCCGTGCCTCGTCGCTGCCCTGTCCCAAAGCTGCCGGTGGATCTCCGACCTTTTTATAAAGTCTTAACTGAGCTGCGCGCATGCCTCGCCGCACCTCTAACCGCACCGTCACCTCTTCCGCGACGCCTCAAGCACCCTCCGTCGTCCTACATCCTCCAGAAACCCCTTTCGACTCCAATGTTCTCCAGCTCAGACGACAGTGGAAATGGGCTGCTTTCGGCCAGTTCTTCTTCACCTTCAACGCTCTCTTCGCTATGAATGACGTTACGTTGGTCGTAAGTACATGTCTCGTGCCCAAATATCTCAGACTTCATGCCGTTGATGTCATATCTCGCAGGATGTTGAAAACGACTTGGTACACTCCACCAACCAAGTCCTCTCGCGTATCATGCAGCGTCTGCTCATAACTGTTACGCAGGACAGGAAAATAAAGTGCGTCTTCTCCCATCGCGATATTTTCGCCTGCCTCCTTTAGCTGACGTGTCATCAACAGTGCTGATAACTGGCAGAATGCCCTGCGACGTCAGTACTTGAGGAGGGACCCAGACGCAAATCCTATTGGACCTATGTCGCAGACGCAGACATTTGTGACAGAGTCTTCACGCGCGTCAACTGCTCCACCTGTTCGGTCGTATGCTCCTTCCGAGGCGCCACTAGATGAAGAGAAGGAGGATGAGGCCGAAGCACGCGAACCCAACACCGACGAACCCGCTGCCGACGGTCCATCCGGCGAATCAGAAGCGCCTGCCGGAGATCCAGGAAGCAGTTCGGACATGAAGGTCGAGGATCAAGATCCCGTTCCCGATACTCTCGAAGAAACAGAGAAACAAATAGACTGGCTGGATCTTCCGATGCTCACAAAGCTCGAGTCCTTGCATACTGTGGTAGAGTGGCAGTTCCAGAATCCGCACCGACTTCGGCAGCAGATGAAGAGCGATGATGAGAATGCTCTCTGGGTGCGTAGAGGTGTGATGGGAAGACTTGCTGTTGTTTTTGACCCGATACTTGTTCTAAAACACACAGCGCATTGAAGCTATTGGATATGACGCTAAGAGAAATGCATATTGGCTCATTGGCGGTAAGGCCGACGTGACTCAAATTTCAGACCGCCGAAATGCTCAACAATATTATGACCAGGCGAACGGCTTTGGATTCAGCGGGAACCCCCCAGAATCAATCTAAAGCGGAAGCGGAAGCCCGAAGCTGCCACCAACGCGAAGAAAGGTGGTAAGAAGGCGCAGACACAGGCGGCCAAACGTCAGCGCGTGGATCCAGAGCCGAGCGTTGTCGAATCGCCACCACCTGCCACTCGTTCTACCCGCCATAAAGCAAAGCCCGAGGCTTCTCCTGGGTCAAGAGGTGCTCGTGCTGCCAAGGCACGCGCAAATCAGAAGCTCGACGCTCAAGCAAAGGATTTGGCCGACTTTCAGCGGCAGATGGCGAGCTCTTCCCGAACCAGGGGCGCGCACGCCACCGCAGCCACTCAGACCCCAAGGAAACCATCCGGGATCCGTGTCAGTGCACGGCTACGAGGCACAGTGGCTGAGGATGACGAGTGGCAAGAGGTTCCAGAAGAGTGGCTGACCAACGATGAGAAGAAGGGCAAGGGCAAGGGCAAGGATGCAGAACGCGAGTCCTCGCCTACTGGCGAAAGGAGACCGAAGACTGGCTTAGAGAGCGATGACGACGCTATCAGCGATCTCACCGAACTCAGTGACGAGGAAGAAGATCGGGCAGAACCTGAGCCTGAACCAAAGATTGATCTGACGAAGGAAGAACAGCAGTCTGCATCAATGCACGAAGAAGCGGAAGACGTCAAATCCGAAGATGTTGTACCTCCCCAGCAGGCCGAGGAACAAGATGTTGACGAGGATCTACCGCCCCCGCTTCCGGCTGATTTTATTGAGTGGGAAACGGTAAGTAAAACCACCACCACCATCGATTCTCGCTCATTGTCTCGACGATCCAATAGATATGTGTCACTCTTGAGGAGTGGGAGGACATCGGACACCGCTTCGAAAAAGCCACCCACTACGCAGAAAAGGCACTTCACAAAGTACTCTCGCAAAGCATTGTGCCTGAAATCACGGATGCTCTCCGGGTATGTGGTTCCACGTTTGGGATGTCAGTCCCGACGTCTGATTTCTCTACAGGAGATTGAGAAACAGAAGCGCTTGGAGGAAGCTGTTGTCCATCGCAAACGCTCCTCTCGCATCGCTATGAAGGAAAGTGAGAAAGAGGAAGAACGCACAGCACTCAAGAAACGTGCGGAAGAGGAGGAGAAAATGGGTCGAGCACGAAGACTGGAGGCTCGCCAGCAAAAGGAAGAGGCAGAGCGGTTGAAGAGGGAGAATGCACGGGAGCAACGCAGGAAGGAACGCGAGCTGAGGGAGCAGCGAATTGCTGCAGCTCGCGAAGCAAGTTCAAGGTATTGTTCACTGTCCACCTCGTTTCTCCAGATTGCTGACGAAGTTTTGCAGCGCGGAAGCCGTCGTCGATGTTGATGACCGGGTAGTAACCTCCAAAGCACCACCAGTTGGACACGGTACAGATTCTATTACTCTGAGTGCCGTTCCGGTGAATGGCTCAAGTAGTGGATCCCGTACACCTGCCGAGAGCTGGGAGCTTGATTGCGAAATTTGTGGACGCAGGGGTCTCAATCAGGTAGGTGTTCTTCGTTCTTCCTGGAGCGCTGTCACTAAGTTTTCATTAGGACGACGGTGTCCCCATCATGTGCTGTGGTGTATGTGCGAAGTGGCAGCACATCATTTGCCACGACAAGCAAGATGCTATCGCCGGTCGTCCAAAGCGCAACTGGGACGCTGAAGAGTTCGTTTGTCAACAGTGTCGTCTGAGAAAGTCCAGGGGACCATCGTCGAGTAGCCCCATTGGTTTCCATCCGGCCGGAGTGAACAACACGAGGGCCTCTGTATATGCGCCTGGCACGCAGCCCTATTACAGCCAATCAACAAGCTATCCCAGAAACTATCCCAACGGCAGCTACTATCAGGATACGCCGCCCAGTGGACGGTATTCCTATGAACATCAGTCTGACTTGCGGAGTTCTGTACCGCTATCCTCACCACAATCCTATCCTCCGCAGCCCCGTTCGGGAGGTGGAGGTGTTACTTTTGCGCACTACCAACCCCAGCAAGGCGGCTTCTCGACCTCTCGGCCGTCTTATTCTGTCCAAGATGGTACTCAACCACAGCAGGCCCGCTACTCGCATTCGATCTCTCCCCATCCGGTGCCGGCCACCGGAGTCATCCCATACCCCTCTTCCTTGCAGGTAAGCCCGTTGCCGAGGTTTTAGAAGGCATCTCACTCGCGACATCTATCAGGCACACCCAATGGCCCATGCCTCACCTGGCCATGGCCATGAGCAGTGGCAATCTTCGCCCTCGTACTCTCGTACCAATAACCCTTATGCCATGAATGGCGCACCTACGCACTACGCACAAGGCGTAGAACCATATTACAATGGCCACGCGAGTAATGGCCTCCCTCACCTGCAATATTCCCAGGTGCGAGCGGGCACCAGTCAACCCATGGGACAATACTCCGGGTTCCAACACGCTGCTCCGTACCAGCAAAGTAGATAGGGTGTTCTTCCCATTATCCGCCGCCAGCGGAGATTCTGTCCATAATTGATTATTTTTTCCTGTCCTTTTAGTATCATGACGGTCGTCGGTCGTATTGGGGTTAGACCAATGGACGATACATATACAGACGTACTGTTATACAATGTTGAGTGCAGAATACAGGGGTAATATGTGGATGTGACGTTGGACATACTACCGAATCGTTTCGTACATCTTAAAAGCGGGAGAGACGAAAGGGAAAGGGTCACCGTCTGCGGCGTTGTCCCTGCATTTATGAGGCTCTGATTGCGAGATCTGACAGCGAGAAAATGCACGTACTCGATAGGCCCCAATATTTTCAGCCCACGAATATGGGTGTCCTTGCCGCTCATGTGGTTCGCCACGACAATGATTTGGAGCACGTAGGCATTTACCGACTTGCTGTCATTTAAGTCAGTCGACGCGAGGAACCTGAATAACCGAAAGACTTACAAGGTGATCCCATCCTCATCTGGCTCCGACGACACGTCAAAAGTTATCCAACCGTCCGGTTTGTCGAGTGTGGCTACTCGAACATCCTGGAGGTCGCTTGGGCCTGTACCAGCGCGAATGGCTAAAGTCGACGGCGTGTAGGAATCATCCTGAAGCCAGCTAAGATATATACTGATTTTCTAAACGGACAAACGTCAAAGGAGGTTGGCAGAGACAAAGACGTCAGACCAACTTGAATTGCCACCTTCCTGGGGAACTCGATAGTAATGAAGTGTGGTTGGGGACCATCGGAGCTACTCTGGTGCTCAGGATACGCCAACCGCCAGTGCCGATGGAAAAGAAAGTACGCACTGCCAGAATGTATCTGGGTCGCTGTCCCTCAAGCATTCGACGCCAAAACCAAACTTGTAGGATGACACGGACCATTTGGCTATACGTCCGATGTCTGGCCACGGGAGAACAGGTGGCTGCCGTCCTAATCAATCATTGCAAGTCACTTTCAGTTGCTGCAGGGCGCAAGCGATGTGAAAATACTGCGTGCAGACCTTGGTGCATCATGGGCAGACCATCTTTGGGCATGTGGGCTGCAGCTGATGGTGCGGGGTTTATGGCATTCTGAACGTCGTTGCGGGGCGGAATTGCAGCCATGTTGGACCTGAAATATGCCTATGACCCAAGGTCAGCGCTCAGTGTACAAGGTGCAGGCGTCTGCCAATGCGCTAGTACCGGTTGTCGCGGTATTGAACCTGCAGACCTGCCAGTGGTGTGCAAGATTCGGGTGCTGTTGGTCTGCGTTCAAGAGGTTTATCTAGCCGACTCTAGACCAGACTCGACTCGAACGGCGCTGAACATCCGGAAACTTTGACCTCAGGTCTCGGATCCCTGACACAGAGGCCATAGGTAGTGACTGGACGTTCTCACCCATTATCCGACGCGTCCAAGTATAAGATACTACCAAAGCCCGGCGCGAAAGGTTATCATCATCCTTGCAGCTGCTGCCTACTAACTCAGATGGAGGAATCACCACTTCGGAGACTGTCACACACAGACGACTACCCCCGCTATGGCAGGCAGATGATTCTGGACAACTTTGGCCTTGAAGGTGCCAAGATTGAGTCTAAATCTCCATCGAGGTCGTTAAAGCAACTTTCTAGGTCAGATTAAATTACACCAATCCTCAGTGGTCGTGGTCGGTGCAGGGGGCTTGGGATGCCCGGCACTGCAGTACCTTGCCGCTGCTGGTGTCGGTAGGTGGTACACTCCTCTTTGTCGCGTCAGCAGTATTGACTAGACACCAGGAAGAATTGGGATCATTGATCACGATAAAGTCGAGCTGTCTAATCTCCAGAGACAAGTCCTCCATAACGAGGAAACTATCGGCATGTACAAAGCACTCTCGGCGGCAGCAGCCATTAAAAGGTGAGTATTTATACCTCCAAATCTTTGTTCGGGACTTAACTTGCTACAGGATCAACTCGAGAATCCAGGTTGACGCTGTAACTGAAGCGCTGGAGTCGTCAAATGCCGTCTCTCTGCTGCAGCCCTACGACATAATTCTAGACTGTACTGACAATGCGCCCACCCGATACCTTTTGTCTGACACAGCCGTTCAACTTGGGAAACCTTTGGTCAGTGGTGCTGCCCAAAAGTACGAGGGTCAGCTATGCATCTACAACCTCGGAGAATCAGGGCCTTGCTATCGTTGCATATTCCCTAAACCCCCAGCGGTGGAGACAACCGGCACTTGTGAAGAAACGGGTATCCTAGGCGTTGTGACCGGTATCATCGGTAACATGCAAGCCCTGGAGGCCATAAAACTCATCACTGGCCTACACGGTACGTGAGGTACCCGAAGGCTATAATGCCTCCTTCAGTTGAAACGAACAGATCGATGTAGACGGTAAAGCTTCCCTCCTGTTGTTTTCCGCCCTCTCAATGCCGCCGTTCCGCACCATCAAGTTACGCACCAAAAAACCGACATGCGCTGCTTGTGGGGAGGATGGACAGAGGATAGGAGCCATTGCAGAGACTGATTATGTTACATTCTGCGGAGGACCGCGTCCGAACTGGCACGAACAAGGCTTGGTTTCAGGGAGATCAGGCGATCGCATAAAGGTTCAAGTAGGTATCCCATTCCGCTATACGAACCCTCTGCTCATTTAATTGAAGGACTTGAAAAAAGAAATGGAATCGCCAGAGCACCGCGTGCTGCTGGATGTTCGCCCAAAGACAGAGTTTGGGATCTGTCATTTACCAGGATCACGAAGTAAGGCTGACAAAATAACTCAAGCTGCGCACTGCTGACTGACGCTCTCCAGGCATCCCGCTGCCACAGCTGCTCGCTGATCCCGCTTCGCATCTACCACCTGATCCGATATCGAAAGTCATTGTGCTCTGTCGTCTCGGAAATGATTCTCAAATAGCAGCCCAAGCACTTCGAGAGATTAATCCGTGTCTTGACGTGAAAGATGTCGTCGGGGGCTTGCGAGCGTGGTCGCGGGATGTAGACCCACAATTTCCAGTATATTGAGCTTTGATACATATCCAGTGCAGTATTGACGACGAGGTAACGAATGTCAGGGTCCAATGGAATACATGACTGTGTGATACACGCGCTTGCGATCTATCCCCAGAAAATCACATCTCACTTCTCTAAAAAGATATCGTAAACAAAACGCCGCAGAGTTAAAACGTTGTCTACTCACTCATAGCCGATTTAAACCACTTGGGTATCTTCTTCTCCAAACCTGTATTGGATGACCCCGCGGTCGAAGAAGTTTCTGGTTTCGGAGACCCTGCCTTCTCCTCGAACACGGGAGGCTTGGGTAAATCAATGACCTGTGCAATCATGGTTGACAACAAGGGCGCTGGCACAGTGCTCCCTGGGATGTAGTCAGTCTCCTATTCCCATTACTTCAGGAAAATGATGCGGACCGTTGAGTGATTCATCTTCAAATCTCAAGAGGAGCACAGAAGAAGGTGCTAATTGCAGCTCAGACAGTGTCAAATCCTTGACTTTAGGGTCGGTGACTTTGAGATCTCGTTTGGGTGGAGATTGGTCTGCAAAGGAATATTTTAGCAGAGTTCCATACCCCAACACCGATACAAACACAATATAAATTTGATGGGCTTCACATCTTCACGAAGGGATGACCGAACGAAGGCATAGACGGTGCGTATCTTGTCCGTGGACGGGAACGTCTTCTCCAGCTGCGTACGATCACTGAATCTGACACGAATTGTAGTCTGTACGAAGTTCAGATTAGCAGCTTTCGCAAGCGAAGATGGACCGCAAACATTTGGCCATCTATCTCTCTTAGCTTTATCTGCCGCCTCCCTTGTGGCACGCAATTGCAAGGGTGCGTTTACCATCGCCTGGGTTCGCGCTGTCAAAGTAGCCTGTGCTGCCTTTATATCGGATGCTGTGGGAGTGAAGTAGGACTCGGGCAATTCTCCTACTTTATACCCAAACAGTGAGCAGTGATACACATTCCAAGATGCATGGACGCACACGGAGAAGCTCCGGTCGACGCGGGGGGTTTATAGACCTTGAAATCAGACGGCGCAGTCCCGGAGGGAGTGGCAGGCCCAGAAGACGAAGCGGTTGGAGTATTAGACATCGTAATTGATTCGCTCAGTGTACAAGGCTGGGCAAAGGAGGAGACTGATCAACAAGATCTTATTGGTACGAAATAAACGCCACGACGAACAAGTGTTCTCACAATCCAAATCCCACTAAATACTGCCTACTCGTCAGGTTACAAGAACAAACGCGGCCGCTGGGAAAAGTAGGTTAGTTGATGGAACAAAGCAAGGATTTGAGTGAAAGAATCAGGAAAATTGAGGTTGTCTCAGCCCACTCGCCTCAGGGCACACCGGCAAGCGCGCCTTTTGGTACAAGGCGAGTGGATCGAACGCAAATTACTTGAGTAGCATCATACACAAAACGTCGAAGACAAAGGGAAAAGATGCTTGATACTCACCAGAAGACTTTGTCAGAACTAACCAAATGGTGCACCCGAAGTTGAGGTCAATGATGAAGAAAGAAGTTTGTGTGGTGCTTGTTTGCTTTGTACGCAGCTATTTGTTTGACCCCGTCGGTTAGATAGACCATAAATACATCACCCACTGCACCCAGACTTAATACCATCATATCAGCTGCAACTCAAGCTCAGACATCCAGGCTCCACTTTGCGTTAACAATTCTTTAAGAGCCACAAGATGCCTCATGATCACCACCACCATCACGACGAAAGCTGTGGCCACGAAAGTCACGATCATGATCACGACGCTGGGGACGTTGGCTCCAACGATAACCTGTTCCCTCACATTGATCGCCCTAATGTCGTGGCATTGAATGCTACTGGAAACGGCTTCAGTGTCATAAAACCCTGGCATGAGCGCACGAGCGAAGAAGTGGTACGCCAGTCCAACAGGAGAAGTTTATTCTACGCTCTCATGAGCTTATCCAGTACTTGGAATCTGATGCAGACGAACAATTGTGAGACATCGTACATGCAGAATATCCTGACGTGCCGCTCAATTTTCCTCTTACCGAGAATTATTCGTGTACCCTTCACAGGCTCTGTCAAGCTACGTTCTCTTTTATTGAAGACAGGTCCCGGAGACCAAACACCGGAAAAAGTGGTCTTGGTGCGTAGGCCAACGTGAAAGTCACAGCGAGAATACTTTGGCGCTCATCACGTCTAACGCGATGCACCTGCTGATTATTTTATCTAAAGTTTGCAAATCGGCCAAGCTTGGACTTCAGTGATGTACAAGAGACTACGCCAACTCAGGAGTTTGAAGTTGCTGAGGGACGAGACGTCGGAGAGTACGCCGTCAAGTATGTTTCTAGAACCCTCCGAGCCCTCGCTTCTAACCATGAACCGATAACGATGCGTCGCAGAGCCGCAAAATTCAGCAACATATCGTCCGTGACTTTATTCATACCGTCCAATCGAGGAGCGGATTCAACTAGAATTTACTACGTCGGATTTCTCGGTCATTGGAGTGAGGTACGCTAGAGCACCTTGTCACTTCCTCGTCGAAAAAGCTGAAAGCGAGCGGTAGCGAAAAGGCAATCCTGTCATAACTGTATACGAGGCGCAGGCAAATCCGGCAGACCACAAGAAAATACAGGGGACCGACGGCACCTTCAGCACACCCCAAATGTAACCTACATTTCATTCCCAATCATGTAGCAAAAGATGTACATGCAGTAACCAAGCAACGCTGTAATACAGAGCAAGATGCGCGTTTGTAATGTATAAACAGATGATATAAAACATAACGCGGTCCAGTATCCATGAACCAAGCTGGAACAAGAGCCGAAGGTACTATGTCACTAAAGAGTTAGTGGGGGACTAGAGTAATGGTGCAATCATCAGGGTTGGGGATCAACCAGGATTCATCCCTTGCGATGCAGATCCGTCTGCATTGCGCTGCATGAATGACTGCAGCATCTCGTAGTTCACGGTCCCGCCACCGCCACCGCCACCCGCACCATACACTGCACCAGTCAGAGGTCTCTGTGGTGCGCCCGCACCGTTGTTCTACCAAGGTTGCAAGTATGATTCAGCACCGCGCAAATGGAAGTAACGTATCATGGACGTACAAACATATTCATGGGCATATTGCCAGCTGTGGTGCCATACGGATTAGCGGCAATTGGCAACCCAACGGCACCCAAATCCTGGCTTTGGATTGCTTGTGCTTGTGCTTGCTGCTGCAGTTGTTGTTGCTGTTGCTGTTGTTGTTGTTGCTGCTGCTGCTGCTGCTGCTGCTGCTGCTGCTGCTGCTGTCGCTGACGAAGTAGCTGTTCGTGCTGCACTCTGGCAAACTGTGCGAGAACCTGTTTTTGCTTCGCTGGATCCAAACCTTGAAGACGCGCCATCGCTGCCGGTGAGATGTTCATCCCGCCGGTAGGTTGGGGCTTCGGTGCCTCCACTGGAGGCTCAACTGCTTCTAATGCATTTCCAGTTCCAGGAAGATCGGGGAGACCACCGGGGAAAATCGCCCCAGCAAAGCTGTTGCCCATCGGGAAAATCACAATGTTATACGAGAATTTCCCGGTAGGTAGCTGCCATCCCGCGTACGCGTACTGATGATACGAGAATGAGTGGGGGAAGCACAGCAAGCTAATCAACAAAACGCACAATGCGGCGCTCCTCCATAAACTTGTTGAGCCCGTTGAATGCCCTCTCGTTCCCGGCTGACTCGGCTGTTCGAGGACTGGGCCTGAACTGCACGACACGACTTCGGGTCTGATGTCGCTTGAGCCAAGTTGGGAGCTCCGCGCCATCTTTCAGAGGTTCTTTGCAAGGGACCAAGACCAAGTTCGCGGGCCACGTGTCCGTTCGACTGCAGAACCAATGAGGAAATATCGCGGAGGAGGAAGGAGAAACAACTCACGCATCAACTGCCGACGGCTGGTTGGGAAGTAGGCCCATCACTTGCAATTGCAATTCTTTCACTTGGCCGTTCGGCTGAGGAAGCCTCCAGGTGAACGTCCCATGCCACGAAGTTGCGTTTAGGGCCTGCATGTACGGGTTATTCGCCGGATTCGGGTTGGCGTTCGTGTCCTGAGGCGTCGAAGTCGTCGCTTGTGGAGAAGGACCAAAGTTCTGGGGTCTTATACCCTTCTTATCGATCAACTTCTGCATCTGAGCAGCTACTTCGGGTGTCACAGGATGATGTGGTGGTGCCTGACTGGGACCTGCTGAGAGGTTGTTTCCGCTGGGGAGGGTGACAGTTCCACCACGAGACTGCCAAAATTGTGAAAGAACTTGTGAATCGGGGATCTGAGGCTTATGCTCATCAGCCGCGGAATTCCCTGGTCGGTCACCCAAGGGACCAGGGGCATTCGGAGGAGGAAGATTTTGGGTCGAGGGACCTGCTACGATCGGAGCGCTGGGAGGTTTGGGACTAGGTTTGGGAACGTCTGCAACAGCGCCTGCTTGCGCATTCTGGGATCCTTTCGCCTGTAATACCTTCTGATAATGCTGTCTAAGGACGGCTTTAATCTGGTCTTTAAATTGCACTTTTTGCGCTCTGGTCTCCTGAAGCCCAGTCAAGAGCTCCGTCTGGCCTGTCCGCTGTGCGCCGGAAATTTGTACCTCGAGCGTTGCTAGTTCGTTATCCAGCAGTTTCAGACGTTCCATCATCTGCCCAAACTTGATACCGTTGGGCGTAACCACCTGGTGAAGCATGTCGGGATTGAGCAACATCGGACCCTGAGCCGCCGGTAGAGAGGGAGGTGCAGGAGCTGGAACGGTAGGTGCTACTGGAGGTGGAACGGGCTGAACGAGCGGGGCAACCGGTGGAGGTGGAACAGGAGCGACGCTCTGAGTGGGTGGGGTGGGTTGTGGTGGAGGCATAGGGGGAGGCGGAGGCGGCCGCTGGTTTGGAGGTGTTCGTGCGGGAAGAAGGGCAGGAGATCCAGACGGCGCTTTCGAAGCAGGCTCAACGGCGATCTTCTGACGTTTTGCTTCTGGGCTGCGATCAACAAGCGGTGATTCATTTGGACGCTTGGCATCTTGATGAAGTGAGATAGTGCGGATATGAGATGTTGATGGCGTAGGCTCACTGGTTTTTT
This sequence comes from Hydnomerulius pinastri MD-312, assembly GCA_000827185.1. Lineage (NCBI taxonomy): Eukaryota > Fungi > Basidiomycota > Agaricomycetes > Boletales > Leucogyrophana > Leucogyrophana pinastri. The sequence continues at coordinate 455,958 of KN839840.1, forward strand.
GGGGGGCAGGGAAACCTGAAAGTGATAAGACATGCGGAGTGTGCACGTTGAACCATGGGATCTGAGATCCATTACCGGCTACCTATAATAATGAAAGGTTTGCGGTTGACCTGTGGATGGGATCAAGCGGCGACGAACCGACGACTGGAGATCCTGAAATTGGGGTATCTTTCGGAGGCTGATCAAGCTCAGGTTGATCTTTCTCTGCATAGCCATTTCAAGTTCAACACTATGGCAAAAGGAATGAGCAATACTACCCACCTTCTTGAGTTCCATCGGGATGGACTCCCAGGTGACCGAATCAAGGTGCTGTAGAGTGTTACACTGGGGCTTCTGAGCGCTGTCTGGCGGAGAAGCCGCTATATGTAGGAGATGTGATACGAGAGATCGATTGTCCTTTTGAGGTGATTGCGTTGGTGGATGGATTGCAAAATTGGTGGACGCCATTAGAATATCGAAAAGCTGGCGCGGCATCGAATGAGACGCTACCCAGTATTGCAGAGCACAGTACAACGCACCTCTATAGCTGCGACCAGACCTTCCAACGCAGACAATCCCCGGCTTCCTCCCGAGTTCGTCTGACCGATACCTAGCTTTGATGGCTCCTCGCGCAGCTCCTTTGTGACTTGCGAAAGGTGAGAGAAGAACCTCTTGGAAAGCAGAGGGGACGGTCGCGTGTCGGCAGCACCATATGTCACAAAAGCCAAACGACACTGTCGCAAGTCTCAGCGAGAGAACTTAGGATTGACGATACGCGAATTACCTGGTGGGTTGGGTGTAGCTCATTCAAACGCTTGAGGAGTGGCAGAACATACTCTGTGAGTATGCGAGTCCATTCGGAGGCAAGAAGCAAAGAAGCATCGACAACACATGCTACAGCGACGAGGTCAACGTTTGGCTCTGGGCCCGTGGACATTGTTGGCGTCGTCTTGAGATGGCCGTTGGGGATGGAGATTGACTGCTTGGACAACCGACGTCAATGTCACAGCCGCGGAGTTGTCCTCACCGTTCAGGTCCTCGGAGGTCTTTCGACGTTATGCTTGCGATCAGTACAAGTCGTCGCTGTTCTACAGTGTGTACAACGAGCACGCTGCTACAACGACTTGCGGGGCGATGAGTTTGATTAGAAACTCGTGCTTGTGGATACTACTCAAGTTGGACCAATTTGGGCCCTAAAGCTACAGCTTCCCCGTTACTCAGTGCTTGGCAGAATTGTGGCAGAGCTGGCCAGATAAAGTCCAAAGGTACTACATTTGCTTCTAAGTAGAATGGCGTGCAACGAACAATTAAGGTAGTAGAGAGAACAACACAAAAATCAATCCAAAAAGACAGTACATCGACTGTAACACGCAAGTCCGTGCAGATACCTATAGCTATGAGATGTGTGACTGTTCAACAAATATCGTGCTTCACAAACAGATCAGAACATGATAACCCATGCACCGCCCACAAGACCGGTCAAAGTAGTTGCCACGAGACAATACCAACCAGTGGATATTGGCGTGGATATGTGGCTGGCGGCATTTGCTGGCACCGTGTTTGTTCCAACCATTGCTTTCCAAGACGAGTAATTCAGTACTGTGCCAGTTGTCGTTGGGTTTGGGAGTACAGTAGCAGGACCAGTAGGGGTGAATATCCCTTCCAGTGCCACGGTCTCGCCATCTGCGTTGGTGGTGGTATATGTGTAGGGTGTTGGTCCACCAGCTTCAACCGGTGTCGGTGCTGGTTGCCCTACTGGACCAACCGGAACTGAAGTCGTGGCGGCAGTGGGGGATGCTAATAGCGGGTTCGAGCTCGTTAAAGGCGTAGAGGACGTGAGAGGATTAAGCGGATTTGACAAGCTTGAAGTTGAGCCGACAATTGTCTGGCTGCAGTAGACATAAGATCAATGTTATCGGAGGATGCAAGTACAAGGCTTACAGTATTTGTGTCACTGGCACTCCAGCGGCGTTGTCGGTGAGAACTTCGACGACGGTGGCCCCGGCACTGTACCAAGGAAGATCAGATCAACTTCTCTTCCATGACTAATGAGCAAGTTAATTTACGCATTAACGACAGTCTCTGTCTGGGCATTGACCCAAGTGGCCCACAACAATATGGCTGCTAGATGAAGACTCCTCATTACGGGGTACGTTGGCGGATGACTGCGCCAGAAGGTAACGATGAGGAAGGATGCAGCCTGGGACCGTGGAGCATTACTACAAGCGCTGTGTTCGTGGTAATCCCGCGCAACACACTTGCCATCCTATTTTAAGAACAGCCTCCGTCTGGCGGCAGCGTCGGCAGATAACCTATAATTCTATCTCCGCGACTTAAAAGATAACCGGAAAAAAACCCAAAAAAAGTTAATTAAACAAAAAAATTTCAACGAAACCAACTTTCGAAAACTGCAAAATTTTTTTTGGGAAGATGATTGATCGATTTCTCTGGCTTCATCGTCTTCCGCGTCCGTCGCCGATCTTTCTTTTAACACGACCTTTCTCGGTCTCGGCGAACGTACAAGCAAAGAAGAAAATGCCTCCAAAAAAGGCCCCTGCTCAGGAGAAGAAAGTCCTGCTTGGTCGTCCGAGCAATAACCTCAAGATTGGTATCGTAGGTGCGTTCAACGTGCCATCTAGCTATGCCTCACATCAACGGTGATCGATCCAGGACTACCCAACGTCGGGAAGTCTTCCTTCTTCAATCTTCTCTCCGATACAGGTGCGCCTCCTTTTCTCTGCTTCCGCGCACTCCTAATTTTCATTTTTTTTATCAGACCTTGGGAAGGCTGCCAACTTCCCTTACGCGACTATAAACCCTGAGGAAGCGCGTATTCCTGTACCTGATGCGCGTTTTGAGTGGCTCTGTGATCTCTATAAACCTGCCTCCCGTGTCCCCGCTTTCCTCACTTGCATCGATATCGCCGGCTTGACCGCTGTGCGTAGCCCGACACACTCTAGCTAATAATTGCTGAAACCAGGTCAGGGCGCCTCGACAGGTGCTGGTCTAGGCAATGCGTTCTTGTCCCATGTTCGCGCCGTAGATGGCATCTTCCAAGTTGTCCGAGCTTTCGATGACGCCGAGGTCATTCACGTCGAGGGCGACGTCGATCCTCTGCGCGACATGGAGATCATACAGACCGAGCTACGACTGAAGGATATCGAATGGGTCGAGAAGCACCTTGAGGGCCTGAAAAGGACTGGCCGAGGGCTCGGAAATAACAGTTTGGCTGACAAGGCTAAGAAGGAGGAAATCGTATGTATCTTCAGTGATTGTCTCAAGTAACACCGTGCGGACTGAACTTGAAAGGTCACAGTTGAGAAGGTTTTGAAGACTTTAACTGTTGATAGCAAAGATGTTCGCAAGGGCGACTGGTCAAACAAAGAGGTACGTTGATCTTTCCTGACTTGTAGAGACTTTCCTTCCTATGCTTGATGAAAAAGAGCTATACGCTCGATAACCCAGCTCGTTGAGGCGGGAGTAACGCCCCACATTTCCTATGAAATAATTTTACAATCTGATCTTTGTTTCTTTTCACATCATGCCCGTCACATCGCAGTGTATTCTGACCCCGCATCTATTTTAGGTGAATATTGATCCAATATCCTTTCGGCAAGATGAAAAAGAGCATCATGCTCGATAACCCAGCTCGTCGAGGCGGGAGTAACGCCCCACATATCCTATGAAATCAATCTTTCTCTGACCTTTTCGTTTCAAAACACAATTGTCTATCAGCCCATGCTGACGATATTTACAGATTGAAGTCGTCAACAGTCTCTCGCTCTTGACTGCCAAACCCGTCACATACCTCGTCAATTTGAGCGAAAAAGACTACATCCGGAAAAAGAATAAATGGTACCTCAGCTCCTATCTCGTGAACCGCAGCGCCTCATGAATCAACACAGGCTACCAAAGATCAAAGGATGGATCGATACCAACAATCCTGGTGACCCTTTGATACCTTTCTCTGTGGCACTGGAAGAGCGTTTGGCCCCACTCGGTGAGGAGGAGAAAGCCGAGGCTCAGAAGGAAGCCGGTGCTCAAAGTGCGTTGGGCAAGATCACGCAAGCAGGCTACTCTTCTCTTGATGTGCGTCGCCCTCACGTTTCTAAGACTAAACAGCCGTGCTAATGGTTAATTTGCAGCTCATCCGATACTTCACCTGCGGACCTGATGAAGTGCGCGCTTGGACTATCCGTAAGGGCACCAAAGCACCACAGGCCGCCGGTGTTATCCAGTATGTTATTTACTGTCCTGCATATCTCTTGCAACTCAACTTCGTCATCTAGCTCCGATTTCGAGAACAAATTCGTCTGTGGTGAAATCATGTCTTACGACGACCTCAAGGAGAATGGTAGCGAAACGGCTGTCAAGGCTGCGGGTAAACTGAGACAGCAAGGCAAGCCCTATGAGAGTGAGTCTTTCCTGTCCCGGCTGGATTGGCAGTGCTCTGACATCTTTTGTAGTGATCGATGGAGACATTGCATATTGGAAAGCTGGTGCATAAGGGGGAGTCAAGTCTGAGAAGTGAATATTGATGTACGCTGTGGATGAGGATATGGAGGCCTTCGTATTATCTGGAAATATATAAAGACGATTCACGTACAAAAACACCCCGCAGTCTTTGCGCCGATGCTAAGTGGATGTTGTTGAGGACCTCACGAAGTCAAAGTTCACATTCCCCCCACGCATCACGTGATCCGTCGCGCTGCCCTGCCTGCCATCATTACCGACGGTGTCCTTGTTCTATCTGCTGCTTTCGTGCTCTCCAGTTCCATTACTTTCTGTTGTACATCCTCGTGTGCCTGTAGAGCTACAACGCTCGAGATGGCAAACGTTAGCCAGCTGCAGCCTGCTGTTATCCCACAAGTCCAAAGAAGTTCTACCGAGCCTGCAGAGAAGGATGCAGACGTATGTCATCTACCAAAGTCCTTTAGATCGCCGCAGACTGACTTGTATATGTACAGTTCCTTGCACTACGCCTTTTGAACAAGCGTGCTCGTGTCAGACTGTCACCCGAGCCCATTGACCTGTCTCCCATCCCTGGCAAAGCGTGCTTATTTGCAGTCGCCAACTCCAAGGGTTGGTTTACGGCAATCACTCGAGATGCTAGCGGGGGTTCTGGTGAGTGGACTTTCTGTGCAGATTATGTCCTATTGACTGCCCACCGCTAACTTAATGTCATCATCTAGCCTTGATTCTCTCGCCACTTTCAGATTTGCGTTCTGCATTTGCGTCAGCTTCAGCTGATGACGATCGGCCATATCAGCCCCAGAGGAGGTTGCAACTCGGCGGAGCAATTCCAATCATCGTCATGTTTGCATGCAACGACACCAGAATAATGCTTGGCCTGGCAGACGGCTCAATAATCGTTTATGCCTCGGACCACCTACTGTCGAGTGGCGACGGGCCTGTGAATCCCCTACATGCCTTCCCAGCATCATCATCCACTACTCTTCTGTCCGTACATCCAAATCCAGGAGACATTCCAGAGCTCGTCGCCGTTCTGCGCGACTGTAGCAATAGCCCTGGATCGCTGACGGTCGAGTTACTGGATGTACAAAAGCTCATGCCTTCCGGTGGTTGGATGGCTGGCAAGTCACCGAGCACGACCCCAACTTCTTGTACGTGCAAAAGTCTCTTGAGCTCGGACAGATGCTGAATCAACTCTAGTATCTTGGTCCCCCAAGGGCAAGCAGCTTGCTCTTGGCCTCCAAAGCGGTGACATTGTCACGTACAGTCCAACTGCTACAGCCACGCCGAAATTCAGCATACCTCATCCGCCTTCAGCCAGTAACATGAGCGTCATCTCGATACAATGGCTTTCGACGTCATCGTTCCATGCAATATATGCACCCCCAGGACAACTCGTTCCAGATGTTGAGCAGCTCCATTTCCATGTCTCCCTGGACGCCAAAAGCAATTCAGCCCAAGACGTGAAGTTTAACAGCCCATACTTACCATTCCCTGGGTTACGCCCCCCTGGTGCATTCGTGGTTTGTCTGCGGGGGTGGGATCCGTCCAAGGTACTACTCTTTATCGGAGACAGCACCTCCTCGGATATCGGAGCGATTAGTAGCGTGGTCGACGGCGCTGGTGAAAGTTGGCACAATTTGTCCCTAGAGGAAACCTCCACCCCCTGTTTACCTCTGGACAAGGACCAGAACGACACGATTATGTTGGGATTGGAGGTTGACTTGACGAATGATTCATCCTACCGGCACACGACGGCCTCCGGCGAAGCCCTCGACCTCCCTGCTCCGCCGATCATGCTCGCTTACGCCTCGGATGGGACAATACTAGGGTGGCATTTACTCAATGTTAGCGGCAAATCATATCCTGGGATGGTCACAGCGTCGGATGCTGCGACTTCTGCACCCAGTATGATGTCGGTCCCAAGTAGCATAGTACGGGAGCTGTCCTCAGACATGCACACGACACCTTCGGCTTCACCCACCACCACTGTCGCTGCGTCGACCTCAGCATTCGGCCAACCCTCTACTTCTCCCTTTGGCCCATCTGCATTTGGCGCTCAGAGTTCTGCCTTCGGTCAGCCTTCTGCCTTTGGCCAGTCCGCGTTCAGCCAGCAACCCACCTCGGTGTTTGGCCAGGCGCCTTCCTTCGGGCAGTCTTCGTTCGGACAGCCGACAACGACAACGACGCCATCGCCCTTCGGGCAACCCGTCACTTCTGCATTCAGCTCTGCCGTGCCTAGCTCTGGTGGATTTGGGGCGTTTAGCTCTGCTGGTCCAGCCACGTTCGGTCAATCTGCATTTGGCGCTTTTGGAGGTGCTACGCAATCTGCCGCACCTGCATCTACCCCAACACCACCACAGGAAACCAGCCCAGAAGACAGTATGGCTGCAGATGACGGCCCATCCTTGGGCGGTTTCGGGCTTGGTGGAGCAAATTCCGAAGACGCCGACAATAAACCATCCATCTTTGGTAATACCAGTGCTCAGGCATCCTCAAGCCAGCAGTCGTCGGAAGGCGGTATGATCAAACCGGCCAGTGGTTTTGGCGCGTTTGCCAACATTGACCAGAAGAGCCCATTTGCCAATCCATCTTCTGCATTCCCCGCCACCACACAGCCCACTTCGGTATTTGGTCAAAGTGCATTCCAGACCAAACCTGAGGGTGGTTTTGGAAAGAGCACATTTGGCACTCAGCCCTCCTCTGCGTTTGGCCAGTCCGGGTTCAGTCAAACTACACCCGCCTTCGGACAGTCCAGCTTCGGGCAACCTGCGTTCGGGCAATCTGCGTTCGGGCAAGCTCAGAGTGGAACCTCGACGTTTGGTAAACCTTCCTTTGGGACCGCGCACACCACCGCCCCTGCAACAACGTCTTCAGCCACTGGCGGGGGAGCATTTAGTGCATTTGCGTCGAACACCCAGAGTGCGTTTGGTGCTCTTGCGGCCAAGGATGGCGGGTCAACCAAACCTGCGTGGGCCACGGGTGATTCGTTGAAGCCTGATCAGCCCAAGTCGGTCTCCGGGGGTGCGACGACAACAAGCGTTTTCACGAAGCCAACAGAATCACCTGCGGTCAAGACGCCATCTCCATTTGCACCGAGAGACACAGACATGTCGACGCCTGCCAACGCTACCCCTTCAGCGTTCTCAAGTCCTTCCCCCTTTGCTGCTACCTCTCCGTTCGCCGCCCGAGAGTCCGGTGTCAGGGGCGATGACAGCAGATCCCCTTCTCCTGCCCCTACACAACAAGAGCCTGCGGCCCCGTCAACACCCTTTAAGAGCAGCTCTCCCGGTCCTACCACTGGTGCTTTCAGCAACTTAAAAACGACGCCATCCAACTTCTTCAAGCCCGCTTCTGGCTTCTTTGGTGAAATGCCCAAAGACTCGCCTTTCTTCGCACCGAAACCACCCGAGGCAACGCCTGTTTCAGCCTTTGCTCTCGCAGCTGCACCGGTCACCCCGACATCAACGCCACCCAAACCAAGCACCACGGCGCCGACGTTCGGGGCTTCGTCGATGCCCGGTGGAACGCTTAAAAGCCCATTCACTGCGTCGACG
>KN839840.1:465302-502208 GCA_000827185.1 Hydnomerulius pinastri MD-312
ATCAGCACTGGCACCGGCACCGGCACCGCCGACGCCAGAGCAGGGGATGCAAGCTGAATGTGCCTACCTCTTCCAAACTCTTGCTAGGGAACTGGAGAGCGTGAGTTTTTAAAACTATCGAAAGCCTTTATTGAACTTACCAATCGCCATCAACAACAGCTCAAACAGCTTGCAACCGCAGCCTCGGCAAAGTCAGCTGATATCAAGAAGACTTCAGGTGTAACGCATACGAAAGCTGATCTAGGAGACGTTCGCAAATGGCTCTTTGGCGATATCAAGGAGTACGGAAGGATTCTGGCTGATGTTCAGGTTGACGTGACGGAGCTCAAGCTGCAGCGGATAACTTTACGCAAATCACTTCGGGAGATTGACAGCAATATGTTGAAGGGTATGTTGAACAACTTTATTCACTATTTCATCTTATTCACCACTCTGACTTCCCAGCTGAAACGAGGAAGGAGGAAATAAAACGTTTTAACAAGGCCAAGACTGATGCTGAATTCGCAAAGATGCTCAAAGTTCGGACTCTTGGACCGGAGTACCTGGAGACCCAACAGCAGTTACGGAGAGACATACGGGTATGTTTCTTAGCCTTGAGGCCGACCATCCCATTACTGACTACGCCCATAGGCCATGCGAGACCGCGTGCAGAAGCTTGAAGACCACTTGCAGGCATCCAAAAAGAAGATCAGTGAGCTCAGAACTGGGAAGCCCAGCCTCAGGTAAGCCTCTCGCCCAAAATGATCCATGAACTACTGCTGACCTCCATCCCAGAGCACCCTCGTTGGACACAGTCAGTCGCACGTTCCGTAACATTGACATCGCAATCGACCAGCAAAAGCAAGACGTGTCCAAGCTCCGTTTCCGCATGAGCAAGCTTGATATATCGTCGGAGGGAGCGAGTGCACGGGACAAACTCATCGGGTCGACATCAAAACGCCCATTGAACGTGACGCCAAATGTTGCAGTTACGACAGCGGCAGCGTTGAACGCAGAGCGCTCTGCACAGAGGCTCAAGCGTGCGTTGTTGGCCGCCAGAACACAACCACTGCTCAACACGAAGGCCGCTGCCGCTGCCGCACCCCCGCCCACTTCTTTCCAAACACCCCAGAAGGCCGTGCGAGTCAAAACAGAGGCGATAACGCCTAATGCACCCTTCTCTCTGCCAACAACGCCCATGATGAGTTTCCCGACATCTATCCCTGCCTGGACGCCACCCACTCCCACTCCATCAGAATTTGGAGACTCTGCCTCTCATGGCATTTCTCCCTCGCGGAATCGGGGAGGGCATCGCCACCCACATCCTATTGTGAGCAAGAAAATTGCCAGCCCAGGTAGTGCGACCCAGGGATCTCCCTTTGAGTGGAAACCAGTAGAGCCCATGAAGCCCATATCGTCTCTCCCGTTTGCTATACGTCCCGCTGGTTCTAACTAGTTAGTCAGTACCAGTCAGTACCTAGTCAGTATCGCCCATCGCAATGTAAAAAGTCTTCTAACACATATATTTTTGATCTGACATTGGTTTGATACGCTTTCTACCCAGCGCATGGAGCGATGCTAGGTTACTGAGGCCTGTTTGCAAGTCCAAGATGGTTGAGGATGATCCCATGGGTTGCAACCACCTTGTTATGAAATAGGCCTGGAACAAAGAAGCCCCATCACAAGACCGGGACCCTTCATTTCCTGCACCGTATGCAGCGCAACCGAGCGATGCATAGCTGACCTCCTGCGACGGGAATAGCGGTATCAGAGAACTTTTCTTGCGATAAATCCAACTTAGTTGATCAAGAAACCTGAAGATCAGACATGGAGCCTTCGATGGAGAGGACGCTGGGGATATTATTAACGAGCTAACTGGGTAAGGCAGACATGCACACAAGCTACAAGAAAGGAACAAAGCATACCACTATACGAGGGAAGAGAAGAAGATACGAGAAAGAAGTACCGCCGATCTAAATGCTCCATATGCTGTATAAAGCTACCACCGATAAAGATAGGAGGTGAAGTGAACAGCGCAAGACTACGAAGTCGAACAGATAAGTAATGTAGCCTTTGTTTAGGGGGGCGGATACTCACAGGCCAGTAGTGTTGTCAAGCACCGTGCCTCCTGTGATGCATTTGCATAGTGCTTTTGCGGGAGAAGTCTTCACCACAAACGGGGCATTTATACCTCCACATGAGATGCTTCTCAAGGACATGTCTAACCATGATTTCCTTGTTCATAGAAATAAAGCAACCCTCCCAGCAACATGTGAGCTTGTCCTTGTCGGGACCCAATACTCCGTGATCCACACGCAGATGTTCGGGGAAGCAAGCCCCCTGTATCAGTGCGTCACATTTAGTCGGGTAAGTCCAGAGACAGTGATGAGACTGTGCTTCGGAGGTATTGGCAACGGACGCTAACTGAACAAGCATCTTGGATTCCTAGAAAACATGCCATTAGAGGTTCCCAAGCACTGATTAATCTCGAAAACATACCTCATCCGTGAGATGCATGAAACCATCAGAGGCCATGATTCGGTATTATAGCTAGTCGGCCGGATATGATAACTCTGGCGCAGAGTCCAGTTTTACATTGAGAACGAGGTTGAGGGGAGGCAGTTGGATCGATGAATTCGAGCGCCCACTTGACGCGCTGGGTCCGGTAGACTTGTAGTAGTACATTACTACATAGGATTCGTCTGCTTTAAAGACGTCACAGTAATCGGCCCAGATACATACATACATCAAACAATAGGTTCTGTCGGTGAGTCGTTGGTGCTTCGCGGACAGGAGGCTTGAATCGGCGCTACATGAGACCCAGATGAGATCTGATAAACATCAAGATGGCTTCAGCAGCGTCCAACTTTTCTGTCAACGATTCATTGCCCATGGATGCAGCAGACCAGGATCCTCCGCCACAGTCACCATCACCATCACCGTCGCTAGCTTCGGCGGATGAACGGGATGATAGCGGCGCCGTGGTGACCGGGGTCTTACTCCTTCCCGTCACTTCCCAGACCTTTGAGTGCGACCCCGAAGATGACGTGCTTGGTGTAGTGGAACAGCATAGAAAAGAATTATTTACCGCATTGAAGAGGACGTTCGAACTCCCTGAAGACCCAAAGTTTTCAGGAGTCTCTATTTACCAGCGCAAGTATCCCCCTGATAGACTCAATAACGCACGACACGCAACTCACATCATGATCTTTACATTTCTAGTTGCCAACATGGACAATACGAAGAAGCTCTCCACCACCCGCCTCTCAGACCTCAAGGCCGATGACAGGGGGAAGTCATTTCTGGTGTCGTTTCCATTAAAGGGATATGACAACTTCTTCGGAGATCTTGTCACCAAGCACAAGGAAAATATCGCGAGGGCAACCGCAGGCGCTCTGATAAATGAGGAGGCATCGAAGCAAGCAAGTGGCTCAAAGAAGAAGTCCAAAAAACGGTGTAGGTCTCCTCTCACCTGCTAATAGTGGCAAGCTCGTTGACGCACGTATACTAGCCAAGGCTGCCCAAGATGCCCCTGCGGCTACATCTCCCTCCACCGGGGATTCTGGGACTTCCCAGTTGAACATGCAGGAGATTCTCAGCCAGTTCCAGGCGCTCTCGTGCAAGGTCGATCAGTTTGCTCGGGACAACGCAAGACTCATAGATGACAACAAATGTCACAGAGATGACAACGCAAGACTCAGAGATGATAACGCAAGTCTCGGGGATGACATCGCAAGTCTCAGAGATGACAACAGACTTCTCAAAGATGATATCGCAAGTCTCAGAGATGACAACAGAATTCTCAAAGACCGTGTGGCGGTCCTGGAGTGTACTGTCAAGGCGGTAAGTTCAGGTTCTTCCCTAAATATGTCAGGCTACATTAAACATCAATTCTGCTACCAGCACGAAAAAACATTAAAGGCCTTACGCCGCCGCATAGTCTTGGACCAAGCGCGTGACAAACTCGCCGAAAAGTACCATCTTTCTCTCTCGGACCACAAACCAAGCGATCTTGTCCTTTTGGCATCCGCAAGACTTGACAGCAAAGATGCAGCCCTACTCCGCAAGGAAGCTCTCAATATGATCTTCTCGCACAGTGTCATCCGTGAAGGCGGAAACATTGCGGCGCACGAAGCTAGCAAGGAAGAGCTGAGCTATGCAGTTTTGGACGCGGACTTGACGCCGCTGCAGCGAGAACTACTGGAAAAAATATACACCTTCACGCATGATGCTGTCCCACTGTTGTAGTAGTTCGTGGTACTTCTGTCGTAGTAATGCGAATGAGCTTGTGACATCGAGCCAACTGGGTGAGCCAAGTTGATCAGCAACCTGTGTCACTGAGAGCAGGGTCCTGCCCACCGCTGTGCCGAGAGACAGGGGCGATCGGAGTGATCAGTGGTTTGAGACTTGGTTGTAGCAGACGCTGTGCCCACTCCTATGACCCGCTATGCGCAATCCAGGTGTCCTAACACCGGCGATATCAAGGAGTACGGAAGCTTCGAAGGATTTTGACTGGTGTGTGTCCAAGCGATCGTGACATCAAAGTGCAACGGATAACTTTATGCAAACCACTTCAGGGAGTATCTGGAGCAAGATCTGGAGACCCAGCAGCAGTACAAAGTTACGAAGGGACATACGGATATGTTAACCTTTATGTAGACCACCCATTACTGAGTACGCCGATGGCCATGCGGGCCTGCGTGCAGAAGCGTCCCATCGCAATGTAAAAGTTTTCTAACACAAGAAATTATATACTTTTTGATCTGGACCTACATACATTGTCACCACAACTTCCCCGGGCCAAAGTGACAAGACCGCTATTCTTTTGCCTCTCGTTGCTCGCTCGAATCTTCCTCAGTCACCTCTGTATGTCCATTGACGCCATTTTGTGGTTCGAACCGATCGTAGATGATCGACTCTAGATGCGCAAGAGCCGCCTGAAGGAGTGTCTAGTACGGTGCATAACGACTGTCGTTGACGAAATCACTGCGCACCCGCCCGACTTCGCTGAGCTCCTCTCCCTCTTCTCCCGTGAAGGTCTCAAAGTGATCGGCAGAGACGAACGCGTCGTCAGCTTCGTCGTCCTCTAACATGTTGGGATCTGGGTGTAGGGATGCGCACAAGGACATCGCCTCGAATATGGAGTCCACTGTGAGATCAACGACGGTATCAGCAAGGCGAGCTTAGCAATCAGAGAAAGGACTTGCGCGAAGCATGATTTTGGGGCAAGATGCTCAACTCTCGCATGTCGGTCACGTCCTCGGAGGACTCGTCGGCTGGAGGCCCACCGGCTGCCTCGTCGAGCTGACAGTATATCGAAGGACTGGACCCGTCGGCGCGTGATATCGCGTGGAGTGTGATCGCAGGATACTCGACCTGGAACCCTCGACCAGTTGAAGACATGAATACAAGGGCACTGAGAATCTCGTCAATGGCAGAGCAGGGGATTTAGATCCAGGAAATGATGCAAGACATACCTCTCGATCACGTATAGAACTCCGTTTGCAGCATCTTCAGCGGTGAATCCGTCAAGTGGGGGATCTACGGAAACGGAGACATTTTCTTCCTTGTGTCGAAGAACAGGGGGGATGTCATTGAACGATGCGGGCGTTGATCCGACAATATTTCTGTGCTCTTCAGGAGACACAAAGCTTGGAACGGCGGTTATGATTGTTACAGAGACCATCGTGTTATAACCTACACTTGGATCAGGCTGGATGGACGCTAAGAGATCTGGAGGCGGGGGATAACACCGGATCGGGGTATAATATCAGATTAGCATTATTTTTCGCGTGATAAACGTTTAGCCTATTATTTTGTCAATGCCGTGCCGCTTCGGCAGGAGACTGCTCCGAGAGTCATCCATTGATCCAAAAGGTCGAGCTGATCGCTGCTGCTGGCGATGAGCGCTTAGATACATCAACCAAGCAAGTGCCGCACATTGCTTCAATGAATACCCCTCGCCATCAAGACACAGTACTCACAATACAACCGAGGGTGTATTTATACTTGTAGCCATTGTCATTCGGCTGTTCAACCTGCACGTCCAAGTCAGTTTCGTGCCTTGCATCTGCCAGCGCTTCCTGACTCCTTCTTCTTCACGACCACCATAAGCTTGTAGACTATTATCACAATGGCCGTCCCCCCAGAACTCCAAAATGCAGCCCTTCTCGGGCACATCGCGAACCAGATGCAGCTCAATGTCGCATTCTTGGAGTCCCAGAACTACCTCTCTGCTCAGGACGCTGCCACAATGAGAGATATCGTTGGGCGTCTACCAGTACAAACTCAGGCGGTCGTTACAACCACGACACAAGTCAGAGTCGTCCAGAGCACAAACACAGGAGCACGGGTTGTTCCTCCAGCGCCGAAACCGATCGCTGTCGCCCCGCCTAACGCTGGCACCGTATACGCCCGCGCAATTTGGGCTTACAACGAAGACGGCGCTGTATGGGAATGCTTTGGCTGTTACGTACCACACTTCTGACACGTTGTACATCACACAGGAACCCAATGATCTGTCCTTCTCTGTAGGAGAGATGATCGAAATTGTCTCAGAGAAGAACGAAGATTGGTGGCTCGGCAGGGCACGCGGCAAGGAAGCACTCTTCCCCTCCAACTATGTCGAGAAAGTCGCGCCGGCAGTGACCACTACCACCACTTCAGCCAGACCATACCGACCTTTTGGAGCCGCTCTGCACGGGACGGATACGCCCCCGGCTAACGGGGGTGGCGTGAACTCTGTCGGGCTACAGCAAGCATCTGGGCAGGCAGAAAAGAAGAGCAAGTATGGGGCCTTGGGAAATACGGTAATTGACAAAATGGATTCGAATGTCATTTCCGCTAATCAAACGTGTAGATGGCGAATTCGGCCGCTGGTGGTGTGGGCTTTGGTGCCGGTAAGCTGTCTTGGTAGATGCCGTGATTAGTGTGCTGATGAACCGTCCGTTAGGTGCTGCGATTGGTGGTGGTTTGGTCAGAGCCATATTTTAAAGCTCTAGACGGGTTTGATGCAGGCTGCGGAAAATATTCCCAGACAGTCCCACGGGTGATTGGTTTATATCATTGGACTCTTTGTTTGTGTATTACTCGTTTAAGTGGCGTTGCTAGAGGGAATTCGATGAAGTTCATGATCAGGGGAAATGGGATGCTTGCAAGGACTTCGAGCGATCGGTAACGTAAGCACATGCCACGTGACATGGGCTGGGTGGGATTGCGATGCGGCGACGCAGTTTGGGAAAACGCAGCGACGGCCACGCCAAAAGTCTCACTCGGTCTCCATTCTCCACTTTCTTAGTAGCTGGGCTGCGGACTGACGCTTTCCTGTGCTACTCCACATTGCTTCACTAGTTTCACGATTTAACGAAGATTGCAGTGCCAGCACTTGCAGAATACTTATCAGCTACCTGATTCACTGACAAATACCCTCATAACCCTTCCCCATCAGCACTCACACCTTTAATCACCCTCGAACCCCCTACTTTCCGCGACAATGCCGTTCATGGATGCCTTGCAGGACGGGCTGGACCGCGTCCTGCCCCAAAGGAAGAAATCAACACCGGTATCTGCGTCAATATCAGGAGGGATAGGAAACGGACATGGCGTGGTTAGATATGAGGACGACGTGAGGCTTCTTCCTGCTTTCCCTGCGCGTTCCCGTCGTGTTGCCTTTTTTCGCGCTCCAAACATGGGCCACAAGTCACTTGGCCTTTGGCCCTTTAGGCTTTGGTGCTAATTTCTGCCGCTTCTCAAACAGCCTTTTCAACTTTTCTTTACGTAATCCTTCACTTTGTTTCTGCTCTCTGCAGATGCCTGTATGGACCAGTCTGGCACACTGGTCTTCCTCCTCTTCGTCCCGCTACTATGGGTCGTATGGCTTGCGGTCATTTTTTCTGTTGTGTTTCCTGTGGTTTCCAAGTTACTGACGCGCCTTGTACCGCCTTTGTAGATGATAATATCAAAACCGGCCATCATCTTCCACATCTCACAAATATTCTTCAACTTCCTTTCCATGGCATGTTTTGCCAGCGTAGCCAGCTTTCAAGCAAAATGGCACGTCGGACCTTGTGAGTACGCTACCATCTCTCGACATTCCGATTTGGTGTCTGGCGGCACTTTGTGAGGAGTCGCTGACTCTCCGCCACCTGCAGCCGGACTTACTGGATTTGCGCTCTTCGTGTCCATATCCGGCATATTCCTATCGCTCTTCTTGATGTTCGTCCCCGTCGTCTACGAAAAGTACGATAAATTTGCACGCCTTGCTCGAGCGCTCAAGGAAGTACGCGTCGGGTTTATTCTCACGGGTACCGGGTGCACTTTCAGTCTGCTCATTGCGTGCGTCATTCCCCGTTCCAAATCCGTATCTCCACCTCTGACACGTCCCACCATTATTCGGTTGGCTTGCTTGCACCCCTTAGGTTCATAACGACGATATCGGCATGGACTGAGCCAGGGTGCAAGAATGCGAATGATGATCCGAATGCAAAGATCAGCAAGGATTTCGTTGCTGGTTTGCCAGGGTGGTGTAGTACGAAGAAGGCGGGGTGTATCTTCTTCTGGCTCACGTTTGGTAAACGTCTATCTCTTTGACTAAGTACTGACATTCTACTTACACATGCCTGGCAGGTTTCTGGCTTGCATCTCTTGTCCTCTTGATCATCGACTGGCGATCTGGTAATTTGACCACTCGCCCACGAGACCCTCCTTTCACGCGCCCCGATATCGAAGAAGTGGAAGAAGAGGACGAAGAGCCCGAAGAGCCCGAAGTAACCGCCTACCAACCCGTTGGTTCAGCAGCGCCCCCATCCGCCGCTCCATCTCAGACTATTCCCACCACTACCGCCCCTCCTGCGGCTGCTGCTGCGCCACGTCGATCCACCTACGACAACTCTAACACCATACACTCCCCCTTTGCTGATTCGAATCGTTGGTCGGACGCACCCTCTACTACCACAGCCACTACTGCTGCCGCAAGCACTGCTGCTTACCGCAACAGCGGGTACAGTGGCTACGCGACACCCCCCGCAGCGGCATCTCGTCCCTCCCTCGACGCATACGGCGCATTCTCTGATCCTGCGCCAACAGGGTTCGGCGGCGTGTCGAACTCGTTTGCGCCCCCTCCGACTGGTGACCCCAATGCACCGCGGATAAGTCGGACGATGCAATACGCTGATCCGTACGCAGCCGTGCGGGCCTCGCTGGCAGTTAACAGTAACTCTGGCTCTGAGGGTCCACCAAGCTATGAACCGTATTCAGGATACCGGTGATACCGGGTGGACCGTCCATCATACTAACAGACTCACGTGTTCCGCCTTCTCCCCCTCAAACCTTACAACCCGTGTTGCTTTCGTTGCTTGCAGGATAAATTACGACCCCGCTGTTGATCATGATGCTTTATATACTTGCGGAGCTATCAAGCTTCCGATGAACTTTAGCCCCCCTTCTACATACCTATATACCGGTTGTTGCGCTCATGTATATTACTCTCGCATTGCATCGCGTGATAACTTATCAGGACGGTTTTTTAACTTCCCATGGCAGCTCCCTGAACCTCTCGGGAGACAACAAACTGAAGTGTGTCAGGGACTCCATGACCGACGTGAAGCTGAAGAACCTCCCCTCTCCGTCCCACATGGATCGAAATGCACGCACGCGCACTGGTCGAATAGCACGTGGAATTCGCTGGGCGGGAAATGGGTCTCTTCACCGTAATATCATCCGTGGCGGATGTGGGGCAGTCCGTGTTCCTTCCTTGCGAATATCTAAATGATGTAGCATCATAGATAAGATGCGCTCTATGTCGAATTATGCGCGGGTAATTGATACAGTACTATCTACAGACCCTCCGAGGGCACGATATTGCTTCATACGAAGGTCAAGCAGGCGTAGATATTGGACTTCCCCAGGTGGATAGCGTTCGTAATCCGTCGACTTGTTGTATGCTACCTCTGCGACGTGGATCTATTGATAGACCGCACGAGTTGAGTGGTTGTTCGGAAATGTAGGCGGGAGAGAAATACGTACCAGAATATCTGCTGTTAACCCTTTTACGGGGGAGGCACAAGAGCGGAGGCGGTGATGGCGGTAGAGTACGGTCTCTGTCTCGTCGACCTTTACAGTTTGATCGGTCACGTTCTATCGTTGACAGTACCGGGGCACGTTGAGCCAAGGATCGCACACACAGGATAACGATGACGACGACAATACTTACATGATATTCCTCTTCATATGGCCAATTCTCACTCCCCCTCTCTACCAGCGTGTCCTTCTCAGACAATGACGGATCGAGAATAGCCTGAAGCGGGTGGTTGAAGATATGGTCTACCTCCCCGACGCACGGTTTGAGGGTATCGAGAAGGGTGTTGTCTGTAAGGAATGCAACCACCGGAGTGACGAGGAGCTGGGATTGGGAGAGGAAGGGCGGGAGGATGCAGATCGTGTGGATGTGGGAAGAATTCAAGGGGAGACCGACTTCTTCATGGGCTTCTCTGAACTGTCGGCAATTTCGAGGTTCGAGGGAATAGAGATCTGTATGAGAGGAGACTTACCGCCGTATGTACGAGACTCTCGTCGCTCTCATCTGCTTTGCCGCCCGGAAGCGCCGTCTGTCCAGGGTGCGCGCGAAGAAGTTTGGAGCGCGTGGTGAGCAGGACTCGTAGCACGCCAGCTTTCTCATAGAGCAGAACAAGAACAGCAGCGAGCTTCCTCCTCGGTATACCTGAACTAGATGGGATTTAATGGGTGGGCCCACTTTGGACGGGATTGGGTTTGGGAGGCATATGGGCGGTTCGACGGCACTTACAGACTTGGTATCTCGTCGACTGGTGGGGCAGAGAGTCGCTGGATGCATTCTTTAGTTTGTTTGGAAAGCCCTTCGAGATTTAGAACGGCCGCTGGAGGGAAGCGCGGCTTCGCGAAGTCGGTCTGTGAATCGGTCGCTCCGTTCATTTCCTTAGTGACTCCGTTCAAGTTGAGGATCATCCGAAATAGTACTGGGGTTACGCCGTGACTACGATGTGTCGTACGACCAACAAGTCGGTTCGCCGTGGATGGGTATACAAATAAGAGGGAATAATATTCAAGAACAAGTACACGGGCAGGATACAGATAAATAACTACTCTACTGATCCGTGGCAGGGCGGAGGGGTACCGCCTGCCACCTACCGCCTCGAGGCCCGAACGATAAAGTAACTCATAAATCATGATCTCCCTTTCAACCGCGGAATCAAAGAACTCTGGCTTGCTGACTTGTGTACTCTCCGAGGCGCCACCTCCACCTCTGCACCTGCTGTCTCCCCTTCCCCATCGCTCTCGTTCTCTGCACCTTGAACATAGCCAGCACCCATAAATACAGGTGCCCCACCTCCTCCACCATGAGCCAAAAAACCCCTCCGCTTACTCTTTGTCCCAGTGCCCACAAACACATCCTCCTCCTCCAACTCGACACCACACTCAAGCTCATCATTATCATGATCCGACGAACGAAGCGCAGTACGCAATTCCTCATCGAGCGTAAGCCGCCGCTTGTATGTCTTCTTGCGCTTGGACTGGGAGAGCGAGCCTGAACGCGCCGAGGAGTCGCTTGGGTTTTGTGGAGCAGGTTTGGGGTTTGAGGTTCGGGGACGGCCTTTTCCGGACAACGTGGGCTTGGACTTGGGGGGTGCTTTCGTGCGCGTGGCCGGGATGAGCGAGAGGAATGGAACCGGGGCTGGGGCTGCTGGACGTGCACCGCCGTCATCTTCGTCGGACTCGGGAGGAGGCGCCGATTTAGGTTTGGGCGTCGCCCCTCGCTTCGTGCGTGCTGGCGCTTTCGCTTTTCTCGGAGTAGGAATGGGTATGGGGGACATTGGAGGTCGCTTTTTCAATAGATCCGAGGCGCGACGAGGGGCTGGGCTTATCGGGGGTGGATGCGAATGGGAATGAGGAGGTTCCATATCGATATCGATCACTTCCACTTGATCTGGTGGTGGGTTTTGGTTCGCGCGAGTTCCGGTGGTACGAGGCCCGGGGGGTGTAGAGGGTGCACGATCTTCAATGCTATTCTCGCCGTCGCGATCGTTGTCTGAGCAAAGAGAGGGGGTGGTAATGTCCGTTTCGTTCGTGGTCCACGTGCGGGAAGGAAGAGTAGGCAGAGAGGGGGGTGCCATCGATGATGAAGATGATGGATTAGGGAGGGAATGTAAACTCGAGCTTCCGCTCGCTGAAGAAGAGGCGCTGCCAGAGGATGACACCTTAGAACGGCGCTTGGCGGTATCTGCAAACCCAATGGTCAGGGGAATCTATTCCGCGAGAGTGGAAAGAAAAACTTGACTTACGCAAGGCATCCGTCAACTCGTCAATACCCATCGCGTCCGCCTTACGCTTCTGTCCCGCTCTGACCTCCGATGCCTTCGCCAACAACGAAGGCGGTACAGGCGCAGCCAACGACGACCCGATCGGCACACGAAGATTCGCCAATGAGCGTCGGCGCAACAAGTCCTGTGCGACAGGCCTAACAGCCCCACTCGAAGTCCCACTACTCGCCGCACTGACGCTCTTACTCAGACCCGATGGTCCAGCCCCACCTACGCCCGTACTCCCGGTCTCAGGACCACCCGAACCAACCTTCCTCAACCGAACCGTCTTCATCTCATTCAAAAACGCAGCCATCTTATCAGAAGGAACATTGACGGTCGGCATACCGGTTCTTCTCGTCCTCCCCAGCGTACTCGCAGTGAGATCGTTAATGGGAGCTTCGATCGGGGTGTCGGTGTGTCGGAGCGAGGCGCGGGCGGAGGCGAACATATGAGTGGGGGTGTATGGCGTTGTATCTATGCGAATGGGATGAGGGGGAGGGAGTGGTGGCGGAGGTGGCGGCGGCGGAGGGGGTGGGGCTGAGGAAGAGAGAGGAGGGCCTGGAGAACGTCGTTGGCTTCTCGAGAGCTTTGGGTAGAAGTGTCGATCAGCCCGGAGAGTCCGACAGTAGAAGGGGCAGGCACCTACCTCTTCCTTCAACTGCCTCACTTCTTCCTCCAGCGCTTTGATGCGCTGTTTATCTCGTTCACGCTCGTCAGAGGCTCGGCTGCTATGATCCCCGCTCGTCCGTCTCTCGTGTTCGCGCTGTTCTTCTCGTGCGGCGTTTAACTCACGCTCTTTCACATGCACACGAATATGCCCGGAAGTCTCGCCAACGATGAAAGCTAGATCGTCATCATCGTTCTCGTCTTCCCGCGCTCGTTCTTTGCCTTTCCCAGAATTCGAAGGCACCACCGAGCTCCGTTGTGGAGAGGCATCGGTATCAGATCGTGATTTCGCACTAGCTTTGGAAGGGGAGGAATGCGGGCTAGGTAGTAAGAGGGAAAAATCGGCTTCAATGCCATCGGTGTTGTTGAACCGATGCACAGCGTCCTTTACCGATGACACGGAGCGGGTCCGCCAGGGAGATACGTATTGATCCATAGGAGGCCCGTTGGGGTCTATAGACGCGAGTTCGGGAGCATCGGACGCGTTAGTTCGCGATGGGCCTGCTTCAGGCTCATCTTGGACCGTCTCGTGTTGGGATTGGGCGGAGTGACGTTTGTCGGACGCGAAGCGAACACGTCGATCGTCCTCGCGTTCGTCCAGTTCGAGAGAGGAAGAACGAGGGAATAGAGAACCAGGCATAGTTATGGATGGCTGTTTCTTGAGTGTTCGTGTAGGGGCGGGTACAGTTGGTGGTTCAGGTTGGGAGATTTCAGGTGATTTTGATCGTTCGCGATCACTAGCAGACAGCTCTACGCGCCAGCTAAGCACACCAAAGAATAAACATAGTTCAGCCACAAGTTGACGCACCTGCATCCGCATCCTCGAGGTAGGCTGGCCGGGCGTGTCTGTGAGGACGTTTCGTGGTAGTATCCGTCGATTTTGAACGCGGTTTAGGACCTGGTTCATCGGGTTTAGTGCGTCTCCTGCGCTCGCGGTCACGGTGCCTCCTCGATCTCTGCCTTGCCTCGTCCTCGCTGTTATTTCTCTCCCTCGCGCCCCCGTCGCGCCTCCTCCTTCCTGAGCTCCTGACACGTCCCCTCGATGGCCCGGGGTCAGCCTTCACCTACAAGAGAATAATTAGTGACCCAGAAAAGCAAAGCTACTGACTATTCACCTCCCCACCCGTGGCATTTACTAAGAAGGACTCGATCTCTCTGGACATGAAGCTGAAGACATTTGAGAAAAGACCTCCTCCACCTCCTTTTGAATTTTCGTTGGTAGTACCGATCTTGTGTCTCGCAGAGTGCGCCATCTGCGCGTTGAGATTAGCCTGGAGTTGTTTTACGGATATTTCGGTGTGTATGTTCAACTGAGTGGAAGTTCAAGAGGACTTGGATCAACAAACATACACAAGTCCCACCGTCACTCGGAAGCTTTTAATATTGTGTTTCAGTTGCTTGTCTTCGATGTCCGTGAAGCTCAAGTGGTCCTGCATAAACCACAAAACGTAGATCAACCGGTAACGTCTGCATCGGTACAAGCATCTTCTGACGATCGGCAACGATGGTTTGCACTTTGAAACATCAACGGGCCCAACAGTCGACTCGGAACAGACTATATTCACTCCCAAATCTGCGAACGCCTTCCCTGGCCCGTGGATGTCCATCTCGAATTGTCTTCAAGGAGTGATGCCACAGAATATCAAGGATCGACGCGACGCATAACGCAGAATTGGACCCAAGATGAGCCACTGATATCTTTGAGATTGTGGCAGTCAACGGGGTATACAATCTGAAGGACCAGCTTCCTGCCCAGCTCCAGTCCGACATTGTCAAACTGAATTTCTGTCCCGAACCATCAAATTACATCAGAGTCTCTCTCAGACGGAAATCGTGCTCGCTGAACTAATTTGACTCGGTTTAAAAAATAATCAGCAATCTCTCAAGAATACTGCGCTCGAGCATGTCCTCAGTGGAGGGACGTGGTGGACGTGAGCATTTTATATTCCCTACTTGGCCCGAATGAGAAGTGACCTGCCATGCTTCCTGCTCTGCACAAAGCAGTCACCAGAGGTTGATATGTTACTCTGTGACCCAACCTGCGACGCTCAACTGAAGCCTGAAGGCGAGTAAGTGCGGCATTGGCCGTATCAGTCGTCACGGTATCGATTCATTCAAACTGTCTTCTACTTTAGGTACTTAGTGGGATATTGTTAGTGATCAGAGCAATCCTTGACGTGCTTATTCCCTCTAGCGGGCATTCTCACCATCCGCTAGTGGCTTGGCCCAGAGCCGGCGTAGCCTCAGCTCTTGAGGCAATTACGGACCAAAGTCCTTCCAGTCCCCTTCCCCGTCTCCGGCTGTGCTTCGGATATGTGTGTCAGCAAACATGCCGAGGAAATGCACCCCAAGTCGAACACTCGAAACTCAACCATTCCGACCGATAGCGACCAATTCTTCGCACTCGGACCCCCTCGCGAAGGCGGTGTCCGACACTCCTCTACTTGCTGAACGCAAGCCCAGAGAGAATTCCACTAATAACCCCAACTCCAAATGGGGTCTCAAGAACGGTAATATAACCATCAAGTCTTCGTCCCCTCCACCATGGATATTCTTCAACTTACGGCAGAGCAATCAGCGTGCGAGGGATGGGGAAACGAGCGCCACCGTGCCCCTAGCAGCCCCTTACTACTTACAGCTTACGGACGCAACTATCCAGCCACGAATCTGAACGAGTTCTTGCAAATGTTTTAACGTTGCCTGACGCACCGGTCACGGTATGGCGTAGCCTAAACTTCCAATCCACAGGTCATTACTAGGTCATCCGGTCCTGGGAAGGCAGTCCCGCTATAGTGGTAAGTGATATACCGTTATAACTGGCATACTACCTGCGATAACACACGGTGCATAGCATTTCCGTTCCTTCATGGTGCCGGCAATAACGCCGATCGCGGCGGGCTGAATATCGAGACGTCAACACTCAAGGGGGTAGAGATTCTATGGAACAAACATAACCATCTCCGTTAACTGACGAGCGCTCGCAGCGACTTGGATGCAAGAGTTGGTTGGGTGCCCAACATAGTGCGTCCGTGCTCACACAGCTCCCCTGCGCAACGGAACAGCGGAGTCCGTTGATTGCGTTGTTCTCGCAAGGTTTACTTCACATTTTTACTCCCGTCTGGTCTGGGAAGAACATACGTCACGTCAAACCTAAGCAATGGCAGAATTTCGGCGGTCGATACGTGAGTGTGAAGTGTTTGGAGCATGAGGTTTTTTGACGCCTTTGGTCTCGACACAATTGGCAGGACACCCTTGATCAGTGCCCTTTCTCCTTCATTCGGCCACGGCTTCGCGGGAAGCGTCCAATCTTAGCTCCGGCATCGTCCGCGTGATAGCGCCGCCCAACCTTTCGAATTGCATTCAAGCTGTCAACCGCTTGTGGCAGATCTTCCGGCGTATCATTATCTGCACCCTGCGCTATGTTGTCGGTCAAGATTATTCTCAGTTCTTTGTTTTCTGACATGTCTGATAAGGTAGGTATGCTTCTGTGGTGTACACCGTGTATTGTGCTGCTGCCTGGACCTAGCTTAGAGTACTTGTGCCTGTCCGAAGGATATCTTATCCTCAACTTTCGATTCTAGGGGCCGATGCTCGACCGCCTGCTGTCACTCGCTCTCAGCCGGATGCCAAGGGACAGAGACAAAAGATCGTTCCCCGATAATGGAACATGTTGTAAACATATCCATAACTTCCATCTTCTCTAGATCTATCACAGACGAAGCATCGCCCTACACTCGATACATGTCGCCGACGGGTGAAATGTTAAACATATTCAGGACGTTGTGATCCAATCGAATCGTAGTGCTTCTCCTCCAACGGGATGGGGAACAAGATAGCCGGATGGGCAGTATCGCACTCGTTCCTGATGACATGATCCATCTGAGTCTGTCGGACGAGTTTATAGCGAAGGATACTCAAGACACGACTTCAGCGATGGTATAAAACCCCTGCTTTCCTCAGCTAATCCAGCCAGCTCTCCAGCAAAACATCAGCTCTACTCTCAGACTCCCGCTCACAAGTTACTATGAAGCTTCTCTCGCTCACCATCGCGGCTATTACCTTTACTGCCGTGTGCGCTATCCCTCCGCCTCAGGTTATTGAAGAGCTAGTTATTGCTCATGAGATCATGGAAGAACTCGTCACTGGCAGTCATGGCGCTCACGGCGCCGTCCAGAATGTTACTGGTACGTACAGTAGCAACTCGCACTTTCTTTCTTAACGTCTGACTATATCCTCAGAACCTGCTGCATGCGGTCAGACAAAGATCGTGGACGGAAAAGAAGTCAAGATCAGTAAGCAACAGATCTGGTACACAGGGGGAACGTCGTTAATAAACTTGTTCGCGTTTACAGCATGTCAAGGATATGGACACTCGTGTATTCCTAGTGGTGGCGAAAATTGGCATTGTTGCCCAGAGTATACTTGCGTCCCGGTTGTCTTACTTGGCGGATGGTGCTGGTGAAAGGTTTTTAGGAGCAGTACAGGCCGAAGGAGAGAAGGAGGTAACAAGACTCGATGAACGTCGTGATAGTTATGAAGCTATTGTACTTCTGAAGGGGGTCCAGTCTCTTTGAAATATTCGTTATCATGTCAAACCCTGCACTTTTACCACAGCACAGCCGAAATCCAGAAAGTTTTGACCGGGCACGTGGATATCGAAAGCGTTGTTGTGAGCTATTGTGCAGGAGCCTCTGATCGTAACAAGAGCAAACAGTGCCAGGCGTTATCCGCAAGGCAAGCACGTGTTGTACAGGATATCAGTGGCTCCGTGCCATGATGGGACGGCCAGAATCGTCCCCGCAACCCAGATACCCTTGTTCTGACTTTCGTTCCATATCGCCTGGTGCGCTTTCCTTTAAACGCGCGAGATCATCTCCATACAGGACAGTAATGTACCCGCTGTCTAGCAATGACGAGCCGTTCCGCGTATCTCTCAGAGATACCCGTGGTATACCCACTCTCTTGTCCCCATGGGAGTTCCTAGAGGACTATGGTATCGTGCATCCATCAGGATGCGACGTGTGTACTTCGTACATGAAGCATGTCGCTGACGCGAGCTACTCCTCGCATCAACCTGCCTTCCAGATCGCCTTCCAAGATCGGAAGCGTGCTCGCGAAGATGTTTACAACAAGGGCATCTCGGAGGGCCTGCGGCGTCAAAAGGAGGAAGAAAGGGAGTTGGTTGACAGTATTGAACGCTATCGCTTCGAGCGAAACCAAGCTCGTGAAGAGCTGTTCACTCTGCGTGCTCAACTGGAGTCCAGTCGGGCCGATTGCGAGCGGCTTCAAGAGAAGCTCAAACAGACGAGCATTACTGTTGCAGAACCTCCCCCTATTGAAAGCCCACCCGCACCAGCGGTCACGACGCTCTCTCCCGCGGTTGAACCCACCATTCCTACCGTCGTACCGCCCGAGCCTGCTCAACCTCTGGATGATCCACCTATTGATACCCCAGTCGATCAGCCTTCTGCAACTGAATTCATATCGTCGCTCTTTCCGCAGCATGTCTCACCACCGATGGCTACACCGGCATCTCCTCAGGCGCAGCTCCCAGATTGCGTTGCTGCTCGCTCCTTCGCAGCCGTCTTATCTGCAGGACAGCCTACAAACGATGACGATTCGGGACCACAGTCATTCACCGATGAACAACCCGGCTCACAGGGCTGGCAGATTGTTGCCGCGCAAGTCCACAAGTCAACCAAACCAGCCAAAAGCATTAAACAGGTCCAGTCGCTTATAAAAGCCGCTCACCAGCCCGGGAATTATCAGGCTTTGACGAAAGTCAAAGCTCTGTGTTCTGAAGCTCATAGGACACCCAGAGAGCAGAAGACGGAGGTCCAGCGTTTCTTGCTATCAACCTGGCGCACTCCGGATTGGGAGCACCCTACTTCTGTTCCTAAGCTTCCTGCTCCCCTAAACAATCCTCGCCTGGAGGATCCCGTGGAATGTTGGGTTGCGTATTATACGGCCAACCCGAGTTCCTGCCCTAAAGGCATCCGACGCGATGCGGACGGACGACCGTTCACGACTGATATGAAAGCCAGTCGAACGGTCGCTCGCCTTCGCCCTGTCGTACACCCTAATGATCCCGACTCTCGTGAAGCCCGCCAGAAGTTCATGGCGGTTGTCACAGAGCTCTTCTCTGAGCCAGGAGGATACGAAAATATCCTAAGGAGAGGAGCTTTCAGCGTCTCTCCACAAATCGGCTATGCCCCATACGTGGGCCCTGCCGAAGATATCACCAAAGAAAGCATCGCTCGACACTTCGCTATTTGCGGCGTCACCATACCTATGGCTGATAATGAGCTGGGGCCATGGGCGCAAGAGTACATCTCTGATGTGTATTATTGACCTCTTCTTTGTTGTTCCATCCAATCTATTACTGTAGGTTAAAAAAAAGTAGTCTCCTTCGAACTCTATCCCAAACGATCCCCGAAGACATCTGGATATGTTTTCGATGTACCTGTAGATCTCTCTTTACTGTGCTAGACTTGCAGGTATTGCGGCAGTAGTACGGTATTAAGTTACACTTCGGTTTCGGCAATAAATTGCTAGGTGGTTTTCCAAACTTCTGATCACAATTCGAGTCGGGTGCTTTACAATTATTCAAGTCCAAGCTCTCACTTCCGCTGCACCTGATATGAGATGAGCCACCTCTACAGGCACCTTCGGATCCACCAGATCTTTGGCGCCAACACCGATGTCGGAAAGACGATCATTACAACAGCCCTCGTTCGCGCCTCCGCTCTGAAAAACAGTAATGTCTTTTACTTGAAACCTGTTAGCACGGGCGCTCCACAAGACGCCGACGACGAGTATGTCATATCATCACCACTCTTCTCCTGAACGCGTCCTTAACGATGTACCAGACATATTAAACGCTACGCTGGACCACAAAAACATCTTGTCGATACCCATTGCCTGTTTCGCTATGGTGATCCCGTAAGCCCTCACCTTGCGGTTCAAATGGCATCGGAGAAACTGGATGTCAAGGTGAGGAATCTAGCTAATGGATGTCTTGTTCAATGCCGAGCAGTGCAGTAGCTCACCGCCCCCACCGACGAGACCTTTGTTAACGCGGTTTCCGAGTACATCCGGGGACGCGCCCAGACGGTACAGTCAGGCCATATGTATGTGGAAACAGCTGGAGGTGAGAGTCGCTTTTGAGTGGGTGGTCTGGGACACGTCTTCAACTGTTTGGCTCACATCTTCTGAAGGCGTTCATAGTCCTACATTATCGGGGACGACTCAACTGGATAGCTACCGACCATTGTTTCTCCCAACTGTCCTGATCGGAGACTCCAAGCTTGGTGGAATATCATCGACCATCTCTTCGTACGAGTCGCTCCTTCTGCGCGGATATATCGTGGACGCTATACTACTCTTCCGTGACCAATATTACCGGAATCATGAGTATCTCTCACCATATTTTGCCGAGCGCGGAGTGCATGTCACCTCTCTGGACCCACCACCACCTCGATTGGACAACGACGCCAATATTTCAAGCACTGAATCATACTACAATAAAATAGTTCCCGGAGACCTTGATGGCGACGTATTCCGCGCACTTGATCACCTAGAGGATTGCCACTCCCGTCGTATCGAGGACCTTGACTCGATGCCTCGACGAACGTTGGATACTATCTGGTGGCCATTTGTACAACACGGGCTGGTGAAGTCCGATAAGGATGTTACTACCATCGACAGTGCCTGGGCGGATTTCTTCAGCGTTTACGACTCTTCCTCGGGATCATCTTCCACATCGAGCTCCGTTCTGAGCCCCCAACTTGACGGTTCGGCTTCTTGGTGGACTCAGGCCGTGGGTCATGCACATCCCTCGCTTGCTCTCGCCGCAGCCAATGCGGCCGGGCGTTACGGTCACGTTATGTTTCCCCAGGCAACACATCTCCCCGCCCTGAAGCTCGCGGAGCGTCTGGTGCGCGACGGACCTGGCAGAGGCTGGGCCTCGCGCGCTTTCTTCTCTGACAATGGCTCGACGGGAATGGAAGTTGCCCTGAAAATGGCACTTCGGTCATTCTCGGTCAGTTCTGGGACCGAGCTTGCGCCCTCTGACAAAAAAAATCTTGGGATTGTGGGACTGAAGGGCAGCTACCACGGGGATACTATTGGTGCGATGGACGCAAGTGAAGAAGGGGTTTACACCTGTGAGTGGCACCAGGCGAAAGGTTTCTGGTTTGAACCCCCTACCGTCTCCATCAAACGAGGGAACTTCATCGTTGCAACCCCCTCTGCTATCCCTTCGTCAACTTCTCCCAGTCATCAGTTCGACAGCCTGCACGCTATATACGACGTCGGGAGTCGCCTCAGCTCACCACTAGCTGATTCGTACCGGAAGTACGTTAAAAAGGTCCTACAGACGCTCAACCAAGCCGGCGAACAGACTCTTGCCGCTCTCGTCTTGGAACCTATCGTGATGGGTGCTGGGGGCATGATCTTCGTGGACCCACTTTTCCAGCGAGTATTGGTCGACGTGGTTCGCGATAAATCGCTCTTCCCACATCCTCTTCCTGTTATCTTCGACGAGGTCTTTGTGGGCCTGTATCGTCTTGGCTTCGAGTCCTCTGGCCCACTGCTTGGCGTGGACCCTGACATCTCGGTCCACGCAAAGATCCTCACCGGCGGCGTTCTACCTCTTGCGGTGACGCTTGCCTCTGATCGCATATTCCAGGCTACCAACAGCCAGTCCAAAGTTGACGCACTCTTGCATGGTCACAGTTACACGGCGCATGCTGTGGGATGCCAAGTCGCGAACGTAACCCTGGACCTCGTTACGCAGCTTACCCAACAAGAATCGTGGAGTAAAGCACGGGAGAAATGGGCCTGTGAAGCGGGGCCCGGTGCACAGAAGGTCTGGAGCTTCTGGGATCCTGGATTTGTCCAATCCGTTTCGAGTTTGGATATTGTTGACGAAGTGATGACGTTGGGAACTGTGCTCGCTATTAAGTTCAGGGACGATAGCGCCGGTACGTAACACACCTACCACCCCAACGAAATTTGCTTACCCCCATCGCAGGTTATGCCTCTCACTCTGCACAAATGCTACTGCAATCTATCAAGGCTCCCACAGGGGAGGGCCCAATGTCTTCTGCTCCTGGTGGCGTCCCTTTCGGAATTCATTACAGGACATTGGGAAACGTTGCATACTTTATGACGAGCCTCAACACCCCTCGAGAAACTATCGAAGAAATAGAAAATCGAGTCTGGATGACATTATCGAGACCGATTTAGAGAAACAATGTATTTTTTTTCTAGAGCACTAGCTAACAAATATTGACGACGCTCTACTTGAGCACTCTCCAACACATGCAAGAATACGAGAAGATTGCGAACTATCCGAAGCGTAGATTTCGGGTTGACTCGGAGGCTAAGCTCAAATAGGTGCCCCCACCCCACCCTCCTCTAACGCTACGTCCTCTGACCAAGGTGCCGTCTTCTCCGCTACGTCTGAGATATACTGCCCCCTGCTTTGCATGGCCTTGACAGCATCTTGTCCCATCGGAAGATGGAGGGGAATATCGTTGCTCTCGGCCAATTTATACATTACCCCGACAAACTTGTTGCTGTCTCCTATGAACTTTGCATCGGACAAGAACCGCCGCACCTGGGAGACTTCAGTAGATTCGTCGGCATAAGCAGAGTGCTGTTTAACGATAGTGGCATTGTCCAATCCCTTGGTCCGGAATGCTCCTGGTTCGACAATGCAAATCTACCGAAATGTGCGTCAGACACTACTAGAAGTGAACGCTTTGGCGATGCCCACCTTGATGTTCCATTCCGGCGGGAGTTCCTTCGCGAAGACCTCGGAAAATCCTTCCAGAGCTGACGCCAGGTAAATTTGGTAATGCGGTTCCTGGGGCATTACACTATGGCTTACCCTGTTTACTGTAGTATTTGTAAGATCAGCACTCGAACCTTTCAATAACTACGTCGAGACAGACCTTGCGGCGTAATACGAGAATGTTGGGAGGCTGTGGTAAGCGACCACCGACGAGATTTGAAAGATCACGCCTCCTTGCCCGGGAGGATTGACCTCACGCAGAAACTTCACTGCAGCTCGGGTGACATTCGCAGCTCCCCAGAAATTCACCTCAAACATCCCACGGGAAACGTCATCAGGCATTCCTTCTGCCTCAGCAAATGCAGCCTTTCCAGCGTTGTTAAATACAACGTCGATCCTCCCGAAAGTCTCCTTGATGCGAGCAAACGCAGCGTTTATATCGCTTGGCTTGCAAACATCAACCTGGAGGACGAGGAGCTTGTCTTTGGGATGTGCGACCACGAGATCATTTAAGATTTCTGGCTTGCGCACGGTTGCGACAACCTTGTCACCTTTACTCAGCGCCAGCTCGGTCATAGACCTGCCAAACCCTGACGAAGCACCCGTAACTATAGGCAGTCAGGGCGGTATTAGCTTTGGCATGCATGGACTGAAAATGCGGTTGCCCACCGAACCAAACTTTAGGTGAAGTAGACATAATATTTGTGGGTGGTGAAACTGATACGTGTTGAGTGAGACGAGCTAAACGAGTGATACGACGAACTACGATAGGTCAGTACGAAGTGTGGTGTAAATAATGAGTATATAGCTCACCTCAGTTTCGCGTTGGGAAAACGAGAACTGAGGTGCGACGTGCTGCGAACAAGGGATATATACGATACGGTTAAGTGCGCGAGTAATAAGGAATGTGTATTAGTACGTCTTAGGTAGCGAAAAGAGTGTGTAATGTAGGATTGTTTGATCTTACGTCTGTCCGCACAGTATTATTCAACAATACGGCCCAAGAGACAGATAAGGCGACAATTGCAGACTTAATATACGGTGAAGATAGGGGCCTTGGGTGCGATGAAGCTGAATCATCTTCCGAGTCGCATTAGAATCCTGTTCTAGATGTGTACCCAACAATTGAAATTCATCATTCAGCGCCATCAACAACGGTATGCAGGGGGCTGACTTGAGCCGATATATATACGAAGCGAAGATGTAGACTCCGAGTCATCTTTCGCCATAGTCTCATCTTACTTTCGAATTGCTCGGGGCGAAGGGTGAATAAGCCCCCATCACGTTTGTAGGGACTCCCAAGGATGCACTTCTGGAGGGTTTCAGTTCCATGACCATCGTCCTGCGCGATTATTATTAAAGTCCAATACAAACTATCCCTGTTGTACGTAAGAAGCGACTCAGGCTGCTAGTTATTCTGGAGCTCAGTATCCTACAATCCTCTCCTGTGGTATGGATTGTGACGGTTGAATCCCACAAGCCCCACGAGAATTTCTCTTGTGCCTCCGAAGGGAGTCGTCGCGAGCGAATGTAGATCCACAAGCTTCACAAGTGGTCGTTACCCGCAGGTGCACAGTGAGAATGTGCCGGGCGATACTCTCCTTCTTCAGTAACTTCGAACAATTGCCCCAGCAACATTTTTGCATCTTTTTCCCATCCCCAGAACGGAAGTTATGGAGATTGTGCAGGTGCTGGACTATGCAAGGCTTGCTGCTCTCAAGAAAGCTGTTGCAGAGCAAGCCATTATCAATCCATTCGCATTTTAATGTGCGACTGGTGGGCTGTGATAGCTGCATAAGCACTGTACTGCAAATGACAGGAAAGAAACCCACGTCTTCACTGAGTTCCTGGGGGTGCCCTTCGATATGCAAGGAATTATCGAGAGCCGCTGAAGATTCCGAGTGTGGGTAGACGACAACAGGGCCCTGTCCACGATCCAAGAGGTTAGCGAAGATACCCCCCTTAGGGAAGTCCAAAATTTCGCTGCCATCTGACTGTGGAATAAGGTATTGAGAAAACGGGCGCGGTTCGGGATATATATAATGCGTCAGCCCAGACAGACGGGCATTTCCAGACTCATCAGAGATAGGTTCCTGGTCATACAACCCAAACGTTGACGTTCCAACGTCTGGAAGAAATCGGTGGCCCACGTGTTCAAACCCCCGAGAATCCGTGCTGGCTAGCGACCGCTGTCAGTAGGGTAATCAGTGCTGTTCTGAGCCATTAACTGACCGGTAGAGGCGTCTGTGTGTAGTGAGTCTTGAAGCAAATGCTGTTCGAGGCAGATTGTGAAAAGGTCCGGATAACTACGCCATGTAAGGGTTATATAACATCCCTCCCTTTCAACGAAGACTCACTCGTTTTGTGGTACATATGGAACAGCGCCTGGGAGGAGGTGACGTGGCAAATCATTGTTGCAGGCCCTTGGAGGTATGGTCTGGCTGGTGTCACAAAACACAGTCTGTAGGCCCTCAGTATTGTCATCAAAAAAAGAGATTGATGGATGCGTGTAAGCCATGGGTAACAATGAAAGTGACTCGGGTTTGATGACGTCTGAAGCTGCAGGAATCGATTTTTATATCGCAATCCTGTCAAAAGGCACGTTGGAGCGAAATGATTCATCCGTCGAAGCTGTCAGAGTAGGGAAGAGCCTGCCAATATAGCGAACACGGAACTCATCGATCTTAACGCTCAACGGATATTATGACACCATGTCGGCACTCTACCACTTGATCTGCACTCAAAAAGTTGATCAACGGTCCTTGCACTAATTTCAAAAACTGAATTCATATAATTCGCGGTGTGGTCAAGGCATAATAGAACAGTCAAATAGCGTACTCACCACTCAGACTACAGACCTCTGAGGCGATACTTGGAGGACTGCAAATATCCGCAGGCCCTATGTAGCCGGATCGTCAAAAAGTGGTAAAATGGATAACGGATAACCTACAGCCTGCCAACTCCGAGGAAATCTGCGTTTCGAGCGCCTGTTCAAATGATTAAGAGCCGCTTCAGCGGTAAATGGTGTCCAGGCCTCGTGCGATGCCAGCACGAAGGGATAACACAATACTGGTTTCACTTGTCACGCACCAATGTATAAATAGATCCGAGGTCCGAACTACTAGCTTAGTAGTGACATGCTCTGGACGGTCCTTGGCGTTGCACTACTTGTTGGAAGTTCGGGGTCCTTTTTTTTCAAATGACCGCCAGTGGGTAATTTGGATTGCGGACAAAGCTTGCCAAACGGCGCTCGTTTGATGGCGGGCAGTCTCTATAGCCGCCGACTCTGACGCTGCACAGAGATTAGCGCCGCACAGGTTGCCAAAAAGAAGCCCTCCAAATGATAGAACAAGGCCGGGAGACCAAGCTGTGGTGAAATATCATAGACACGTTCTTCCGGCGGAAGAAACCGTGCACTGCCACGAAGGAGCCTCGGAAGCACGCGTGGAGGAACCTCAGCGGCCAGGAACGATCGAGAGAACCGGTGATCGGTCATGGAGCCTTCAATGGAGCCTTCAATGGAGAGGACACTGGGGATATTATTAACGAGCTAACAGGGTAAGGTATACATGCACACAAGCTACAAATCATACCGCTACATGGCTTCCAAGGGGATGAGAAGAGGATATGCGAAAGAAGTACCACCGATCTAAATGCTCCATATTATGCAGTATAAAGCTACCACCGATCAAGATAGCAAGCGACTCGGAGGTGAAGTGAACGGCGCAAGACTGCGGAGTCGAACAGATAAGTAATGCAGCCTTTTGTTTTAAGGGAAACGGATACTCACAGGCCAGTGGTGTTGTCAAGCACCGTGCTTCTTGTGATGCATTTTCATAGTGTTTTTGCGGGAGAATTCTTCGTTGCAAACGGGGCACTTATACCTCCACATGAGATGCCTCTCAAGAACATGTCTAACCATGCTTTCCTTGTTCATAGAAATAAAGCAACCCTCCCAGCAACATGTGAGCTTGTCCTTGTCGGGACCCGATACTCCGTGATCCGCACGCAGATGTTCGGGGAAGTAAGCCCCCTGCATCAGTGCGTCACACTTAGTCGGGAAAGCCCAGAAACACGGATAATACTGTGCTTCGGAGGTATTGGCGACGGACGCTAACTGAACAAGCATCTGGACCTCCTAGAAAACATGCCATTAGTAGTTCCTAAGCACTGACTAATCTCAAAAACATACCTCATCCGTGATAGTACCGAAACCACCAGAAGCCATGACTCGGTATTATAACTAGTTTGCGGGATATTTGCACTGGGTGATGACTTGGATCCTTGAGAAACGGTGGCGAATGGGGTGAATGACCTGTATGTGAGTGGAACTCGATGCCCCATTCGAAGAGAGGGCCCAGTATTTATCTGGGTCAAGGCCCAGCCATGGAGGGCCTCCAGACCGCCAGATGTGAAGCAGTTTCAAGGAGACTTCATGAAAAGCGTGGCTCTCCCTGCCAATATCGGAACTGCCATCGTCAATGGCTTTGGCATTGGTCGCAAGGGTTCGTAGAATGACGCCCTTACCGCCAGGTGATATACCCTTTCGAGAAAATATACCAATAATTAGGAAGCGTTGATCAGCCTGGTGACTATAATCAGCAGGAAAATTGACCTGCGCAACACAGGTTTGGCCTCGCAGGAAACCGACAACCCTGCTAAGTACAAAATAATGCGCACCACACTTTCCATTACGTTCTTTCAAATATGCCAATACGACCATCCAGTGCTTGCAGGGACCCAAGAGAGCATGGTAAATATTTACTGAACATTCACGGAGAGTACGTTTGACCGAGTGATAGAATGCGGGAAGACGAAAGACGAAGAACAACTCACACGACTTGTTGGTTCAATGATTGCCGCTCTAAGATGCATCTCGCGCGCCACAGTTGATTGAAGGTGATACCCTGGAGAGGCTACAACCTGGAACACTTTTGTGACTCTAGTTCCGACGCAAGCATTGTGTTCAAATTGTCGCTATTTGTCAAGACTCGGGACCATGCCGTCGACGTGTTGGCCGTTTTTGCCACTTCCTTGAACGGAGGCGCCTCTTCGGTCTCGGTTTAGAATCCACGCCCCAAGACATCCCAAAGGCGTGCTAGACCGCTGTCTGGGATGGCCTAGTAAGCGCCTGCTTGCTTGGAGAACACGACAGCGATGACACTGACGAATTACACCGATCAGGCCGCAAGATACTGCGATTTCCCAGTGCTCAACTCTGATGGGCTTTCCTCCCGGTACAACACATGAATACAAGCGTTGCGTACGCGTGTCCGGTACGGACTCCCTCCTCGGAAATGTTTGCCTGTACCTGGAGCCTATCTTCAGCTGGAGCTCCACGCAACCTCTATGATCGCGAAGCCTCGGGGATTTCCTTGTACGCCCGCCTGCGACGTGATTAGCCGGGATTCAGCTCGAAGTGGCAAGGCAACGTGCGATATCTCGATCGATTTGCTATATATGCCTGATAGGAAAGACAGCGATGATCGTTGATCGATGTCAACGACAATGTGCGTCTACGATACAGTAACAGACACCACTGCGATTCTCCCGGAATGTGGAGAGGTCCCATGTGAAACTGCGAGGGGTTTCGCTGTCGGTTCGCAGTTTGTGGGCCAGTGTGCTCCTACCATCTTGATTTCGGGCGCTTTCCGAGTCTGGACACTTACCTTGTAAGTTACATCCATCCAGACTTCACAGGCAGGCAAAGACTCGGCATACCCAACGACTAATGGACTCTATATCGTTGGTTTTTGGTTACACCCCAACCGATGCGAGTTGGTGTAGCGACGCCAGGCCACGCCACACTTTGTCATGTCCCAAAGTATGCATCTGGCTAAATAATGCTCTATTCAAGAAAACGTCAGTAATCCAACAATGACTTGTTCCTCAAGGACTTGCCTTGCAATTACCTGGTGCATTTGGGTTTGGCCGAACTTACTTGATGTGGATGTACCGTCACAGTGTGAAATTTTGAAAAAATCTGGAGTTCCAGTTGGAGGGGACGAGCAGGCTCCAGGGCCACCAGTGTGGCGCCGGCTGCGTCACTGCGTGTTTTCTTTGGTCGCGCTTACCCATCCTACTAGTAGGCCTGCGTGCTGCCCGCCGAACCAATTCCTAAGCACTCATACTATGACTCATAGCTGGAACCCCACCTTGCCAAAACGATAGCTGTCTCGTCAGTGCAGCGCACGACTCCTCCGAGTCGAGACTTTCGCTCCAAAATAACGCCCGGCCTTCAACCAACCTTCAACCCCCCAGCCAGTACTTGGTAGCGACGCACCCCACACACAAGGCAGACTTTGTGTACGGTTATCTATGGAGCCTGGGCTCCACTGCTCTCGATTTTATCGCGGCATTAAAGATTCTATTGGCGTCAGCGGCTGATAGCGCAGATAGAATCTAGGTTCTATGTGACCGCTCCATTGGCACCTTCCCTCGATCCGCAAATGTGGCGTTCCATCAATCACACGAGGCCACCTGGGCCTGATCTTGAGCATGGAGAGCATGTTGCGACCCATTAAAATACCTATTGGATGCCCTCCAGCTCCGTTGGAAGCTCCATGAAGGCTCCTTTGTTTCAAAGTCTGGGGCCAATCATCCCGCCAACGCCGAGATCAGCCCTACATACGCGCTCCCGTCATGAATTCCCTCGAGCTCCAGGTGAGCCGTAATTTCGCTGTTTGTTGCAACTAGCGCTCCAACTCCCCGCCAGAAGTCCATGGAAAGTAAATGCTTCATCATGGACCTTTCCCAGTGCCTGCCCTCTCCGGTGCTGCAGGATATTGTCTTTGGTCACCAGAACAAATTAATAATATCATTAGGAGCACCTCCTCGTCTTGCCCCTCCCTGCAACAGGTGATCGAGCATGAACCATGCGTGTGCCACGCCTATGGTCATTTTCGATCGCAACGCTCCGGTATTCATCGCCTACACGTGGAGGGCATCCAAGGGAGGGATATGAAGCTCCCGCCGCAGCCTACTCCCCTTCGCGGGTAGAGCTTACTCTCACTTTTTGGGTTTAACGTTAGACTATACTCAACGCCACAAGAATGTCAACACCTGCACGTCTAACTTAACAGTCAGGTTCTTCATCTTCGCAAAGGACTATTCCTGATAAGCACCGTTCGTGGGCGCCTGTCCAACCAAAAATAATGCACATATCTACTGTCAAGGTACCGTACCATGCAGCCCATGCAATATCATCTACGGCTTTCAACTAGATCCGACCAATAACCCCAAACCCATCAACTCCTCCAGTATTGCGCCAGATCATGAATTCGATCAAGAACTACTGTGAAATATGACGTCTCATTCAAAAGCGCCTCAAAATGCTTGATCGCTTCCTCTTCGGTAAGATCTAATCGAAACTTCTCCTGTATCTGTTCATGCACATCGCGGTGCTTGATATCAGGGATATTAGCGTCAACCATCAGAGCAACCAAGTTCAAAATAAGGTTGGCGCTCTTGCGCAGGATGGTAAAGGCTGTAAAGCAGAAATTCTTGAAGCGTGCGTAGTGCGTGGATTGTGCGCCACCCATGCCATCTACCATCTCTTTACATACTTTCACAGGGGGAGGGAAGGGTTTCGGGTCGCGGCCTAGGATATAACCGAAATCGACTGGATGCGGTGTCAGCCATGGTTCGCGGGAGGGTCTTGTGAATGAGTCTCACCGTGGAAGAAATGACCTGTGCAAACCATGTTTGAGCTCGTCCATACAAATATCGGATAGAGTACGTAAAACTTACCATCGGGAGCGAGTAATAAGTTGTCTAGATGGCGGTCTCCGACACCAAGTAGGTAAGTTACCACACAATAGCCAGCTACAGCTTGATCAGTACCAGTAAATGCCAGGCAACAGCACTTACCGCAGCTTCGGACAAACGTGTCCACAACCCCCGGTTCCACGCCATACGTGCCAACACTCCCATCATCCGGATGACCCGCCCGCAAGTAGTTCAGGAGTGTCCCATGTTCACTGACAATCGCTGCTATTGTCTTGCTTGGGATGAACTGCATCATACCCTGGAGTGGCCCAGTAGCGAGGACATCGTATGGGCTCAGCTTCAGGTCCAGGTTCTCCTTGCGCAGAAGTTGGTCCATGAGAGTGAACAGCTGCAGCACGAGTTGGTCCTGCCGCATATCATCTCCATCCTTGAAAATAACAGGATACTCCGAGCCGTCCGTGCATTGGAAATAGAGCAAGAACGGGTACTGATTCGACTTGAACACGGACGATTTCTCGGCGTTTATGCCTGTGATCTCGACGCGGGCGTTGAGAGGAAGGGGGAGAGGGGAGATGTTGACCAGGCCGTTCTTCGAGTCGTTTATGAACGAGCGAAGTTTCTCGATTTTCTTCGGTCGGGGATCTTTTGACGTTCGGATGTCCCTTGCGCGCTTGGCCAGTGTTTCCACTAAAATGCCCTGTCGTCGCATAAGTTCGCGACGTTCGCTACCGCCCTCAGACTGCGAAGACTCATATAAACACGTGAAGCAGGTAAACCAACGAACGCACCTCGAGAATCTTGTTCAAAAATTTGAACACAACCCTGCCATACATCTTAGCCACAACCCTATCTTCCAGCGCAACCTCCACCATAAGATACCAATACAAACGGTTGCCCAGAACATGATTTTGCACACCACGAGCAATCAAAAAGTCTGTCAGCCCGCTGTCATCATACGATATAGCACTCGTGGTAGACCGCGATGAACGTTGATCACTGGCAGCGCTCTCGAATTTGAGGGCTTGAACGAGCTGTAATAGATATAGCAACAGCTCCTACAACGAGATGATCAGCAGCAGTAACAAGCAATAAGTGAGCAAACACTACCTCGTCATCCGCACGGTTCAACTGCTTCACAGCAAACGCCCTCACTCGCGAGTCCACCGTCCCAGGTCCCAATAACTCAAGTGCATCATCGGTATCTACCTCCGTCCACATAGGCAAAAGCTCCTCCACTGCTTGCTTCACCTCGGACGGATCCCGCCAAGTCACAGACTTGAGAAACTTCGTCAGACCTCTCTTATCTCTCGCGAGATAAAAGCGGAACTTCCAGATCAGGTCTTTCTCCTCTGAATTGAGAGGCTGGGAAGGCGCATAGCTGAGGATTTCCTATTTATTTCGTCATTGTTAGCATTGGAAGATATGGTGAGCACACGCTGGCGTACCCCAAGCTCATCCCTGATCTTCGCGTTCGGTTTGAGTTCTCTGTCGTATGGGCTACTTCGGTGACTCCGAACCAAACGACGGTGTTTATCCTCCACCGGGTTCTCGCGCGCCATCTCTGGGTCAAGGACGGCCCAGAGATGCGGATCGGTGGCGAAGGACTGCGGGAGGACGGGTGCAACGGGCGTTTGCGCGACTGTCGTGGAGGCAGTCGAGGTTGAGGGTGTGTTGTGTGCTTCCTGTTTGACTTTCGGGTCAGCGTTTCATCGCATCCAAGACCGGATGGCGCGTACTGGTTCGCTGAAGATTACCGGGAAATCAAAGCGTGGAAGATCGATGTACAAGAACATATTCTCAGATTTTGCAGTCTCAGCCTGTTTGTGATCGTGAACCAACCTGGCTTCAATATAAGCGTGTTAGTTATCGACGAGTACTCACAGCATGTATCTCCTCCATCTTCCTGAACGCCATCTTATCGAGCCAGTCTGACTTCAGGAGGTCCCCCCGCTCGTACTTCTTAACAAGCTAAAAGTACCACGATAGGGAAAGTAATCAGCAGCAGTGAAGCTTCAGACGAACTCAGCGGGCCCACCTTCTCCAACCGACCCATCTCGTCCCTCGTCCCCAGTTTACTCGGCGTCTTCGACTCCATCGATCCATCAGCCTCCTGACCAGCCCACAACAAAAGCCTATGCTTCCCCCTCCGCAGCGTCCTACCATCGCACGAACACGCGCACGTAAGTTAACCCATCCGTCCAACACCCAGAGGCACAACCTACCATTTCTTCCCGAACAACCTAAACGTTGAGCCACCGACCGGTACAGCCGTCCTCGGACCTCCGATGTCCCACACCGTGAACGTGATCTGTGAGCTCAACGGGAGATCGCAGTACCGTATCGGCAGAGTTATCCATTCGTTCCACCTGTATGTCGTGCGTGCGTGGGACCCGGAGCTGAGTGGGGAGAGAGAGGGGAAGAAAGGGAAGAAACATACGTATGGTTCGCTTTGAAAGCTTTGAACGACGTTCGGAATGGGATCGTCAAAGGCTTGTTATCAGCTACGAGCTGACAAGTGACATATAAATCCGAGAGTGTCCTATTATTTCACGTTCCACGCATCAGCACCTCCGCCACTCTGTCTGCTCCTCTTCGGTTGTAAGAAACGAAGACGCACGAAGACTGAACACCATGAAACCTCAACTCCGGATTCTCTAGCACCTCTGAAACGGATTTCTGCGGTCTTGTACCCTCGAGTTGCGAGCTATATCATATCGTGTAAGATATCCCAAGATAGTGAGAGCACAACGGCGGGGTGACAAGAATGGGGTGCGTACATACGAAAGGTCACTGGCAGCTTGAGGTCGGAGAGCTTGGCGAACGTGAAATCATCGCGG
Source organism: Hydnomerulius pinastri MD-312 (assembly GCA_000827185.1). Taxonomy (NCBI): domain Eukaryota; kingdom Fungi; phylum Basidiomycota; class Agaricomycetes; order Boletales; genus Leucogyrophana; species Leucogyrophana pinastri. The sequence goes on from KN839840.1 coordinate 498,647, forward strand.
TTGTCTTTATCCATTGGCGGGGATCGTGAATCGTGATGCTACGACTCAGAGAGTTGTGGACTCCTCTGGCAAAGGGGTTGTTGTAGGTCGCGATACTATGCGTGGGTATACGGTTCAACAGGCAACGTATTCAAGCCACCTGCGACGTTACTGACGGTAGTTCAACACCGGAACGATGTTTATGTTGCCAATGCTCCCAAGTCGTAGTGGTACCAAAATGTTGTACTCAGCCATTGTGCCACACTAGCCACCGACTCTTTGACTCATGAAACTCAGCAATTCGAATACTTCAACTTCACCGCGAATGCGTCCAGGTTCATTGTCAAGTCAGTAAAAAGCTCTACGAAAGTATCGTACATGCAAATCCTCCACAAAAAAATCTGCACCGCAGTGCTTTTGGCTTCGAGCAAAAAATCAAAGAAAGTATCGCTCGGGAATATAGGTGTTGACGAGACAAGACAAGACGGAAACCAAACAATAATCCAATCCAAGATATCGTCGGTATCATGAGATTAGAGATATTGCGAGGCATTTACTCGGCCTTGTAGTCAGGGCGAAGCGACCGGACGACTTTGCCTGTAGATGAATCTTCGTTAACAACATTCCCCACAGGACCGCCAGCAAAAACAACTCACCAGCCCTCCAAATCTCCTGGTCATCAATCTCCTTCAACTCCTTAGCCAAGTCTACACGGTACGTATCCCGTCCGTTGAATTCCAGCGATTTGCGTGTCTCAGTACCGTTCTTTACGCTCTCGTAGAGCTTTTCGAAGACGGGGAGGTTCGTCTTTTCGAAGATGGGGGCCCAGTCGAGGGCACCGCGACGAGCGGTTGTGGAGCAGGCATTGTACATGTAGTCCATGCTATGGGGCGAAGTGGATTAGGTGGGGTGTTGTAGACATGGAAAGGATGCGAAATAGACCCACCCTTTTTGGCCGATAAGGGGGTAGAGGGATTGAGTGGCTTCTTCGACAGTTTCGTTGAAAGCCTCTGAGGGGCTGTGACCGTTAGCACGGAGAACCTTGTATTGAGCACAGAACAAGCCCTCTGTGAAAGCCCCATCAGTCTACCTCGTCCATTCATTCCCAACCTCCACGACTTACGAATAGCACCCATGAGCTACAAATCAGAAACGTGCCGTCAGTAAAGCTCCAATGCTAGAGAAAAGGGAACGAAACATACCACACCACGTTCACCATACAAATCCGAGTACACCTCCTTCTCAAACGTAGTCTCGTACATATACCCACTGCCCACGGCAACACCAAGCGCCACTGCCTTCTCCATAGCCTTGCCCGTCACATCCTGGAAAACTGCCACGCTCGAGTTGATCCCCCTACCCTCCTTGAACAGCGTCCGCACAGTCCGCCCAGAGCCCTTGGGCGCAACGAGGATAACGTCTACGTTGGTCGGGGGAATGACCTTTGTGTCCTCCTTGTACACTACGGAGAAACCATGGGAAAAGTAGAGGGTTTTCCCCGGGGTGATGAGGGGTGCGACGGTGGGCCATGTTTGGGATTGGGCGGCGTCAGAGAGGAGGTTCATGATGATAGTTCCGCGGTTAATGGCTTCCTCGATGGGGAAGAGAGTTTCGCCTGGGACCTACATCGCCCATGTTAACGCGGCCCCTTTGAGTAAAGGAAAGGAACCGAAGAAGCTCACCCAACCATCCTCCATAGCCTGCCTCCAGCTCTCCCCATCCTTCCGTACACCAACGATAACATTCAACCCGTTATCCCTCGCGTTCAAGCCCTGTCCGTGGCCCTGCGATCCATACCCAATGAGCGCAAGCGTGTCGTTCTTGAAGTAGTCTTGGAGCTTGGCAAGAGGCCAGTCTGCACGCTCGTACACTACTTCTTCGGTACCCGCGAAGTTGAGGGTTTTAACGCCACGGGTGGCTGAGGCCTAATAGTCCGAGCGCGTCAATACACGAGCATTGGTAGGAGCAGTAAAACTTCTTGTACCTGGACAGAGGGCTGCCTTGAACTGCCAGCCAAAGCTTGGCGAGCAAGAAGGGAGTAAGACGCGGTCTGAGCAGGCTTGGCTGCGATTTTAGCCGCGGCGCGCGGTGCACGACGAGAGACCGCGCGGAGGGCGTTAGCAGAGCGGGAAGCGATGGAGGCCATTGTGGGTCAAGGAAGGGGTGGAGGTTGGGAATACGAAAAAAAGCTTTAGGACAGAGACAGGCTTTAAGAACTTTTTCGTAGCGAAGCAGGAACGTAAGTTCGAGTCACCCTATTCGGCCGACATCATGCCCGATTATTTCCGCTGTCGTAATCATTGTAAACGTTCATCAAGGGCTTCATTGCAGGAATATACGACGACGAAGGCGTTGGACTAATACATAACAGCGGTGAAGACAGCATAATAGAGTCCATTTCTATTCACCCCACGCTCACTCCACCTTCTTCCCCTTCCCCGTTCCCTTCCCATAAACCAGCTCATCAACCTCGGATTTCCTCCCCTGCAAGCTCAACAATGCACCCCACACCGGCGTCAAGAATGGCACAAACATCCCCACGCGCTGCTGATACGCCTTGTACGCCGCTGGGTACTTGGAAAGCGAGATAGACTCCGAGAACTTGGTCGAGGAGAAGAAGAGGCTACAGAGGACGAGGCAGGGAAGGAGGGGGGCTAGTGAGGTGAGTGAGGTTGGGGGAAGTGGGACTGCTGGGGCGTCGGAGGATAGGAGAGGGAATAAGTTGATGATGATCTAGTCAACGTAGTAGTCATTGATTAGCTCTTTCATGGAGTAGTGTGAACTAGGTAGTCGACTCACCCAGAAAGACTGCTCGCAAAGGAAGTTAGGATGCCTCGACCAAGCCCATAGACCCCTCGTCACGAAACCCCTTTCTGCATCCTGCTTGATCCACGCGATACGCGCGCCAGGCCACTCATTCGGATTCAGCTTTCCCGAGCGCTTGAAAGTTTGGAAGGAATACTGCTGATTATCGGAAACGAACTCAGTGAGGATTGTGAGGAATCCGAGTGTGCCGAGAATGTAGTCGGATGTGCCGAGAGCAGTATGGGGTTGCGTGACAGCGATCTGGGCGGGAATTCCGAGAAGGAAGAGAATGATGTTTTGTGCAATTGCTGTGGAGTAGTGTGAGATGATGAGCATATGTGCGGGTGTGCACGTACCGACGAAAGTGAGGTTGAAGATCTGGAAGAGGAAGGGCGGAATTTTCTGACGGAGGATTTCCCATCGGTAATCCTCGTCTTTCCTGTAACGATGTCAGAGTCAAGGACATGTCAGTCCCATTGCAAGGAAGTACACCCACAAGTTGAAGAGCCCTCGTCGCCAAGTATTATAGCTCAGCCTAATGACGCGGTGTTGGAGTGAGGTCATTACAAGCTACAACTGCATCGACATACCTGCACATCCACGTAACCTGCAACTAGATCAGCTTACGATTCATATAACAAGACATACATACTCACCACTAAAGCAGACATCAACAGCGCACGAGGACTATAGCTCCCAGCGACAGAGTCATGGACAGTCTCAGGGGTATAAGGGAAGAGGTAAGTCGGTGGGGCACGTGGCCACAGGGGTAAGAGAG
>KN839840.1:506240-526677 GCA_000827185.1 Hydnomerulius pinastri MD-312
GCCCCTCCCACCTTCCTCACCAACAACCATGTCTACCAGCGTCCTCTTCTCCACTTTCCCTCCTTTCCCCACTTTGTCTCTCCTAGTGCCCTCTGACACCCGTATCGATGACCTCTATGACATCCTCTGCGACCGTTATCCCGATCTCCCATGCTCAGACACTCTAAGCATCTCGCCACATTCCGGCTCGGTCACCCCAGCCACCCACGTCTCAGAGCTCCATGACGACTCGTCCAACCTCGTCACTCTACGTCTTGTCCCCCGCCTTCGCGGTGGCAAGGGTGGTTTTGGTTCTCAATTGCGTGCCGCCGGTGGACGCATGAGCAGCCAGAAGACGAACAACAACGATTCGTGCAGAGATCTCAGCGGGAGGAGGCTTAGTACCATCAAAACCGCTAAACGGTGTGTCTTCTCTCCCCTTGGCTTGCTCTGCGGTCGACTGACCAGCGTTCTTACAGCCTCGTCGATTACATGGAGAACGAAGAGGACCGCAAGAAGGCTGCAGCTGACGCTAAAAAAGCAAAGCTGGAGAACCTGGAGAGAAAGATTGCTTCTGCCTCTGCAGATCCCGAGGCAGTAGCTGGGAAGAAACACCGGTTCGATGATACCGAGTACCTTGAAGAAAGTCGGGAGATAGTAGACAACGTTAAATCTGCTGTCTCTGCAGGTATGCTTACCTCTCTCTAGAACCATCATTCAGTCGCTCACACACAGCCTCCAGCTATGCTCAAGAAGAAGAAAAAGGCTAAAACCAATCATTCTTCAAATTCTCCAGAATCCTCCACACCTCCGAAAGAGACCAAAGACAGTGGCACCATTGCTGCTCTTTCCGCCGTGACAGAGAAGGTGGTAGACTCGGCTGCAACTGCGCCCATCGCGGTGGCTGCGTCCGTCGCCGTCGGTGTAGCTTCTGCTTGAGGTTTTCCTGTAATACTCTGTGTGTTGTATAGTTATTTTATTGATGGTGGTTGTATTTTTCGTAGTGTTTCTGGCCAAGTTCTAACGCCATAAATTGAGCTCGAGGTGAGCGGTGTCCCTTGTGTGTGGGATAGGGCAGCCGCCTCGCTGTTTCCTCACCATCTAATAAGTGCAGCCTACTCACCAAGCCCGCAAATGTACATCTCTGCTCTCTGAGTTGACATAAGGAAACCCTGTTGAATGATCGTCCGGCGATCACAGGGCATGGGAGCCACTAATGGGACGACGCACCGGCATACTCACCCGCTTCCGCTCTTGTCGCGCTACTTTCACCTCAGCAACCTCCGAGACCACTTCACTTTCGGCCGCCCAAGGACGGTCCCGCCCGCTCATCTATATGCACAGACCACTGGATCGATGGACTGCGACAATCTGTCAACGAAGTGTATACGACAGCCACGACACGACTGGATATATTCGCCTCGTTTTGATGCTCATTCATTGTGATTGACCACACTTGTAACAGATCCAATAAAATACAGCCGCACATCCCGTCCGATACTCCTCCCACTAACCGGACGAGCTTGATGACGATGATCCGGTAGTACTACCATTAGAATTGGACTAGCTAAATGATCATTCTAAAGTATTACCTGATTCTATTTCACTATGGCGCCCATCATCGACGTATCCTCCGGACGCGCTTGGCCTGTCGACGTAGGTAGCGATCGTCTGAGCAGAGGACATAGAGTGTACATTAGACGAGCCGGGTTGTCCATGCAGTTGCTGCTGCTGCTGTCGATGAATCTTAATAGCTTTACCCGCTTACGCAGCTGAAGAAATGACTGTCTCACTTTGAGCTCTTTCACCATCCTCAGGGAGACTATCATACGCAGTAAGCAATCTCATTTCACAGACGTCGGACATCGTGCCTCATGCATCCCTTTTGTCGTTTCGCACCTCTTACACTCCACCTGTGCTCATCACATCGTCCCGCTATCCCAGATAACACGCGCAGGATGGTCGAATGACAGGTGTCACTCCGCTCACTCCCCAACCCGACTCGTAATCGATAGCAATGCACTGATATAAATTCAACCTACATATCCCCAGTCGTACCCTCACGACCCCCCCTGTATAGACTTCAAAATATACCCTTCCAACCCCCCACAAACCCACAGCTCCTGCACACTAGCACCCACAACCCCAACCTTATACTCCCTCTCCCCCTCCGGTCCCCGCACACACACCCTCCCACCCCTCATATCAACGCTCACCTCCAAGCCCTCATCCACCGTCAGCTCCCCCTTCTTCCCCCCCGCCCCGCGAGCCCCAGACTTCGCGTACAGGGCGGTAAGGTCAGACACGAGTCCCGGACACTCGATGCACACGAGCCCGTTGTTGATCGCGTTCCGCTTGAAGATGTCCCCGAACGATCCGGCGAGCACGAGCGGGATACCGGCGGCTTTCAGCGCTGTCGCTGCCTGCTCGCGGGAGGAGCCCGTGCCGAAGTTGTACCCCGAGACGAGGATAACGCCGGCTTTTGTGGCGTTGGGCGTGGCGTCGGAGGGCGGTGGGGGTGGCTGGGAGGAGATCAGGGATGCGACGGTGCCGGCGAATGTGGGGTCGTAGTTCTCCATGACGACTTGGGCTTGGCGTTCGAGGGTTATGTCGTCCTGGTAGGTGTATTTACCGGGGTAGAGGGCGTCGGTGTTGAGGTTGTCTTGTGGTGCGAAGAGGAGGCGACCTGAGAATGCGGATGGGAAGCCCGGGAAAAGGGTTTCTTCCACCGCCTGCTCGACGGGGGCGGATGCACTGGGCGACGCTATCGAAGGGTCCGCATCGGATGAGGCGCTGTAGAACATCGGTGCACCAGAGGGAGGGAGACGGGCGGGGTCGAGAGAGTCAGGACTGCATATAAACCCTTTGATAGCGCTCGCAGCCACAACCGCCGGACTCGCAAGGTATGCCTGAGCCTTCGGATGCCCCATCCTCCCCTTATAATTCCTGTTCGTAGCACTAATCCCAGTCTCACCCTCCTCCAACAACCCCGTTCCAAGCCCAATACAAGGCCCACACCCAGCAGGTAACACCTTAGCCCCAGACGCAACAAGCGCATCCCAATCACCCAACCGCTCAGATTCAGCCTGCACGGCTGAGCTGGCGGCAGCAATGTAAAACTCGACCCCAGGCGCGACTTTGTTCCCGCGCATGACAGATGCTGCCGCGGAGATGTCGGAAACACGAGAGTTGGTACAGCTGACAAGGTAGGCTTTTTGGATTGGGATGTGGGCGGCTTCGAGGGTGGGCAGTGGGGTTGAGATTTTGACGCTGTTGGGTCCTGAGACATGCGGAACGAGCGTGGAGAGGTCGAAGATGAGGTGGGAGGCGTATGTGGCACCGATGTCGGAGTGGAGAGGGGAGGAGCGGAGAGAAGAAAGGCAGCGCCGGTTTATGCGCGGGTGCTCAGGCGGTGCTGGGATACTTGAATTGGAAGAGGCAAAGGTGCGGAGTTCAAGTTTCGTGAGGATTTGATCATACCACGAAAGAAGCGTCTGATCAACTGGGAATACGCCGACTAAGGCACCCCATTCGGTTGTCATGTTAGCGATTGTGAGACGGTCGTCGACGGAGAGAGCAGAGACGCCTTCGCCAGTAAATTCGATGGCGGCATTGAGGACTTCATCTTTGTTGAAGGAGCCGCAGAGTGCAACGATGACGTCCTTTCCCGTTACACCTGGCGCGAGCTTTCCTTTGAGCTCGACCTTGACCATGCGAGGGACCTGCCACCACGTTTTTCCAGTTGCCCACAGGGCAGCAGCGTCTGTGCGGACGATAGGTGTCCCAACACAGCCAACACCCCCATACATGTTACTATGGCTGTCCGAAGCGACAGTGAGGGTGTAAGGGAAAGCATAGCCTTCTTCAACGAGGACTTGGTGACCTATGCCTCGACCAGCGGGGTAAAAGTCGATGTTGTGAAGACGGGCAAATGACTCGATGTTGGCGTATTTTTCGAGGTTCTTTGAGGATTTGTTTTGCACGTCGTGATCGAGTGTGAAGACGGGCTGTCTTGGGTCTGCGATCTCTGTCGCGCCAATGGACTTGAATCTGCGGTGTGCATCAGTGGGTGGTCATCGAGTTATGAAGTGAGGGCAGGGGAAGAGGTGCACACTTTGATATGACAGGCCCAGTGTTGTCGTGTGTCATGACATGCTCGGGGCGAATCATGACATAGTCGCCTGCTCTCACGATTTTGCCATCTGGGAGGCCTACGGTGTACTTTTGGACTACTTTTTCGATGATTGTTTGGGGGATGAGAGGGGTGGGGGTTGCGAGGAAGCGGACGTGAGTAGCCGAGAGGCGCGGTCGGGCCCGAAGGGGAGAGAGAACTGGGAGGAGGCGCATGGGTGTAATCGTGGACTCGTCCGAGCACCTCTGGGCTTGAAGGAGGAGGACCTTGTCGTGACTCGTGATCGACTGTGATTTGAGCTCGAGCCCGACGCGAAGCAGCGTGTCGAGAACCGAGTAAAGCCGCGGAGTGTCGGTCCGGTCGGACTAACAATGAGCTGCAAGCTCAGTTATCTCGCGCCCTACCTCCTATTATTTAACGTCACCAGTACTTATACTTGTCCATGTGCTGGTGCTCTAGATGTCTAGGCTTACATCGTGACCGACTCTTTCGCTCCTGCGTTGATATCCACCTGCCATGTCCTCTGCACCCCCGGCCCCTCTCCTACTAGTAGGCTTCTCTTTGACTTTGTCGCGGGAGGAGCTTAGGCAATTCATGAATGAAAGTTTAGATGTATTGACTGCGAGTAGTGGTGATATCTTGACATAGCGGAAAGCTCGGTATATGGCCGCCAACCTGCGACATGGCCCTTTGATATACATTTAATCTTGAACTTTCTAAGATCATCCTAATGCACCCTTTCCAGGACCTTAATAAACGTCGGGCGAATCCTCTGTCCATTAGCGTCGCATGCAACGATGCGTCTTGTATCACTCTCTTCCACCGCCAGACGCACGCTAATTTCGCGGAGCTCATGAAAGCTGAAATTTGGAGGTAGGTTAATAGCCCCTTGCTCGCTAAGATGCTGGGTTGAGTAGGTGAGAACAATAAAACAGTCATCAGAGCGCGCGCTGCGGACTTGCCTCAATTACATTCCGCACCCAGCTCACCCGGAACCCCAAATCTTGCGCCTTTCTGACGACTTCTTCAAGTTTTGTGGCCCGGATTATTCGTTCGACATCTTCGACTGGCTTTTGTAGATTCCCGAGCGAAATAAGCGCCACCAAATCCTGCGGCGACGGCGTAGTGGTTTCTTCCAGATACGACCAGGTCCCACTGGTATGTCTGCCTGCATGCGCTGAGAGCTTGATGTAAAAGCGACGAATAGAAGTCTGCTTATCGACATTTTTTGGAGTAATCACGAGCGTGAAGTGCTGTACGGCTTCTCCGGGACGCTGAGGATCGAGGGATATCGCGATGTAGAGTTCATATTTGCTTTGTTCCGATGTTCTAAATAGGCTAAACATTTCGGTGAGGTACGTCGGAGCTTGGGAAGGCTTTGTCTCGCGGAACTTTGACGTGCTATTTATCTCGGCGGCGGGTTGAGTATAGGGATTCATTGAAAAGTTGAGCGATTTAAATATCGCCGCCGCCACCATGCTGCGGTGTAGACGTTACCCTCATAAATGCCACAGCATATCGATTCTGGAAGTTCCACTGGAAGGCTTTTCAGGCACAGCGGGGGGCTATGCCTGTCCAAACAGTTGCTCAGCCGCGCGATGTTGGCCGTTTGTGTTTAGCTGGCAACAGTGTGTACAAGTGCGTGTGAGTGGACCACCCTGCGGCGGGCCTGCGCTTCGAAGGTGACTCATCTTTGCGCAGTCAATGCCGCTCAAGGCTTTCACCAACGCAGCGAAATTCGACCCGCCGGATACGTTGCCACTGGCAAACGTTCAATCACGCTACAGCACCCATTGACGGACTACTCGGGAGCATATACGGGTTCGTCATGTCCTCACGTACAAAAATCGACTCCGACTGCGGCGAGGCATACCTGGCTTCCCCGCTCATGACGGGTGAGATGCGGGGGGAGGGGGGCTGAAGACTTGCGCTCTGAACGGAGTTACAGCAAGTACTGAGTAAGCCCCGTGTTGCACTGGGTGGCGGGCGCGGGGACGTCATGGTTGAACCACAGTAACTTCCAAAGGTGTAAGCATCGCTATACACAGGCGACATAGCGAGCAGAATGGTAGAACTCGACAAACTAGCTCCCGGTCCACTATAACGCGAGCGATCGCGCTCCGGATTCGGGGTAAAACAAGGAGGCCCTAAACCTGGGTATATTGTGCACGGTATAGTGGAGAGCAAAACACATAACTTGGCGACATACGACAAGGTACGCCAATCCTACTATCTATGGCAACCAACTTCGCCACCATGACCTTTTAGGCCCAGTTCGCTGGCTGATTGCCAGTTTTGTGCTTGGAACCACGGTGATGGTGGCAAAATATCCACCGTCGCCTTCGGGTGCAAACCTACCACCATTTCGGACTCTCACCACCACTTTCATGTTGTTTTCAAGGTCTGCAGACGTCGAGTCAAGTGCTAACCATCGCCGACTTGCCAATTCCGCATCGCCACCTGCAGCGCTGAAGATCTGCTGGATGGTCGCATGCGTCTCTTCCGACTTTGTGAGGTGAATCCAGGTCCAGATGTGGAAATTGTGGACACCCAGGAGCACTGCGAATCCTTCTCCAGTGCTCATGTTCCGGAATAGCATGCTCGTATATCCACCCCCGGGACTAAACTTCAGCAGATAATAGCCTCCTGTTTCCGACCAGTGCACGGTGGGCGCGCGATCAACGAGTGCGAAGCCATGCTCCTTGGCTTGGACTATCTTCACCCGAATGTCGTATGAGGTTGGAAAGACATCTCGACGCTGATCAATGAGTTGGAATAAGGAAGGGTCATCTTCCTTGACGAATATGTCATGCAGCTGGAATTTGCTGAAATCCTCGCGCTGCACCTCTCCAACCACGCCAGTGTTGGCCCTGACGTACTGGTTTAGATGGTCGGTCCTCCGGAGGTACACGAACAGAGGAGGGGAATCCGCAGAGACTGTCGCACGATGGCAGCTCAGTGCCGCTATATAGGTGTTGTCGTTGCTGGGGCAGAGCGGTAAGGTTATGTGGATGCCATTGTTCGTCGCCAAGTAATCTGGCTTGGGAGGGACATTCGAAAAATGGCAGACGAAATTCTGCATGAATGAATCCGGGACTAAGCGTTCGACATTGTGACAATATAGGAACTCGTCTGGTGACGGGGCGAGCAAGCCAGCTGCGTTATCATGGCGCGAATAGGTTTGCCAAGCGAAGATGCTCTGGTCACTTGAGGTTTTCATGATCTCCAGCTGGAGTCGGACAAAGGCATTCTTGCCCTCGCCATAAATGGCGGGCATGCTAATACCGAACAACCCCAGTAGCGAGTATGCCCTGTCTTCTTCCCTGGTGGTCTCTCTTGCTGCGGCCCATGACATCCTCTCCGCAACGCTGACTTCTCCAGGATAACACAGCCGCAGGACATTCACACCGATGTGGGTGATGTGGGAGATGCGCCAAGCCAAGTTAGCTTTAGTGCCGATCTCTGTCCAATCGCTAGCGAAGAAGACGACACTGGAAGGTGCTACAAGCTCCTGTAGCGTCCAGCCACGCTTGAACCAAACGCTCTGTGAGAAGCTAGAGTTGTCGTCGTCGGGGTCTTCGCCGCTGCGCACATCATTCAGATACGCATAGCATACTCGCGCCCTCCTGTACCAGCGGTACATAGAGTTTATCGCTTCCGATAGTTCGGAGCTGCTGCTTTTGTCGATACAGCATGTGTCGATCCAGACGTAGTCGTAGCCGTCTTCGAGCGCTTTGGCACAGCACCTCTCTATCTTTGCATAGCCAGCCATCTTCACGGCGTAGGGCTGATGGACGTCCTGATATTGCACTTCTCCTTGCCCCCATCTATGAGAAAGAATAGCATATGGAACGTCTTCCGAGACTTGCTCGAGCTTTTTCGTGGCTGCATGTACGAGCCTCATCTAGAATTTGTGTGTTAGACTATATACTACGGGGGTTAGTGCATCACATACGTGATGGAATATCTACTCTCGATGTTTTCTTGCAGGTAAGGTATGCCAACAGTCGAAATCTGCTCAGGATTCGTTGTCATTATGGTAAACGAGACGATGCGAACAGAATGAGCGTACCTACGGCACGGTTAAGGTCAAGGACTTGAATTGGGGAAGACCTAAGTTACTGGAATCCAAGGTATATGTGAATAGCTCGGTGGTTGCCGCATGATCCCTGAACCCATATAACTTTATAAGTGCTGGAGATCGGAAATGGATTTGCGCAGTCACGGTTGGCTTCCGCACCACAAAGTCGTGCTCCTCTGACTATCTTCTGAAAGGAGTTACGGGTTGCTTTCCTACGAGTGATGAAGTAGGTTGAAATGCCGTGCACCAATGATATTAACGTCGAGCCTACAGCACCTAGCACGTCAGAAATCGAGCGAACCCATGGGTATAGATGCTAAGGGCGTAGATGCTAGTGAGGGCCGTTGAACAAGGAATTTCAGGGAGCCTCAGGAGACACGCACGGGGGTAGTACGCCCACAACGAATACGAACTGCTTTGGCGTCCACCCTGTGGCTTTTCCGGTTTCCTACGTTCACCCTCTCCACTGGATGGCAGCCATTGGCAATGCCGCAAGAAATGCATATCTGCGGATAAGAGGGCAGTCAGAGCCGCCGCTGGCCAATATTCCTCCAGATCCTCCACAGCCACCAAAGCCATCTCTGCTTCCTCTCATAACATACACCAGTCATAGTGGCGAGATCACTTCCATCGCTTTCCTATCTGACAGCAAACATGTCGTGATCGGTTCTCTCGATGGAACGGTACGGGTATGGAGCATGACTGACGGTCAAGAAGCTGGGGGAGTAATGGAGCATGAGGGTACTGTCTGTGCGGTGGCGGTATCTGATGACGGGAAGCTGCTCGCGAGTGGAGAGAAGAGTGATTGTATGGGATGTAGAGAATCACGAGAAGGTAGCTGAGATCATCAACGACTGGTACCAAATCACCTCATTGTCCTTTTCATCCGATTCCACAAGAGTTACGGTCGGATCAGACCACAAATTGCTGAAGCTTTTTAGTGTTTTGACAGGGAAACAAGAAAAACTTCCTGGCAGTGACACATTCATAGGTCATTCTAACCCAGTTTGTTGGGTTGCATTCTCTCCGAACGGGGAGCGAATCGCAAGTACCGACTGGGAGGTGATTATCATATGGAAGAGCCGTACTGGGTTTTACCGTCGATTTATTCAATCGGCGGCAACATCGGTTGTATGGACTCCTGATGGGGAACACATCATAGCTGCAGGCCTCGACCACTCAATTTGAATATTCAGCACTGAAAGCTGCGAGCGGCTGGCGCACTGGAATGCCCACTCCGAACTTATCCGGTCAATTGCCATCTCCCGTGATGGCCAGTTCACCGCATCGGCATCACATGACACCACTGTTAAGCTTTGGGACGCTACCGGCTCCCATCGACAAATTGGTCCTGCCCTCCGGCATGATCATCATGTTGTGTGCTTGGCGTTCTCTCCGGATGAGAAGTACATAGCCAGCGGCGGGAGCCTCGATGGTAATAAGGTGTCCATATGGAATGTTCAAGACATGGTGACACTCTCGCAAACTATCGACGAGGTTCGTGACCCCGCGTTCTGTTCGCATACATTGGTTCACCTGCTGTCCCTACAGTTACGTCCTGACCTTGTCAGTGTGGGCTTTATGGCCTTTACTACTGTCTCACCGCTCTTACACATTCTTTTAGGTCGATGCGAACTCAAAATCAAGTGATGTGTGCACATTCATTATTCTCGCGATCACTTCAACTCATCGAGGCGTGAATAGCTTGACAATGGAGATGAGAATCCTCGAAGCCCACCGGCAGAGGAAGAAAATGCACAAGACGAGAAAGCGAAAGAGTCGGTCGTGCGAGAAGACGAGACCGCGTCGGTCCGCGATTTTCTAGACGTAAGTTTGCAAGTATGAGAGCATCAAATCCGGCCAGCTGATGCTCGGTGAAGAGGCCTGCTGTAGCGTTACCAGGTCAAGATGACGATCCAGCTGGAATCTATGAAAGATTCTTCGAAGCTACATCCCCCGAAGTAGGTGACTCATCCATCGCATTCTTTTGTTGCTGACTTACTTTCTTGGTAGGACCAAGGTTTGGCAGGCCCTTCGAAGCTCGATTCGAGCGCCCAGAAACGCCTATTCAAGCACCTTGGAAAAACATTCAGGCGCAACAAGAAACCAAAAGTACGTAGCCGAGCGTTTATGGGTCCTTTGTCTGGCTAAGTACTATGCTTCTTGATCAGAGTGCTGCACGAGAGAGCAAGGACGACATGAGAGACAATACGCCCGTTGGGAAGAGCGATGCAGCAGTAAGTTCCCGATCTCTATTGATCAAATCAATTACGAAACATACCCTGCTTTTTGCAGCAGGCTCCTCCCCCACTCCTCTGGATTCAGCCAAGGGGAAACAGAAAGCGACTGATCCTCCACCTTCAGTAAGCTCCGAATCAGTTCCTGTGGGGAAACGTGAAGTCAAAAGACATCGCGACCGTGACACCTTGAACAAGATGAAACGACTCCTTCGAAACCCCAAAGACGGGCAACCAGCGGAGGGGCAATCAAGCTCTACGGATCCCCCAGTTCCACTTGGTAAATCGAGTAGAGCGGCTGGTTACAAAAGCTTCACTGCGTACTATGGGAGGTACAAGGATGTAAGCCTCAGCTTACTGACGACTGTATTCCCATTGATGGTTTCGTTGTCTAGCCTTTCGTCATCGCCTCAGGCCCCCTACGCGACATGCGGCGCAAGAGGGACGGGTTGACAGTGGACCAATACTACGCTTTGAAGGAGAAGAGGAAGAATGAAAAGGCCGAACACAAAGCTGCTCGACGACAACAGCAGCAGCAGCAACAACAACAACTGCAAGGGCAGCCCGGACCGTCTAATATACCCTCTACGTCCTCTGCTCAGATGTCTGCTCCCCACGTCAACAGGCCAGGCGGGTCCGGAGGATACGTCGTCGAGCTCGTCTGGTTCCTGGGAGGAGAATCGGACAGGGTGTGCGGCTGTGTGTTATTGGATTTGTTACAAGTGTGGTCGTTAGTGCTGAAAGTGTGTACCAAAACGAGGCAAATATATCCAGCTGTGTCGTGACCGTCGTATACACACCCCGTTGGAAGATGTAGGCCTGTTCCGAACCTCCACACCCACATCGTGCGTTTCTCCAAGTGATGACGAGGCATCGTAATAGTTCAAACAATTTTTCACAATTTTCAAGCTGTGGTTCGCTCCCGTCCTGTTGTACTTGTGTCGTATGGGCTGTCTGTATTTACATTCGTCGTCTTCACCAGTCATCCTGTCAATAGAAGAGCCTCTCTTCCCTGGCTCCCCATAAACCATGTCAGGGCACCTCCTCTTTGCAGCACGGGACAAGCGCTTCCCTGGTCAACGCCGGACTTGTGTGCATCGAGTGACCCTCGTTCATCGTGGACCCTACGTTCCTCTAGGTTATATCTGCGACTTGCGGGGCCGTGGATACACGGGGAGAGTTGACTGGTATGAGGAGCTTGAGGTATGCGTAGATATTAACGACGAGCAGGTGTGCTTTGAGTGAACCTGAAAAGTATGTATACAATGAGAACTTCGGGTGCTGGTGTGCAAGTTTAACAGGAACTGTGGGTGTGTGGGGATCGTAGGGCATATTCATCAGTCCAAACAGCGGCGGTCGTGATGACTCTACAGCATTGGACTAGAAGTCTCTACCTTGTTGGGAAAATAACTGCGCACTCTTGTTCTTTACCACTTGTGGGCAAGGGAGGAATGAGGAACACTGAAAGTAGGATCAAAAGAAATCAGGCCAGACGAATATACCTGAGATTGACTTGTTAGAAGGGTTGTCGGAGTGCACGTAAGCGGTAATTCTCGCGATAAGATGGTATGCTGCGAAAATAGCCGAGTACGGAGCATGCCTGAGGGCTATTCATTATTTCGGACTGACACCTAGATCTGTGCCCTCTCTCAGCTAGCCGGTGAGTGCACATTGACGCATGCCGAACTACTTATTCCAAGAGATAGCCGACGACATTAATGAGTATTGCGCAATGGTGGATTTGGCATTAGCATCGTACCAGTGAACACGATCTACCACTCACCCAGCCACAGCAGTATGTTCAAAACTCTCCTGAGTTTTACGAAGAGATCTGCTTTTCGCCAGAAATACCAGGCCACACGTTAAGACGAGAAATTGAGGGCTCGTCATCAGACGGAAGGGAGATCCATTAATATTAAAGGAGTGTGAGAAGAAGATCGTTCAGGAAATTCTGTGCCAGTACTGTGCGGGGAGTATGAGGGAGATCCCGACTACGCAGCTTTTCCCAGTACCCACCACCTCCCCCTTCACCAATGATGCCCACGATCCGCAACGCTGCAAGACATGCGGTGCAAACAGGGCGGAGAGAGCCCCCAACACCCACGATGCCAATGTCTCCATCGGCGGGGCCGGAGCCGGAGAGCCCTAACTCTCCGCAGTATCTCGAAACATTGACAGGACACAAAGAGTCTGTGTTGTCTATCGCATTCCTGCCGGAAAGTGAGTGCCTCGTGAGCGCATCTTGGGACGGGGCAGTACGGGTGTGGAGCCTGGCAGATGGCCGTGAAATTGGGAAAACAATCGAGTGTGGCAGTGCGGTGCGGGCGATTGCTGCATCTGAGGACGGGAGGTTTCTGGCGAGTGGTGGCCGAGACGGAAGAGTAATTATATGGGACACCGAAAGTCATGAAAAGGTGGTCGAGATGAAAAACCCGGGCTGGTCCTTAGGTGTGGTCTGCTCGTTATCGTTTTCGCCAGACTCGCAAAGAATCGTGAGTGGGTCAGAAGACGAGTCGGTGATTGTTTGGTGCACAAAGACAGGAGACCGTCTCGCTGGTCCATTCATGGGTCATTCTGGCTGGGTTTATTCTGTCGCTTTCTCCCCCAATGGTGTTCAAGTTGCAAGTTGTGACGGACACAACATTCATATTTGGCACAGCCACACAGCCGAACGCACCATCCCTCCAATTACAGCACCAGGATTCGGCGCAATTTCGCTCGTCTGGACGCCTGATGGCAAGCAAATCGTAACTGGGTGCTACCTCTCAATACGCATCTTCGACTCGGCCACCGGCTCTCAAGTCGCCGAATGGGACGCTCACACGAATTTCATCCGGTCGCTCGCTCTCTCCCGACACGGCCAGTATCTTGTGACTGGCTCAGACAAGACTGTCAAAGTCTGGGATGCCCTCTCCCATCACCAAATTGGGCATTCCCTCCAACATACCAGCGATTCTGACAATGGGGTGCGCTGCGTTGCTATTTCTCCGGACAGCCGGTACATCGCCAGTGCAGGAGACGATAAAGAGATGTACGTATGGAGCCTGCAAAACATTGTAGATCCTTCATCTGCCACTGACAAGGTACATGATTCTGTGTCTAAGTAAACGATCAGCGGGAACGGTAAATCACATCCATCTGACACCCCTCTTCAGCCAGCCGAGGAACGAGAAAACCTCAATGGCGAGTCTGAATTCCTCGATGTGAGTCCGTACACCACCTGAAAGCCACTGATCTCAAGCCTCGTCAAGCGGCCTGCAGTAATCCTATCAAACGAAGACGATCACCACTCTCGGATATATGGAGGTTTCTTTGAGAGCATAATCCTAGAAGTGAGTGGCTCATTCGTCACCCTCAACGCACAATGATAGACTTCGGTTGGAGTCTCAGCGAACCGTGCCAGAGCAGGGTATTGATATCCCGGGGTACAACAGAAGCACAAAAAGGCGGTTCGCTCGCCTTCGCGCCGCACTAGGACGCAGCAAGAAATCGAGGGAATCAAAACTCGATGTGAAGGTGGGATGCTGAATATTCGATCTGTCAGTGACAAACGAAGTGACAACGCATTCTTCAGAATCCTGTGGGTGGCGGAGGGAAACAGAAAGCTAACACTCCCTCGAGTCCCCTGAGCTCCAAGGTGTGTACCTCTAGTGCTTAAGCACTCTCTGTTTCATATTTGCGTCTTGCAGGATACGGAATGTGCAAAAGTCGTTTCATCGGTCGCAGAAAATATCCCGCAACAGGTGCGCCGCTGTCTCTGGTCCCTGTTCTACAACCTTGAGGTGATCCGTACTTTCAGCAATCTGTGGGACCGAATCCGGCGCACATCGGAATGGGCGCAGCGAGAGCAAATGCGCCAGCCCCACCCGAGACAAGCACACTGCAATACAATGTTGGTCCGCGCTTGCGCAGTGGTTTCCGTCTGCGGTGGGCACGCTTCGCAAGGCGTTCTGTCCCGAAAAATTCAGGCGATGGAATAGTAGAGCCCGCCATCGCTGCAACAGGTCGGGCCAGAAAGGTCGGTACCTAGCCGGACTGATTCTATGCGCATTCTCAACGTTACGGTGTATCTGCCTTCAGGGCACAATCATAGTAGACACGCCCCGGTCCCGAAAATGGAGACGTAAGAGGGATAAAATGCCTCTAGAGGAATGGGACCAAAAATACAACGCGAAACGAAAGGCAGAGGGGCAAAGTCATGACAGAGTGCCGACTGCAGCTCAGGCTTCAACCTCAGGTTCTCAACCGTCCGACCACTCGCAAGCCGAAAGCCCGGATAATGACAGCGGCAGTGATACATCGTCACTCTCCTCGCAGGATTCCTTCGAAGTGTATTACGACAACAGGTGTATATCCTGTTGTCACTGGCTTTGTTTCAAGGCTATCCCTCAACGGTGAGCGGGAACTGGAACCTGTTGCGCTATGAATATACCACTGACATATTCGCTAGGCCACGCGAGCCATACCGTTATAACGGAGTATAGCTTCTTCCACGATACTCATTTGCTTATTTCATATCGTACACGGACTTCTACGTTACCGCACAAACCATCCACACGCCTATGCGCTTATAATAAAATTCCAATGGTATAAAGCGCCTCAAGAAGTTGACGCCATAACTAGCCCAGTGCTTGCGGTTTATCACATTTATTGGAAGCAAAGTATTAAGCAAATATAAAGGGATGTGTGCATCGCCCAGATAAGGAATACTACACTCCGGACGGAAATCAACAGAAAATTACTGGCTTCCCTGTCGTTGGTGAAGAGGTATGGTCGGAAATCGAGAAGCGGGGAAGTCGGATCTGGGCGATGTGGGCGAAGGGTTGATTAAAGGTGAATGACTACGAGATGAAGACTAATGATTTGGGTTAGTCAGGCGAGAGAGGAGAGGAAGGTGTGGGGAGTACATACCCAAAGGAGGAAGAACCGAATTACCCCGAGAAACGCGGTCGAAATGTGTACTAGTGGGTCGGGGGGGTTTTTTTTTTGACTTTCTCGTTTTCTGAATTTTTATGCGAATTTGATGGCGTTGCGGGAGACGATGGAACTCTGTTTTTGTGCTTTGACTTTTCTGCTATTTTTGAGGCTTTGACGATGTTTTCGAAGGTGAGAGATGTGAAAGATGTTGAAACTAGAGGGAGATCGCGCTAGGTCAACTCCATGGTCACGGCGAAGGAGGGCAATCTACGTACATACCAGTGGTGGTGACCATGGATCCAGGAGCCACCCCACTAATACCATGGGTCGATATCCATGGAGTCAAGCCGCTCCTTCAGAGCCCTCATCTCCGCCTTGGACATTGATCCGCCTCTCTTCGATCGCGATATTTGGGCACACGACCAAACAGGTTCGGACGAGGAAGGTGGACTCGAGGTATGCGATGAGCACGGGACGTGGTCCTGGACTTGGACGCGAGGTGAAGGGTGGGAAATTGTGTGCAGAAGGCGGAGGCCGCGACGCAACACTGGCGTCCTGGAGACCTCTTCGGAATCACTCGATGACTTAGTGAGTTGAGAGGATGAACTCCCAAGGGATAAGGCGAAGGAAGTAGGTCGGGTGATACAGTGAGAATAATGATGACTGAGAGGATCGCTGGATGAAGAGCGTGACTGTACGGTGATGTGAGAATGTGGCGGAGAGTGGAGAACCAACAAGGTGCCTACCGGAAAGTCCTCGCTTTTGCCGCCAAGGGAGCGAACTTTGGCCTCCAGCGACGAGAAAGATTTCTGAGAGTGCGGGATGAGACAAAGGTTTGATGTCAAATAGGGCAGAAAAGACGTACCCTTAGGTCTCTGCATTTTGCAGTCTTGCGCAGTGAACGGGCGTCGCTCTCGGGGATAATGGAGGACGCTTCATCTTGGAGATCCAGCGAAGCGTAGGATGTGGTTGGAGAACCCACGCTCGTGCTATCTGACGGAGCAAGGACCTGAGAGCTCTATACATGTAACGTCAGTTACGGATCGACGAGAAGGAAGCAATCAGAAAAGTACCCTAAGATTCTTGTATTTCGGGGTCCTGCGGAGGGACTGAAGCTTCATTTCCAAGGACTGCCAAGGACTATCTCCCGCGTCGACAGTAGTGACCAGTGAGGTGTCAGCCAATGAGTCGCTATCCCCTGAAGATTCGGAGCTCCGAGTCCTCGCAGGAGAAAGATCAGTGATGTCGTCACCACCCGCATCAATAGTGACCGAGCCAGCGAGAGACTCTTCGGAGAAGAACGATGACAACTTCGGAACAGGCTCGCGCAAAGCCTTGTTCGCGTAGGCAAAATAAGCGTCATACTTTGCCTGCTCCCGTTCCTCCACTTCATCTGTCCACTCCTCCATGTCGCAAGAGTTGAAAACGAAGGCGGCAAACTCTACCTCGGACTCGCTCATTGCTAATGGCTCAGTGGGAGTGTCCGCCAGCTGCACTCCTTCGATACCCAGCTCGCTGCGGACGTAGGACGACAAGACAGGCAACGCGGGGCTTGGCTCTGCGTCATCTTGAATGTCCACGCCACCAGAGAGGCTCGATTTCCCTCGCCCGTCAAACAGAAGTTGCAATTCTGCTGCAGAGTCGGCAGGGTAGTCGCTGTCGTCGTCGATGAAGGACTGACCGAGAAATATGGAGAAAGTATCCTCGGCTTCCTCGGCTTCCTCGGCGATCATACGAAGCCGGCTGGGCGTGAATGGGGAGACGAGTTCGATCATTTCAATGTCCCTTAAGACACGCGCGGGGGAAACCGCGAATGCATCCGCCGTTAAAACGTCTTGCTGTTGGAGGGCGGACCAGGGTGCTTCAGTGCTCGTAACAATGTACAATTCCACTGGAGGTTCGCCGGAAGACGCGGCTGACAGCGCCTCGCTGGACGTCCGGAAGACCTGCTTGATTTCTTCCTTGAACGACTTGACTTTCCGGACGATCTTGTCTTGCTGCTTAGACTGGATGCCCAGGCACGCGTTCGCGAGCGAGGAAGATGTAGTTTCCACCTGCAAGGTACTTGTCAGCCGCCTCCTGGAGTTGTCAAAGGGAATTTCCTACCGAACGCTCGACACCCTTCGTGTTCTCCACCTTCCTCCCAAGGACGAGTTTAGTAAACTTGATAAACTTGTTCTTTGAGCGGGGGTCTTGGGATGGTGCAGCGACGTCGTTGACGATTGCGTCGTTTGTCTTCTGCGCTTTCTTCAACTTGTCGGTTATGATATACTTCGGGAACTTGATGGGAACATGGATAGAGAGAGTCATTATGGCTGACCGTAGACGGACCGTAGATGGGGTGTAGTTGGCGAATAGTATGCTTGAATGCGAAGACGGCGGTTGGTTGCTGGTTCCGAAGAAAGAAGGACGGAGCGGGACAAGACTCACTTTATACCCCAACGTCTTTAAGTGTCAGCCGCCGATCATTAGGAAGTTGACCATGTCAGCCGCCAGTCGACGTCAGTTCAAGTTCAGCCCGGTGATTAGGCCGGCCAGATGACACCATCGACTGTCGCGTCTGAAAAAGGAGCCGTACGCACAGTAGTTATCGGGTTGGCGAGATCCAACTGCTGAGAATGCTAGAATCGCGCGGGAGATCAAGACGCAAATCACCGCCAGGAATACGGTTGTCTGGCGAAACCTGGATTCAATCGTGATTGCATTGGGCTTGTCCTGAAACCATGATCAGTTAGTAACGAGTGGTCGTTAGCATTTCACGGAGTGAGACTGCAGCGCGGTCTCATCCCACTCAACACCGATCGCAAAGCTGAATACCCAGTGTTGTAAGCTGAATTTACATCCATAAAGATAGGAGTCCATCGTATATGATACGAACATGTACTCAAGCCCAACATCGTCCGAACAACATGGGTATATTGATACATAAAAGTCTAACCAAAATCCAAGACTGGCGAAAAGCTCGTTATTAGCTCGTCACGTTGGACGTATAAAATCGACCACTCACATGTCAATGTCCAGTCATTACCAAAATCAGTTAATGCTCAGGCAGCAGCGATCTACACGACTGATACTCCTCTGGGTCGGAATCCGCTCTGGATATCTCACTGGCACTGTCTGTCGCATATGATTGATGTGACGCAATCGCGCTCTTTAGGAGGGGGAAAGGGCCTCAGTTATGTGCCCAAAAACGAAAGAAGTTGGCGCTTACGTCACCCGGAAGGATGTCCGCAATAGGATGGACTCGCTCAAGAGAAACATACACGACATCCTCGAATTCGTGAGTGGATACAGGAGGCCGCGAGCTGTGTATCCCCAGCACCTCAGGGTAATCCTTGTTCCTCGTTGAGTTGTCCGGCGATCCGAACGCAGGTATCTTGGCCGAGTATTAGGACAATCCGTGTGCTAGCATAGATACTAACTCACATCTCGGGGTCGGAGCAAGGAGGATTCGCTGGTGCAGCGTCTCGCATACTTTCCACTATCCTCACCGACGTTTTTGACATCGCGGTCTTCAGTCGAGTTAGAACGGTTGCTACCATTGGCGTACTATGTTCGGAATGAGCTGATTAGACGAGCCCAGACGACAACGCATAAACCCACCTTTCTCGAATAAGGCGAATAAGGCGGAGGTGGCTAGTAAAAAGTCAATAGAAGTACTTCGACTGGGTATAAGATCACGCACTTGATCGGTAGTTGACCAGTTCTCCAGGCTTTTGATACTCCAAGTGTTGGTCTTGCCGCCACCTCCTGCACCGGCTATGTGCTTGTTATCAGGAGATATTGCTACGGAGACCACCCATTGGTCGAGTTCGAGGGAGGGACCGATTTGTTGTTGGGAGGCGGCGTCCCACAACCTGACGGTCTTATCTTCAGAACCTGAGACAATGTATCGACCATCTCGAGAAACAGCAAGGGAGCGAATGGAAGTAGTATGGCCTTGACATACGGCGAGGATTGAGCCGGTGGATGAGTCCAGGATTTGGATGAAGCGGTAGCCTCCGACAATGAGTTGTTTACCATCAGGTGACCAAACCAGGGAATAAGCGCCGCTTGCTGTGATTGGTGGGAAGGCGAGGTCACCGGAGTGACTGTGACAAACACGGATCATTTCCTTGCTGGAGCTTGCAATGCGATCACCGCAAGGCGAAAATGCGACGACATAGATCCAACCATCATGCCCTCCAAACGGACCCGCAACCCTCTCTCCTGATCTCGTGTCCCAAACAACCACTGTTTTGTCGACCAGTGATCCGCTTGCGAGTCTTCGTGAGTCGCTAGAAAATGACAGCGAACAGACCCATCTAGAGTGCCTTCGCTCCATCACCTTTTCATGACTCTCCGTGTCCCACACAGCTATCCTCCCATCCTCACCTCCCGTCGCAATAAACTTGCCGTTCTCCGATACCGCAACAGTCCACAGCTGACACCCATGCTTGATCGCATTTCCCACCCCACGACCATCCTTCATGCTCCATATCCGTACGATGCCGTTGCTTGAACCACCCACGACACGCTTGTTGTCCGGCAAGAAAGCCACGGAGCGCATCGCATTGTGGTAAGCTCGCCATGTATTGACCGGTTGCGGAAAGGGATCCGGCGGCCCAAGAGGTTCTTCCGGTAGGGGCTCTTTAACTTGGGGTGGAGGCTCTGGCACTGGCGGTGGTGCTTCTCTTTGCCCTTTGACCCACAAGTATGCATGTGCTGCAGCGTCACGAAACGACGGCATTGGGTGTAGAAATCGGAGAGAGGAAACGAAATAGGGAAATGGTTGGCAGGGGATATGTATATGGGGTAGCTCCCAGCATCGCTTGTTTCGCAAGATTACCCACGCGGGCTCAGCAAGCCATTATAGGCGCTCGCTGTTTTCTTCAAATTCGAGCAATGAACACCCGTCACGAACCCTCGGATCCAAACACGCCATCGCCTTGATATAGTTGCGTCTTCGATGTTATTCTACAGCTGAAGCGAGGCAGAACGATATCACATCGGAGAGCTCCGTACTTCGAGGCGGTACAATACGTCGGTGTGTATGTGAGTCAACGTGAAAAAAACTCCTTTGTATCGGCATGAGCGCCCGCCTAGTGGGCT
>KN839840.1:529626-548395 GCA_000827185.1 Hydnomerulius pinastri MD-312
TGCTTGACTTGAGGCTTGGTGCTGGCAAACCTTATTTTCGTGTATCAACACGACACCTGTGCGATAATCGAGCAGGACACCTTCAAGACCGTCAAGATCAACGCCATGGCCTCAAGACCCACCGTTAGCGTCCAATCCACCTCCGGAGGTTCGTCAAGAGCTGTATCTGGAAGGACTACAGTCATCTGAACCCGTTTTACAGAGGCATCGACTTCCCTCCCACTCCCCGCGGTATTGACCGCCCCCATCAGGCTCGATGTAGTCGCCCAGGTCCACAGTACGTGTTCCCGCGTTCTTGTTGGGACTTGATATCAAATGTGCTACAGAGAGCTTGGCAAAGAACAAGCGCCAGGCCTACGCCGTCAGCGAGAAAGCCGGCCATCAAACCTCCGCTGAATCTTGGGGTACCGGTCGTGCCGTCGCCCGTATCCCTCGTGTCGGTGGTGGAGGTACCCACCGCTCAGGCCAGGTATGTGAATCGGCCCCGGTCCTGCATTCTTGCCCGACTAAGTATCCCACAGGCTGCCTTCGGAAACATGTGCCGTGGTGGTCGCATGTTCGCCCCTACCAAGACCTGGCGCAAGTGGCATGTCAAGGTCAACCAGAACCAGCGCCGCTTCGCTACCGTCTCTGCCCTCGCTGCTTCGGCTCTCCCCTCTCTCGTTCTCGCTCGTGGACACCGCATCGAGGAAATCGCCGAGGTCCCCCTCGTCGTCGCCTCTGCTGCCGAGTCCCTCAAGAAGACCAAGGAGGCAGTCGCTCTCTTGAAGAGCATCAGCGCTTACTCCGATGTCGTCAAGGTCTCGAACTCCCGCAAACTCCGTGCTGGAAAGGGCAAGTTGCGCAACCGCCGATACCGCCAACGCCGTGGCCCTCTTGTCGTTTACAACGAGGACAACGGCATTGTCAAGGCATTCCGCAACTTGCCTGGTGTTGAGCTCGTGAACGTTAGGAGGTTGAACTTGCTCCAGCTTGCTCCTGGTGGTCACCTTGGCCGCTTCGTCATCTGGACTGAGGGTGCCTTCGCACTCCTTGATGAGGTGTTCGGAACCTTCGACAAGGCTTCCGTCTACAAGAAGGACTACGTGTTGGTGCTAGTTCCCTTTCTAGTAGCATATCTCACTGATTGTTCGTGATAGTCTCCCCACTGCCAAGATCACCAACCCCGACGTTACCCGCCTCATTAACAGCACTGAGATCCAGTCTGTTGTCCGCCCCGCCAATGCCAAGGTGCAGAAGCGCCCCTGGACGCAAAAGAAGAACCCCTTGGTCAACAAGGCTATTCTCTTCCGCTTGAACCCCTACGCGAAGACCCTTCGCCGACACGAGCTCCGTACGTAGCTTCTCCTTTTCTTCCTTGTTCAAGTCCATTCACACACGTTTTTACGTTTTGGTTTACAGTCAAGCAAGAGCGTGTGAAGGCCCAAAAAGACAAGAAGGCAGCGAAGAAGGTCAAGCCTGCTCACATCGCTGGCGAGGCCTTCCTCAACACCCTCTTTGCTCCTTGAAGTGGAGGAAATGTGTGGTAGAGGCTTGTCCGTTCATTAATGTCTCTTTTATGACCTACGTCTCTTTCGATCCGCATGTCTTATGTGCTCCTATGCCATGCACACCAAAAAATCATGAGGAATCACTACCTTTGGGCCAATGGTTTCTTAGGCTGCATTCATCGATCAGATGCAGTTGCAGTGTCGGCTGTAAGCGCACAATCATCGCATTGCGAATTTCCGGACCCGCATATACCTGTGCCAGGATTTTGTCGGCAGGTAGGCTGATTTCACTGTAGGCTTGATCATCATCAGTACCGTATGCAGGGCCCACAAACACGTTAGCGCAGTCGAGTTTCAAATTCAAATCTCCTGGAAACACGTTCTGATCAGTTATTTATCTCCGTGTTGGCTGATGTGACCAGAGACGCGACAACCATACCTGATTCAGCACTTCAATTGGAGGCTTGGAGCATGCTTTCACGGACGATAATTGATGTGTTGTCTCAAAGCCAGGTCAGGATGTAACGTGCTTCAACGAGGCTCTCGCCTCGTTGTGGTTGGGTCCTTCAGCCTCACGCAAAACTTATAGTTGTTGCCGTAACGAGATTAGCAACGATCTCGACGCCACCATCAAACTCATCCACATCACCTGAAAGCACCAGCTACTACTCCATTGAGCACAATTGCCACTGCGACCACTGTTTTCAGCTTAGGAAGGGAACGTTTACATCATGACCCAGAGTATATCATGAGATGGGCCAAAGGCCATCCAGCGTCAACCTTTCTACATCTTGCAACTGGTGTGGCCCCCCTCAATCATGTCCTCTTCATTGTTCGAGTGGGCGATAATACATTCCAACGAGTTGACCTATGCCAATTTTGCTCTTATTCTCTATGATCACCTGGTAACGTTCGGCCAAGAGGTGAGGTGTCAAGCGAGAGGCATACTTTCGATTGGATCATACATCTCCTGACATCTTATGGACCTCACAGGTGACACATTTTTGGTCGGATTCATGGAATGCGTCGCAAATATTATACCTTGCCGTGAGCCATAAGATACCCTGAACGCTGGGTCCTGATCAAACTAACGGTGTTGCGCAGGTCCGGTATTTGGCCTTAACTTTCGCGCTGTATGTTTTACTTTCCAAGATGCCTGAGTTGTGGCTGATCACCGAGCAATAAAGTTTAGGACTCTACGGTACGTGCAATCCACTGCAATGAAACACAATCGAGCTTAGTTTCCTATTTGTGATCCATTAGCACATGTCGGTCACCCGAGTGAGAATGTGAGTGCCCCGCTTCCCATTGATCGCAACGGCCCCTGAGCCTCAGGTCGCTGGCAGGTGTGAGTTCTCCGGAAGCGCTATATGGTTCTCTGAGTGTCTGGAACATCCAAAGCGCCAACGGCCTACTCTTGGCAAACTACATTCTGTCGCTTTTGGTGATGATTCTCTGTCAAAGTTCGTTTCTCCCGTCTCAAAACGACTCGTTCCTGACTAGATGTCCTCTTCAACGCAGCTGTCATCACATTCCGCGTATGGCATCTATTCTCTCGAAACGCCTTCATCAAAACATTCGCAGTCGCCATGTTTCTTATCTGCACAATAGCGACCGCCGTCTTCGCCGGGATCTCGTACGACACAATGAAACATGAACTTACGTCCCCAGATCCCGCTTCCAGTCCAGTGTCTTTGGTCGCTGTCTATGTTCCCTCGCTGGTGATACACACAGTCCTCTTCGGCCTGAAGTTATATCGCTTCACTATGAGTTCCAAAACTTCGCGCAGTGAGGCGCTTTTGCGTCGGTTTGTCAAGGAGTAAGTCAATCTACGCCCTTCACGTTTTCCATCGCTATAATCTTTGAAAAGAGGGATGGTTATGTATGCATTCGCGACTGGTCAGTCCAAGTTGGTCATGTAGAAAGCCAAAGAAAAGACTCCTGAACACATGCCAGGATCACTTTTATTTACCATCGTGGGCCTCTCACTCACAAGCAGTGCAGAACTTCCCGTAAGTTACCCCAAATAGAGATGTTTATGGGGTCATTCCTGAATCAACGTTCGTCCAGTACTTCTACACAGCTTTGCAATCTGGGTAAGCACTTCCAAGGCCAAAAACAATTGGATGCACTACTGATACACCCATTTGGTCAGCCTGCCTGTTGGAGCGACAGCCGTATCAGTTTGTCATGCCATACTGGGCATTCGTTCACTGGCAAGCACTTTCCATGTGGACCCAGAGTGGCTGCTCAACCATGCTGAAATGAGCCGTGTCCCGTGGAGGACTGGGGCAATCAAAAGCGAGATATACGTAGAACTTGGGTATCCTTGATTAAGTACATCATGTCTGTTCCCCTCCATACTCCCCAAATAACACCCCTTTTTCGAGACCATCATAGCTCTCGTATTGACTCGCATTGCTGGTGCGCCTGAGAAAAATAGTGTTCGTAGAATTTGGAACTCGCTCCACTGCGAAGAGTGCGTGCAGTACTACAGTACGTATCCTCGCGATCCACTGCATCAAACGGTCACCTAAGCGAGAGTAGCAAACCCTACGCGCGTGTTGCCAACGTCGAAGGCAGTGTATACGTTTGCAAGGAAAACGTCCCCGACAACCCAGAAGGCTAGATATCGAATTTGTATGATTCATACACAACGTCTCAAATACTGAGTGAAATCCACTCACAAGCGCCAAGGTCTTCTCCGACGATGCCCCCGACACAATCGGACGAGCCATCGGACTCAAGTCCAAGGCTGAAGGTGTCCACAGAAATGGGAAAGGTCTGGCCATTAAAGGTAAGGCTGACCTGGGGGACGGCATCGCAAGGGACTACAGCAGCGTCAGTAAACAAACTGAAACTGATAGAGGGAGAAAATACATGTATAGAACCCTTCGCCGACAGTGGTGCTCGCGTCCTGACCACCGATAGCCTCGTAAAAGTTCTGCGCGTCCGTGGGCGGAACGACGATGAGAGTGGTGCCAGTGTCGATAATAGAGTCAATTTCGGACTGGATCTGTTGTCCATTGCCCAATATAGCGTCCATGCCAACCTCCCAGTAACCCTACGTACGCGGAATCAGTGATTGATTTTAAATGTCTCAGCTCGATGACTTACCTCTTGCGTAACCGCGGCGTAGGTAAAGTCGCCGGTGTATAAGTTCGAGTTCACACCACCAATGTACAACTCAGATCCAGAACCTGCAAGCTTGAAGGCAAACACGGATTCAGTTACCTGGCCATCAGCTACCAGAGTTTGGAAGACCGGGTTCGCCTGGTAAACAGAGATGGCTCCGAAGGCCAACCCCATCAAGCCATCCGGCGGGAAGCTCGCTTTTTCGAAGGAATTAGTGTACTGTGTCGCAGCACCGAGAGTCTGCTCGGTGGCCTTCTCGCAAGTCAGAAATCATGACGCTTCGGTGCGTCATTGAACGTACTTTGAGTCCGGCAATCGAAACAGTATCAGTGTATTGTTCGCCAGAGACAGTGACGGAACCATCCCCATACGCAAGGGTGAAGGTCTTGTGCAAATCCTTCGCAGTTCCAGAGTTGCTTGGGTTGTAAGCGTTGTGGCCAGCGCAGGTCGATCCACAGGTAGGGCCCGGTAAGAAAAGATCACTAAAGTGAGGTTGAGCTGGGACAGTTGAAGGTGTGCACACGGATGATGGACACGTACCTTGAGCCGGTGTCAAAGTCGACTGTCCGAAGTCAGCTACGTACCCAGCATCAGAAGAGTGAGCGTTTACCGGTGAATGACTGAGCAGGTGTGCCGACTGAGATCTCGCCGTACCAGAGATTGCTCTCATCATCGGTCAAAGCGACACTGCCAGATCCACGCTTCTGGGCGCCTCGAATGACAGCAGGATGCGATGCACCTGTGTTCTTCTCGAAAGCATAAAGCCCACGCATAATCTTACTGTATCACTCCAGTCAGTAAGTAGCAGGCAACACTAGGCTGAGGGGACGCACGCCTTGGTAGAAGCAACATGCGATTTCAGCGCTTCGACGTTCACAGTCTTGTTGGCATTAACCAGCGTCGAGCGTTTGAAAATAGGGATCGCGGTGCCGGCCGTTGGTTCGACGGGCTGGGGAGCCGCAGCAACGAAGAAAGGTAGGGCAGCGATGACCGATGCAAGAGTGAAGTGCATGCTGAATAGGGGTTTTCCTTGCAGGAAGAGGATAGGCGAGTGATGGTCAACTTATGACAGCGGACGTAGCTTTATACCATCAAGTTATGAGGAGGCAGATATAATTGCCTTGAATCGGGTGCGCTTGCGGAGGATCATGCGATAGAGTGAGAGAAAACGCGGGATGGAGTATCCTTGTGGTGCTTGGGCAAGCTAATCAGTTACCAGAGGGAGCCAAAAGCTGGTCTGTAATGAACCACCGGGGTCCAATCCACCGTGACAATCAGAGCAGGAACATCGCGGACTGTTGGCTCACATCTATCCGGATGTTCCTTGGAATCACCTAGCGCAAGTCGTCCCAGGCGCCATGTTTTCCGTTCATGAACTCATTTTCCAACGGGAATGATAGAAGCTGAGCTGCATCCACATGATCGTTAGAATCACAAGTCATTTAGCAAACACCCTATCCCCGGGAGCTCGAATCATCAAGCCCCTGATGACCGAGTCGCGTTGATAGAGACAGATTCACCCCCAATCGGCCTAGTGGCGGAGCTATCCTAGTTTGAATAATGTGTCCATCAGCTGCCAAATGGAATATTGGTTTGCACTTCCTTGTCTTCATCGAACAGTGGAAATGTGCTAGGCCAATCCGGGAGAGGCCGTGAATCAGCTCCAGAAGACGGTCAATTATCGCACTCAGTACCATTTGCGGGCCCATCCGCCTCCGAACCAAGGCCGGAATCGGGATTTGAGTAAAACGGTTGAAGGCACGCGTGCTGCATGTGGCCTGTACTAGTTTGGTGTGAGCACGCACGAGACAGATCGCAGGCAGAACCTCTCCGACTGAATATAGTTCTGATGTGCAAGTAACCCGTCTGCATCAGAGGGGCTTACGGAAAAATGCCGATAATCAGCGGTATCACCGCGATCCAGATGGCGGCCGGATGGCATCGAGCAGAACCGCAGAAAGAGTTCTTATCCACAATAACCGAAGCGACTCGAGCATGATGGATTATCACCCATGCTGCCGTGCCCAATATGGGGGTGCTAGGGTGCAACGAGAACAATGCGTAAGCATGCATACCAACATATTACTATACGGAGCCACGACTGACCTTGTGGACGCCTTTCAATGAGTAGGAGACTTCGAGAGTTTCGTCAACTGTGGGCACACTCAAACTGAAACCTTGTGAAAGCCAATGATGATTCCCAGGGACTACGCCCAGCTGCTGAAAAACGAAGTATCCAAGATATAGGAGAGAGCGCCTACGGCATTATGTAACTGAAGTATGTGGTAAGTATGAACGAGCGTGAGTATACATTCGAGGGGGAATAGTGAGTTAGTCGGAACTGGAGCCAATCAAGGAGCGGAGCTTCTCATCGTCTAGGTCCAGGCGCCGTGGGGTGACTTGACAAGGGAAAGGAAGTGGGTGACTGCATCAAATCGAGTTATCAGGCCTATCGAAGGACGTAAAACACAGATATGACGTACATTGCAATGCCGCTTGACCATTGGGGCTCGAAGTCGATGTCCATTCCATTAGCGTCTTTCGCTTTGGAGAAGTTGAAGACCGCAAGCAAGCCTGAGATGGCGTACCAAAGAGACGCGTCGGCAACGTGCCGTCCTACACAAATCCTGAAAGGCGGTGAGAGCCGTCAGAATCCATTTTGAACTATGCAAGATGATCACGACCTTCTTCCAAATCCGAAAACGAAGCCAACGGTGTCGTCGTTCAGATCGCCATTTGCGTCAAGAAAGCGTTCCGGAGTGAAGTCAAAGGGCTGGGGATATTTCTCCTCATTGTGCGTCATTGCCCTGTAAAACCCCGTCATCAGCCATGAAATCAGATCTGATCGACCTCAAGCGTACCAAACGTTCGGCATGACCGTTGCGCCTGGAACAAAGTCAATGAAGGCAGAAGAAATCTTGGAAGTTCCTAACCTTTGGGAATGTAATAGCCCTCGTATACATCACTGTCCGAGGTGGCATGGGGTGTCGCTGGGCGAGGTATGGGCATGAGACACGACTGATGACACTACAATGACATTCTTACACAAAGGTAGAATGGGATGCCACCTCAAGGTTTCGCGTAGAACAGCGTCAATATACTTCAGTGACGGCCGGTCATTCCATGTTGGCAGCCTTGAAGTACCCACAACCGAGTCGATCACCCTTTGCGCTTTCTTTTGAACATCGGGGAAGAGGACCATCGCCAGAACAAAAACCTGGAGCATCGATGCAGTCTAGAACATCATTAGCAAGAATAATTCAGGTTTGAACATGAATAACTCACCGTCTCCGATGCAGCTGCAAAGGCAATGTCAGAATCGCAGTTTCTACGTCATTTCCTTACATTCATTGCGCTCACCTCCGAAAGCAGTTGCGGAGGTTTCTTTGATCGCCTGCAAGTGCTGACCAGAATCATCGTGCTTTAGTCGGCGGAGTGCATCAGAAACCATCGATGGGCCTGCTGTTCCCTCTGCCTTCGGAGAAAGTTAGGCGACCGAATAGCAAACTTCCAACGCTACTGACCATCCGCTGCGTTACATACTCAAAAGGAGCTTCCACCCAGCCCTTAGCCCACTCTCTTGACTGGGCCGCTTTCTTCTGAATGCCCATGCCAGGAACCCATGAAGGAAGAGACAGGACTGGGGAAATCGTGAGAACAGGAGTTAAAGGGACCGGGAAAGTCATACGAGCAGGAAACACGCTAAACATAGCAGCCACTTCCGGTCGAAGCTCCGCGACAGCAAGTTTGAGCGCCTTGCCAACAATATCCACCATGCTATCATTCCTCGACTCTGTCTCATAGTCATACACTGCGGACATAATTATTGACGAAGAATACCTTCTCCGAAACCATCATTAGCAAAAAGGTGATGCCAGGGTGATGTAGGACATACGCGTGGAGATGGTGAATATAGCTTTCTGGTGCCTCGAGGAGATCCAACAACAGCTGGTGGGCTTTGCGTTGCTGCATTGGACGATAAATGGGCGCAGCGTCCGACCTGAATGCCTGATGGAACAGCCTCCTTTGCAACCGCCATCTGTCTCCGTAACGCATAAACACAGTGTTGAATCCCAAGCCAAACCTGTAAACATCGCGCATTTAGATCACAACAGAAAACCGCTGCAAGGTTCCGTACAGCAAGTTTGTTGGAAGTTCTGGCCGGTCTGAGTAAATGTTGGAGCGTTGATCGAGAAGCGCTCTTGCAACCTTCTCCGAGTTGATCACGATGATTTCTTGACTGAAGAAGCTCGAGTAGACCAGATCTCCTGCATTATTCGTGCAGGAATGTAAGCTACTGCTTGTCTAACACTTATGAACGTTGGACAAGAATTGGTTTACCATAGAGATTGGACCACTCTGTGTAGGTGAGCCATGGTGCGCCCACATCGATACCCCGAACATTCCCCACTATTGGCAGCGGTGGTGGACCCGGCGGTAAAGGCAATATTCTGCTTCTTTTCCTCCGTTGCCAAAGATATCCAACGTCAAAAGCAATAGCGCAGAGGACGGCGGCGACACAAAACTGCGACCAACTCGACGTAGTCATAGGTGATGAGAACGACTGGGGGATACAAAGGGTCAGACCGGAGGCTAAGTAGAACTATTTGTACTCGATCGACTGATTATTGACATGACACCTCCATTTCGCGTCATGTACACATGTACGCACTACGATTAATCCTCTGATAGAAACTTTTTTCTTCTCCGGACCTGAAAGTCTACGCTAAACCTCCCCAAGCAGCTCAAAGCCGGAATGAATCTCTCGCTGAGCTTCAATATTACCTAGGGCCTTTTTTGGCCTTTTCTGGCCTATCCTTCCAGCGTATCACCGTCACCCCCTGGCTTCCGTATTTTCAAGTTAGCTGTCCGTCAAGTACTTCAATGCAACGCAAGAGAGGGACGAGCACTAGACAGCAACATGGGGCATTGCCACTTTGGTCGGGAGGCTTGGAAACCAGCAGCTGCGGCCTGCTGTAATACAGTAAGCTGACCTTAGACTGGGGGTCCTTGTATACACTATTGGCTCCGCATCAATAAAGGTCCAGGGATCGGATGCACCGAGCCCGCATCGAGTCCGCGGCACCACTTAAGCTGTCACCATGGGTCTCGGTGCCAGTAGTGACAAAAAAACTAATGACTTCAATTATTGAGTTACTCCAATGCATCGGGTCTTTTTCATCGTTTGAAGCACAACAGAGACCGACTCGACTCGATAGCCTTGGCAGTCTTGCCCAAATTTGAAGTGAAAGCAACGCGGTCGAAATCCCCATCCGTGTTGTCGCATTGCCCACAGCTCCAGCGTTCGGGAGCCTTGCATTGACAATGATATTCCCGAGTGATCTGAATCTCTGTTGTGACTTCGTGCCCACCGCGGCTCCTAACCAGGCGTCTTACATCACACGCCTAAACCGAGGTCCCGCACCCCACGAGCCATCCAGGTTGTACGAAAGGGTGACCAGCAGTATGGTATAGTCACGAGACTCAACGCTGCAAACACGTTTCGGACGTGCCCCAATCAGCATGGAGGGACTTCTACAGATACTCGTTCTCCGCTAAGCCTGGCAAACCATGCAAGCTCTTCCAGCTTTCGAGCCTGAGCATCATTACCTCCATTCTTCACCGCTGGCAGCACACGCGATCAGTGCTGCAGCAACTGCTTCAGTCTTAATTGCGAGTATATCTATGCCTACTTCTCGTCAGCAAACCATTTCGGTGTGTCAGACTTTCATCCCATGTCTTTTTCACAGATTAAATTTTTGAATTACAAGCTGGTCGAAATGCTTCCCTTCGCCTCGTCCCTATGCATCCTCGCTGCCCTTGCTACCGGATCTTTCGCGCTCCAAAGCAGCGCTACTGTCGCCACTGCCCCTGATGCTAGTAAATCCAGAATGTATTCCAGCGCCATATCAAGCGTTATTGCTGCGGTCACTCCTATGTTGGCGCTGATCTATTTCTGCCCGCTGTACTTGCTCTATCGGCACTCAAAGCGACACCCTAGGCCGCTCAACAAGGTGTCTGGAATGCGTATGCAGCAATACGGACCTCGTAAGTCTTTGAAGCTGTGCAGCGGCGACCTCGTGTGGCTCACGTGTGTCACAGTCGTTTACATTTTTTTGTTGTTCAGCAGCTTGGCAGAGGTTTATGTCCTCATTCACGTACTTGAATTCGTAACTGACCGCAGCGGATCGTTCAGGTTGCCGATGCCACCTGGCTTTTACTCCAGTACAAGTACAATAATAACGCACCTGACCCAATCATACGCACAGGAGTGCGCTTTCTCTTGTGCGCGTATTTTGCTATGCGCAATGACTGTCTGCTGACATGCGATAGATTTGCTGGATGCTGGACCACTGTCACATCTGGAACATATACCCTGTTCTTCCTCGACCCTCTGTGGTCGCGACGTCCGATTGCATCAATTGGTACACAAGCGGTATGGGTGCTGACAACCTGGGTATTTTGGGTGGCAGGCGCTGGGTTGTTCAACAAGGCACTTCCGCGGCTGTTCATGAGCAGTTCGTGCGAAGGAGTCGTGTATTGCGGCCAACTGCAGACACTCTTCGGTGAGCTCCTTCTGCGAGAGCCAATAGACATCACTGACGTATTTTTCACAGCTCTATCCGTTCTTCAAATGTCAGTGCTCTACCCCCGTCAACGTTGACTCTTCTGATCCCGACTTCACAGATTAACTCTGACCTTTAGCATGATGGTCATCGCATGGCTCGTGTGGCAGTCAGCGCGCAATATCCGTCAGCCAATGGTGATTCGAGTGCCTTCACACTGATGCAAACGAGTGGGGAGAAGGTGTAGCTTTCGGACCGCTGGCTTTGATAAACGCCGCATGTCGCTAGTAGCGCTTGCCGTTCAGCCCGCATCTTCACGCAAACCATTAGCCTTTACCGCGATGCCGCATTACCCCCACATACTTCAACCTTTCCTTGTGCAAAAATGTATGTTTACAGGCCAAGTATTTAGATGAAATGTTGTACCACACTTACTGTCTGGCACTTTTGATCATGCATGACGTGGAAGAATCGAGGAGCACAGAACACAAATGATTGCTGAGTGACGCACAGAGCCTTCGAGTCGGACCACAACGCTCCGCTCCGCCTCCACAATCGGAAAGCTCCGATTGGATGTCGTGTACAGGCACGCGGAGCAAACCGGCAAAAATCTCGGCACGATCGGGAGCTGAAATCGTTTTTGAGAGAAAAAAGTTGGCCAACGCATCATCATCCTCTTGGTCTACCATCTCTACAGTCGCCTTTAAGGCTAGACACTAATAATCTTTTAACTGTCCTTTTTTCACGACCACTTAGACCTTTACAATGCCTTTCGCTCCCGGTACGTTGTTTCTTTGTGCTCGTCGCGTTCGACGAGGCGGCTGACGAACTATGATACAGGTGACTCTAGCAAGGGTGCTTCCCTCTTCAAGACGCGTTGTGCTCAGTGCCACAACGTCGCTGCAGGCGAGCCAAACAAGGTCGGCCCCAACTTGCACGGGTAAGGAAGCCAGTGTTACAGTGTCTCCGCTAGCACACTAATGAAATTTCAGGCTTTTCGGTCGTAAAACTGGTCAGGTCGAAGGCTACCAGTACACCGCTGCCAACATTAACAAGGGTGTTACTTGGAGCGAGGAAACGCTGTTCGAGTACCTTGAGAACCCCAAAAAGGTGCGTCATGCTTTGCTCAGCGTCTGGTTGTCCAGCGCTCACTCTTTCCGCGTTTCAGTATATCCCTGGTACGAAGATGGCGTTTGCTGGTCTCAAGAAGGACAAGGACCGCAATGACCTCATTACGTGGTTAAAGGAGTCTGTAAGTCTAATTTCCTCGAGACAACTGTCTTCTCACCATCACTGTTATTGAATTGAATCTGATGACTTCTTTTCCCCTTTGGATCCAGACTGCCTAATTTTATATTCCTTCAGCATGGACACCTTCACGCACCCATTCACGGATTACAGTACAGCTTTTGCTTTGGTCCTATTACCTTAGACGACCACTATCTCGAGACTACAGTTTGCATTGTCCCAGCATACTTGCCTCCCCACTCACACCGCAATATATATCTTTCACTATTCGCAGCGAAGATATGGCCTATTGAAATCTATGCCATGACTGCTGGTTAATATCTTAGACCGGTCTGAAACAGCTTAGTATGGTATGCAACGGTTCAATGCTGCATAGGCCATAATTTGTCTGGGCAGAGACATGATCATGAAAATGACATCAAGTAAAATAGTAGTCACAATAGATATCTATCGTTACATGGTAGTTAGATGATAGTGAACACAACATGAGTAGGTCGTTAATAGTCATAGACTTCATGCGTCATACATGAGAAGATACGATGGCCGGATCGCATTCTCGCTGTAGCATACCAGCTCGTCATAGTTGAGTGAACCGCCGACAACAACCTCGGCAAGAACCTGAAGAGAGCGAAACACAATCAACGAGGTGTACAGTAGCAGTAATCAAGGAAACCAACCGAATCATAACCAGGTGGAGGTGCGGTTAGCGAGGTGTTATCCTGGGTCATCTTGTAGCCCTTCCCTACGACAACCTTGTTGAGAAGCATGGTCTTCAGGTTCGAAGGCTTGACGTTGGTCGAATAGTCGTTCGATTTCGACGACGTCGAAGACGTGTAGATGCCCGCTCCGAATCTGCAGTCTCATGGTCAACACAAGTGTATGGATGGAAAACGTGATACTTGCCTGCCCCAGCCGGTCTTCTTACCAAACAGGTTTAGACTATACGACGTTCGGAGAATACCACAGAGCGAACAAGTCGTCGAGGAGCAGAGATTCCCGTTTCCGTTATCTCCCAAGAGGCATTCCCTTGTCGTGCCGTGCCAGCGACGGTTCTCGTTCCCAGCGGATCGTCCTGCCGCCACAAATTTACCCCGAGCCTCCACTGATGCACTATATGCCGAGACCGGTTACAAACGGTTTCAAGCGCCAGGAGAGTGACACTCACCGATACGCTTCGTATTTTGCGATGGAAGAGGGGTGTCCCATGACCTTGTATACCCTACGGACGGTAGGGCAGGATGTCTGATGCCGCCAGGAGGCCTTGAACTGGTCGGAGACTACGCCAATAGTCAGTCTTAGGAGTCTAAACAACTTAACGATCGTAGCATACCGCTCTTGAAAGTATCGTGGGTAGTAGGCACTTCAATGAGTGCAGGTGCACTCCTCTCTGCCTTTGCAGTGCATGCCTGACTGCAGAAATGTCCCTTCTTCACGGCCTTGCCGCAAAGCAAACAGCCATTCTTCACCGGCCTGAAGCGCAGAGCGGTAAGTATTGCAGCGAGAGGATTAAAGTGCGAGCCTACGGACTTGGATGGAGTGACAGTCGCCCCTGCTCCTGCAGCGTTCGCCTTCTGCGCGCAAGATTTACCGCAGAATGAGTGGGTAGTCTTCCCGTCGTTGTATTTGGGCTGCTTGTGACAGTACTAAACGACGTTGTCAACCCCTGAATCAAGAACATATCGCCCGGGAGTAACATACATCACACATATTGGCACTGGCACGCGCTGGTGCCTTGCTGCTCTTGCCTCTCTTGGGAGGACTGCTGCTTGATGCAGCCTTGTTCTGCATCTTCGCAGCACAGCTCTTGCTGCAGTAAGAGTGCGTCTTCGTTCCGTCGAAGTACTTCGGTTTCGCATGGCAAACCTGCAAGAGAAATCCATCGAACCATGCTGTTCACATATGGCACGTGTTATACGCACATCGCATAGATTGACCGCTTTCGTCGTCGCAGCCTGTCGAGTATACGAGGTATTGGCAGTAGGTTGCCTTTGAGGTGCAGGCGCCTGAGCCTGAGCTGCCTGAGCTTGTGCGCTTTGCGCTGCAAGGTATTGGCCTGCGACAGTGCCAAGAACGGACAGCGCGGCATGCATCGGTGGGAGTGTAGCGTTCATCTTGTATCAGGAGTGCCTGCCTGGTGTGATGAGAGAAGATATGAACGAGATAGATTCAGAAGTTGACTAGGATTGCTCGCCAGGAGCGTCAAGTTCTGCGGACGGGCGTAAGAGTAATTCAGATAGTGCATTGAAGCAAAGAAATGCTGCTTTATAGCCACCACGGACTTGCGACGTGCTCGAAGGCAGGGTACCAGGCGCCCTTGGGGCAATGTGATTAACGCGTGTTCTCCGCGAGGGGCGATAGACTTCGTGGCTAACGGTCATTATTTGACCAATATCGCGCTGGTTACGAGGTGGTGCTTTGATCCGGAGGTTTGATAAGTTGCGTTACAGATCAGAATGTACACGAGGCCTGCACTGCCGTCACCACGAACATGAACAATGCAGGGGAATATGGGTGTCGGTGGATGAATGTGTAGCTGCATAGCATCGCGGACTGGATTCGCGAGGCCTCATCGATTCGTCTGGCATCTGCATATCCGTGTATGCAAGGATGCAGAGTTGATTATAGTGTGCTCTGGCCAGAAATTCTGTGTAGTATGGGCATTACACAGATTTTCTCGTCCGAGCACGCCGTGAAGGGTTAGCTTCTGCAACTATGCGAGAAATGGAAGGCTTCTACTGATGGCAATGTTTTTGTGCAGCTTGAGAACCTTTAGTCTTCCTCCTCTGTGTACGGTCTTGGTTCCAGCCTTTACCAGGATTGAGATGATTCTGGAAGGGGAAACTTGGAAAACTGCAACTGGGGGGACAGGACAGAAAGCCTGTTATTACTAGTAAAAACCCCATGGAACGGGCTATAAGCCAACCAAAGTTGCGTGGAAAATCTGCGGCCGTGTATTCTGTGGGACGGTAGCCCGAGGACCAACTGAAGACGGTCGTTTCGTCGTTCGCGATCGTCTCGCGCCACCGGCAGCCCGGCCTGTGTGAAAGATGGGTTCAGAACACAGTCACTTGATACCGGGTACTAAGGTAGAAAGATGGACTCCACAAATAGTTCACTGCCTAATGCTACATATCTCACTTATATTGAGATAGATCTCGTAGATAAGTTACTGCCCTACTAGCAGGGCAGCGTGTCTTAGCAGTTTACTTTGCTTGTTGCGGTATACAAATTTAGAATTTCTCTCTCTCACTGCCTAATGCGCACTTTCGCGCAGCCAGTCATTCTGAGCAGGAAATAAGACTCTATAGGTCTGATAACGAACTAGTACAATATTAGGATAGGATCATAATAAGCAAGAACACAGATATAGGGTTTTCATATGTGGGGCACGCGCAACAGATAATAATCATACACCTCCTGATGCCTACGAATCTTAAACAGCCCCGCCTGCCTTGCCCGCGCAAGTTCTCGAGCAGTATGGGTGTTTTCCATACCGAGGCTTCACGTGGCAGAACTGTGCGTGCAATCTTAGTGTAATGGTTGAACGAACGAGAAGCGAAGACGTACACTGCACATTTTGGCTGCTTCGGTGGCGCACGTTCTTCCACAGTACGGGTGGTTCTGGAATTTGGGCCTCCTTTGGCAGAACTAGCGAAAACATGAGCTTCATCCATTAAGGGCACATTCCCAGGGGACTGCGCTTACCTCACAGAGACCAGTATCCCTCGGCGAAGCCACGCGGAGGCTACCTGCACCCGGATTCAAGGCAACTGAGACCCGATTCGCAGGTGCCGGAAAAAAGGACGACAAGTCCTGAACCGAGAGCCGGTTCGTGTCCCTTCGTGCGGTGGGTATATGACTGGGGTCATCTTGTTCGTTCCCTTTTTCACGAATAAGGTCGGATTTGTGATAAGGTGTCATGAGGGTAGACGTACGTAGCTCGTCTCGGAGCCGGACAAGGGCTTTTCCGAGTTCATTACGACCCGTGTGATCGGCGCCGACGCCCCAGAAGTAGTCACGGGGAGAGTCCTGGGAGCAAACGAAGTTCGATGTGAGCGATCGGAAGCAAGATGGGAAAATATAGAGAGAAACACACCTCGATGAGCTCAGCGTCGCCCGTTCCGAGAAGCATTGCCTTCAGGTCGGGATGCTGAGTGAATTTGAGACGAAGGGCGAATTCCATCTAGAGAAAGCCGCCAAGAAGGTATGAGCTTCGGAGGGAGACCGGAGCATCGCTTTGAATCGCAACGTACTTTCTCGACATTGACCTGTCTCCAGTCAGCGCGAACCCAGCTTTGGTACCGGTGAGCTTCATCAAAGGCTAACATAGGCCTTTCACCACATTTTCGGATGCGTTCTGCAATCTCAGGATGGTCGTCTAAGAACTAGATGACGGTGAAAGGTCATGTTTAGGCAAATAAAACCAACACCAGCAAACGACACCACGCACTTTGAACGATTGAAAGAGATGCTCGCTTGTCGGATACCTCTTCCCTTTGTACTGGATATCGTGTGCCGAGAAGTTGGTAAACTCGTAGAACGGTGCGCTCTTTTCGTAGAACAGAATCGGCGGAGTCCTTGATGTTTTGAACGGGGCGATAGAGGCGCCCATGGGAGCCACGGGGGCCGTAAGTGGAGGGTAGTCTCCATTGGCGTCATCGGCTCCGCTGGTATTGGGAGGGGATTTCAAGAGCGTATTGCTTCGGGAAATGTCAGCTTCTCCGCCCAACACAATGCCCACAGAATGTCGTTCGTACCTTGATGCAGGAACATAGTATTGAGTAACTGGTCTTTGCGTGCGATTGCTAGACGCGGACTGTGGCGTAGTAGCAGTGGGTGATCCTCCGAATCCAAAGCGTTTCATGATTCCTGAGAAGCGGGGGGTAGATAGCATTCCAAGCGCGATCACAACAGCGGCAGTGAGTAGATACAGAATTTTGGAA
Source organism: Hydnomerulius pinastri MD-312 (assembly GCA_000827185.1). NCBI lineage: Eukaryota > Fungi > Basidiomycota > Agaricomycetes > Boletales > Leucogyrophana > Leucogyrophana pinastri. The sequence goes on from KN839840.1 coordinate 547,009, forward strand.
AATTGTTGATGAGAATGAGCAAGTGAGTATGAGTCGGATAGTTTTCTTTCACACCACTCACGAGTATAAAGTCTCTTATAGGGAGCCTCGCGGCGGGAAGGCGATGTAATTCGTATCTTCGCAACGAAGATACCTCGGAATGTGGAGCGCTTGAATTGATAGCTATTTGGATACGCCACGAGTAGGATTCGGATGGGCTGCGCGAATGGGCCATGGCTCAATCCAGTTCATTCCAGTTTGCCTCGAGGAGAGGCCAGACAGACGCAGCATGTTTTCCAGTGCAGTGATGATTACATAACACCCTCCATCTTACTCACCTGCCTTTTTGGGAGGGCCCAGATCAAATTGACGTCGCCCATCCACGAATCACGTCGTGTTCACGCAGCGTGGAGAACACGCAAGCATAGGTTTACTTCAAAACGTGATGTTGGCACCAATGATTGATGCAGACCGCTACTGGATATACTCCCGGAAGTGGTCGGAGAATGTAGGCGCACATGGCGTTATTGTCCAGTAGTATTCGCGGGCAACTCTCGTGGCACTCGAGACGGTTGACTAATTGTCCACGTCTCCATCTGCACAGGGTGTCCGACCGTGGTTCACGACGCACAATTGGCCGATTATCCGTTGAGCATGCAGGTAGGGCGCGGTGGAGGTGAGGTCGCCCTCAGCCCAAGCCCACTGCATATAATCTGTGTCATGATCCATTCTTTGGCCCTTCCATATCCTCTACTGCGGCACTACTAGATCAGATACATCATGGATATGATTGCTCATCCCCAAGACGAGTGGGTGAAACTCTTGCCCCCTGACGAATTCTCCCTCGATAGCCCTGGGAATGCTGCTGGCGGTCGACGAAATCGGCTGGTCCGACTTGACCGAGAGAGCCCACGATGTATTGAGCGTGAGCGTGTTATCTTTCAACCATAATATGATTGATTACAAGTATTTCAGTCGAGCAGATGTTCGCCAAAGGGTGGAGTCATCGCAAGAAAGTGCGGCCGCAAGTCCAATCTATCTTCAAGATTCTTTGGCCAGAACAATCACTTGAACCCTATCTCGCGTACAGGTGCGTGTTTGCGCATCCTCCCCTATACTGGTGAGATAATACTGACATTGATACTTCCTGAAGAGCTCAGGTTCAAGCTTCTGTCAGAGCGAAAGATAAGCGAGGGAACGAGAAGCTCCTCTTCCACGGTACCAACCGCGCATGCCTGTTGGGAGAATCCTCAGGAAGTGTGCTCCTTTGCAATCTTCGAACTTGCTATCTGTGTTCAATTTTGCGCAGCTCGTTTGACGTGAGCAAATGTGGTAAGTTGGAACTACTGCTATTCTCGTTCCGTCATGCCCCCTACTTAACATGTGCTGTGTGTTAGGTTCGAAGAAT